>JAPQVY010000012.1:28453038-28995538 GCA_028535165.1 Quercus tomentella | reverse complement strand
AGTTTCCTACATATTCTCAGCATCCAAACACCCCCACGAAATCCGTTCCTAGCCGACCCGGGCTAGAAAATTACCAAAAAAATAGTAAAAAAATTAAAAAATCAAAAAATATCATTCCGACATCATTTCTATCCAACCCTCAAATTGTTCTTCATGCTTTTAGAAATTGTGCTTGTGCTCAATGGCAACGCCACCTTATGGCCAGGGTGGTCCCAAGACCACCCTGACCTGGAAAAAAAAAAAAATTTATATATAATAATTTAAAATTTTATATGTATTTACCTTTAAAAAAAATTTTAGGAACACCCTGAATTTTTTTATGTCAATAAAATTAAATTTTGGTCCATAATTTGAGCAACTTAACAATATATTGGAGTCTTTGAACTAATGATGGCAGAACAAGTCTGATAGGTTCGTAGTGGACAGAGGTGTAATGCCTCTGGGCTACACTTTGTTTTGGTCCTTTCCCTGGGCACTTGTTTTAATGGTTTACTGTTCCCCCTTTTCCAATGAAAAAAAGAAATCTGAGCTTAATGCCCAGTCTTTTACTTGTATTCTATTTCGTTTCAATAAAGTTTTCTATCGTTTTGAGTTCATAAAAAAAAAAAAAAAAAAAAAAACACAATATATTGAAGTCTTTCAAGCAAAAATGAAAAACTCAAAAAAAAAAAAAATTATAATAAAACTACTACAGGCTGGACAGTGGCTTGATTTCTTCGACTTAGCACACTGGCCAATACAACACAATTTTCAATCTTTTATTATTTTTTATTACAGTATTATTTTTCCTTACCAGGCATATATTACTTCTCATTTTTAATTATTTTTTCTTGTTTATTCTTAACCACACACGTCTTCTGTCTTCTCGATTTTTACACTTCATACTTTTAAATTTTACCACATCTTTATATACACTTTTACATCTACATTTTGTCTTCCTCCTTGTTCGTTTGTGTCTTCTACCAATACCAGTGCGGCATTGCCTCTTCTCAAGTTTTGAGTTTCAAATTTCTTAATTTGATTTTTTTTTTAGCTGTACAGGTACCTTTGTTCATTTCATTTCTTTTCATTTTTTTTCCTTTTGAGGTTTTTTGGTTTACAGAATGCAAATTTGTTCTAGTTTTAAGAATAAATTTTTTTTTTAAGCACAAATTTCATGCCGGCCGAATCTTGAATTTCGGCTGGTATTTACCGAAACACCCTGAAACACCTAAAATAGATCGGAATGACCCGAAATTTTTTCCAAAGTGGAATAGGGTGGGTTATTGTTCCGGTTTGTTTACCGGCACGGTATTTTCTGGCCGGAATGGAATGAAATTAATAACATTGAATCAAACCTAATTACCTAAAGGCTAAAAAAACATAAGATTGTGTAATTTATGCTTCCTAAGGAACACCCTGAACAAAATTCCTGGAGTCGCCACTGCCTGTGCTAAGAGTTGTTGGATAAGTTGGGCCTTCCTGGCTTGTGTAGCTCCTTTTTCACTGCCAACATCACAACATGGAAATTGCAAGTCAGATGACAGAACTTCTCTATATCACTTGCCTAGAAAACTTGTATTTCCCAATTAGAGTATGGGCGTTATGGCTGCACAGAAACACAAGTGATGTTCCAATTCCAAAGGCAAAACATTAATCATCATTGTGAACAGAGGGCGGTAGAGTTTGCCCCTTATGTGCAGACACTAGGATTGGCAAGACATTACTAGGAGAGTGAGATGTTAAAAGCCTCATATGGGGTGGTTCAACTTGAATTCATATGGGGTCAATCTGTGGGTAATCTAGGCTTGGCAGGTGGTGAAGATTTGATCACAGATGCAGTAGGGGCTTGGGTTTGAAGTTTTTTGAGAAACAGGTAACGGAGCTTTGGTCTTTGAGGAATGGACCATTAATCTACTAAAGCTATTTTTTAAAATAATGGTTAGAAATTTCCTTAATCTACACCCCTGCCCCTGGAGTCTTGAACTTGAGATCCCTTTCTCACCTAGTACCTAGTATGGCTGTGTAGATACCTACCCGACCCATGCGGGTCCATTAGGTGAGCGGTTTGGGTTGGATAGGTTAAATCCCCAAATTAGAGGATTGGATCAGGTAATGGATTGAGAAATTACCAACCCACCATAGTTGACCCGATCCGTCCATCCTAGGCAAACATAAAGGTAGTTCCCTTTTTCTATCTTGTATTGTATAATGTTGTATTTATATTTTTATTGAGCATGTTGTTTGTCTTTTTGTTTTGGGTCCCACATATTCTTGTATGTCTATGAAATGGTGTACCTTTCAGAGTCAAGAGAGATTAAAAAATTCCATTACAAATATATTAAAAATTAACTAGAATCTCACAAATTCCATTACGGTATAATCTCACGTTCATACTCGACCCGGGCTAGAAAATTCCAAAAAAAATTCAAAAAACTGAAAAACATAATTCCGGAATTAAATCTATCCAAATCGGGTTGATATAGGTCGAGAAAGAGAAAAAAAAAAAAATTAGTCCCGAATTCCGTTCCTACCTGACCAGGTGTAGAAAATTCCCAAAAAAATAGCAAAAAAATTCAAAAAATTAAAAAATATGATTACGGAATTATTTCTATCCAAACCGGGTTGATATAGACTGAGAAAGAGAAAAAAAAAATTAAGTCTAGAATTCCATTTCTACTAGACCCGAGCAAGAAAATTCCAAAAAAATAAGAAAAAAAATTCAAAAAATCAAAAAATATCATTCCGGCAATATTTCTATCCAAAACGGGGGTTGGTATAGGTCGAGAAAGGGAGAAAAAAATTTTCGTCCCAAATTCTTTTCCTACCAGACCTGGGCTAGAAAATACGAAAAAAATTCAAAAAATTGAAAAATATGATTTCGGCATTATTTCTATCCAAACCGGGTTGATATAGGCCGAGAAAGAGAAAAATAAAATAAAATTAAGTCCCGAATTCCAATCCTACCAGACCCGAGCAAGAAAATTCCAAAAAAAAATAGCAAAAAAATTCAAAAAATTAAAAAATATCATTCCGGTATTAATTCTATCCAAACCGGGATTATATAGGTCGAAAAAAGAGAAAAAAAAAAAATTTGGTCCCGAATTCCGTTCCGGCCTGACCTGGTCTAGAAATTTCCCAAAAAAATAGCAAAAAAAATTCAAAAAAATAAAAATTATCATTCCGGCATTATTTCTATCCAAACCGGGGTTGATATAGGCCGAGAAAGAGAGAAAAATTTTAGTCCCGAATGACGTTCATAACCGACTTGCGCTAGAAAATTCCAAAAAAAATAGAAAAAAAATATCAAAAATTAAAAAAATCATTACGGACTTATTTCTATCTAAACCAGGTTGATATAGGCTGAGAAAGAGGAAAAAAAAAATTGGTTCCGAATTCCGTTCCTACCTTACCCGGGCTAGAAAATTCCAAAAAAAATAGCAAAAAAATTCAAAAAATTAAAAATTATCATTCCTGCATTATTTCCCTATCCAAACCGGGGTTGATATAGGCCGAGAAAAAGAGAGAAAAATTTTAATCCCGAATTCCGTTCACACCCGACCCGAGCTAGAAAATTCAAAAAAATAAATAAATAAATTCAACAATATCATTCCGGCATTATTTCTGTCCAAACCACATATAGGCCGAGAAAGAGAAAAAAAAAATTTTAGTCCCGAATTCTGTTCCTACTCGACCCGGGCTAGAAAATTCCAAAAAAAAAAAAAAGCAAAAAAATTCAAAAAATTGAAAAATATGTTTTCGGCATTATTTCTATCCAAACCGGGTTGATATAGGCCGAGAAAGAGAAAAAAAAAAATCAGTCCCGAATTCCGTTCCTACCTGACCCGGGAAAGAAAAATTAAAAAAAAATAGCAAAAAAATTTCAAAAAATTAAAAAATATCATTCCTGCATTATTTCTATCCAAACTGCGTTGATATAGGCCGAGAAAGAGAAAAAAAAAAAATTCAGTCCCGAATTCCGTTCCATCCCGACCCGGGAAAGAAAATTAAAAAAAAAATGGTAAAAAAATTCAAAAAATTAAAAAAATCATTCCGGCATTATTTCTATCCAAACCGCGTTGAAATAGGCCGTGAAAGAAAAAAAAAAATTTAGTCCTGAATTCCTTTCCTACCCGACCCGGGCTAGAAAATTCCAAAAAAAATGGAAAAAAATTCAAAAAATTAAAAAATATCATTCCAGCATTATTTCTATCTAAACCGGGTTGATATAGGCCGAGAAAGTGAAAAAAAAGATTTTCATCCTGAATGCCATTCCTAACCGACCCGGGTTAGAAAATTCCAAAAAAAATAGTAAAAAAGTTCAAAAAAATTAAAAAACAACATTCCGGTATTAATTCTATTCAAACCGGGTTGATATAGGCCGAGAAAGAAAAAAAAAAATAGTCCTGAATTCCGTTCCTACCTGACTTGGGCTAGAAAATTCCCAAAAAAATTCAAAAAATTAAAAAATATCATTCCGGCATTATTTCTATCCAAACCGGGGTTGATATAGGCCGAGAAAGAGAGAGAAAAATTTTACTACAGAATTCCGTTCCTCCCCGACCCGCGCTAGAATATTCCCAAAAAAATAGAAAAAAAATCAGAAAATTAAAAAATCTCATTCCGGCATTATTTCTATCCAACCCGCGTTGATATACTCCAAGAAAGAGAAAGAAAAATTTTAGCCCCAATTCAGTTCCTACCCGACCCAGGAAAGAAAATTCCAAAAAAACTAGCAAAAAAATTCAAAAAATTAAGAAATATCATTCCGGCATTATTTCTATCCAAACCGGGTTGATATAGGCCCAGAATGTGAAAAAAAGGATTTTCTTCCTGAACTCCGTTCCTAACAGACCCGGATTAGAAAATTCCAAAAAAAATAGCAAAAAATTCAAAAAATTAAAAAACAACATTCTGGTGTTAATTCTATCCAAACCTGGTTGATGTAGGCCGAGAAAAAGAAAAAAAAAAAAAAAATTTAGTCCCGAATTCCGTTCCTACCTGACTTGGGCTAGAAAATTCCCAAAAAAATTCAAAAAATTAAAAAATATCATTCCGGCATTATTTCTATCCAAACCGGGATTGATATAGGCCGAGAAAGAGAGAGAAAAATATTAATACCGAATTCCGTTCCTACCCGACCCGCGCTAGAAAATTCCAAAAAAAATACAAAAAAAATCAAAAACTTAAAAAATCTCATTCCGACATTATTTCTATCCAACCCGCGTTGATATACTCCGAGAAAGAGAAAGAAAAATTTTAGCCCCAATTCCGTTCGTACCCGACCCAAGAAAGAAAATTCATAAAAAAAATAGCAAAAAAATTCAAAAAATTAAAAAAACATCATGCCGGTATTAATTCTATCCAAACCGGGTTGATATAGGCCGAAAAAAAGAGAAAAAAAATTTTAGTCCCGAATTCCGTTCCTACCCGACCCGCGCTAGAAAATTCATAAAAAAAATAGCAAAAAAATTCAAAAAATTAAAAAAACATCATTCCGGTATTAATTCTATCCAAACCGAGTTGATATACGCCGCAAAAGAGAAAAAAACAAAATTTAGTCCCGAATTCCGTTCCTACCCGACCCGTGCTAGAAAATTCCAAAAAAAATATTAAAAAAAATTCGAAAAATTAAAAAATATCATGCCGGCATTATTTGTATCCAAACAGAGGTTAATATAGGCCGAGAAAGAGAGAGAAAAGTTTTAGTCCCGAATTCCGTTCCAACCCGATCCGCAACCGAAAATTCCAAAAACAATTGAAAAAAAATTAAAAAAACATCATTCCGGCATTATTTCTATCCAAACCGGGTTGATATAGGCCGAGAAAGAGAGAAAAATTTTAGTTCCAAATTCCATTCCTACCCGACCTGGGCCAGAAATCTCAAAAAAAATAGCAAAAAAATTAAAAAAATTAAAAAATATCATTCCGGCGTTATTTCTATCCAAACCGGGTTCATATAGGCCGAGAAAGAGAGAGAAACTTTTAGTTCCAAATTCCGTTCCTACTCGACCCGGGCTAGAACATTCCCAAAAAAATTAAAAAAATTAAAAAATATCATTCCGGCATTATTTCTATCCAGACCGGGGATGGTACAGGTCGAGAAAGAGATAGTAAAATTTTAGTTCCGAATTCCATTCCAAGCCAATCGGCGCTAGAAAATTCCAAAAAAAAAATTCAAAAAAAATTCAAAAAACTAAAAAATATCATTCCGGCATTATTTCTATCCATACTGCTTTGATATAGGCCGTGAAAGAGAAGAAAAAATTTTCTTCCTGAATTCCATTCCTACCCGACCTCTGCTAGAAAATTCCCAAAAAATTAGAAAAAAAAATTAAAAAACATCATTCTGGCATTATTTCTATCCAAATAGGGTTAAGACAGGTTGAGAAAGGGAGAAAAAAAATTTCTACCCGAATTCCGTTTCTACCCGACTCGTCTAGAAAATTCCTACCCGACCCGCACTAGAAAATTCCCAAAAAAAAAAAGAAAAAAATTCAAAAAATTAGAAAATATGATTCCGGCATCATTTCTATCCAAACCGAGGTGGATATAGGCCGAGAAAAAGAGAGAAAAATTTTTGTCCCGAATTCCGTTCCTACCTGACCCAGGCCAGAAAATACAAAAAAAAATAGCAAAAAAATTTCAAAAACTAAAAAACATCATTCCGGACTTATTTCTATCCAAACCAGGTTGATATAGGCCGAGAAAGAGAAAAAAAAAAAAATAGTCCCGAATTCCGTACCTACCCGACCCTGGCTGGAAAATTAAAAAAAAATAGCAAAAAATTTCAAAAAACAATAAAATATCATTTCGGCATTATTTCTATCCAAACAGGGTTGATATAGTTTGAGAAATAGAAAAAAAAAAAAAAAATTTAGTCCCGAATTCCGTTCCAACACAATCCGGGCTAGAAAATTCCCAAAAAAATAGCAAAAATATTCAAAAAATTAAAAAACATAACATGTATTAATTTTATCCAAAGCGGGTTGATATAGGCTGAGAAAGAGTGAAAAAAAATTTAGTCCCGAATTCCGTTTCTACCCGACCCGGGCCAGAAAATTCCTAAAAAAATAGCAAAAAAATTCAAAAAATGAAAAACATCATTCCAGTATTAATTCTATCCAAACCGGGTTGATATAAGCCGGGAAAAAGAAAAAAAAAATTTAGTCCCAAATTTCGTTCCTGCCTGACCTGGGATAGAAAATTCCTAAATAAATAGCAAAAAAATTCAAAAAATTAAAAAAATCGTTCCGACATTATTTCTATCCAAACCGCGTTCATATAGGCCGAGAACGAGTGAAAAAAATTTTAGACCCGAATTTCGTTCCTAACCGACCCGGGTTAGAAAATTCCCAAAAAAATTCAAAAAATTAAAAATGATCATTCCGGCATTAATTCTATCCAAACCGGGGTTGAAATAGGCCGAGAATGAAAGAGAAAAATTTTAGTCCCGAATTCCGTTCCTACCCGACTCGCGCCAGAAAATTCCAAAAAAAATAGAAAAAAATTCAAAAAACTTGAAAAATATCATTCCGGCATTATTTCTATCCAAACCGGGTTGATATAGGCCGAGAAAGAGAAAAAAAAAACAATAGCAAAAAAAATTCAAAAATATCATTCCAGCATTATTTCTATCCAAACCGGGGTTGGTATAGGTCGAGAGAGAGAGATAAAATTTTAGTCCCGAATTCCGTTCCTAGCCGACCCGCGCAAAAAAATTCAAAAAAAATAGGAAAAAAATTCAAAAATATCATTCCGGCATTATTTCTATCCAAACCGGGTTGATATAAGCCGAGAAAGAGAAAAAAAAAAATTAAGTCCCGAATTCCGTTCCTACTCTACCCGATCTAGAAAATTCCAAAAAAAATTGCATAAAAATTCAAAAAACTAAAAAACATTATTCCGATACGAGTTCTATCCAAATCAGGTTGACATAGGCCGAGAAAGGGGAAAAACAAAAAATTAGTCCCGATTTCTGTTCCTACTTGACCTGGGCTAGAAAATTCCCTAAAAAATAGTAAAAAATTCAGAAAATCAAAAAATATGATTCCTGCATTATATCTCTCCAAATCGGGTTGGTATAGGCCGAGAAAGAAAGAAAAAAAAATTTTAGTCCCGAATTCCTTTCCTACCTGACCGGGGTAGAAAATACAAAAAAAAATAGCAAAAATTAAAAAACATCATTCCGTACTTATTTCTATCCAAACTGGGTTGATGTAGTAGGCCAAGAAAGAAAAAAAAAAAAAAAATTTAGTCCCAAATTCCATTCCTACCCGACCCGGGCTAGAAAATTCCAAAAAAAATAGAAAAAAATTAAAACCGCGTTATAGGCCAAAAAAGAGAAAAACAAATTTAGTCCCAAATTCCGTACCTACCCGACCCAGTCTAGAAAATTCCCAAAAAAATAGCAGAAATTTAAAAAATATCATCCCGGCATTATTTCTATCCAAACCGAGATTGAAATTGGCCGAGAATGAGAGAAAAAAAATTTACTCCTGAATTCCGTTCCTACCCGATCCGGGCTAGAAAATTCCAAAAAATATAGAAAAAATTCAAAAAATAAAAATATATAATTCCAGCATTATTTCTATACAAGCCAGGTAGATATAGGCCGAGAAAGAGAAAAAAAAAAAAATTAGTCCCGAATTCCATTCCCACCCGACCCGGGCAAGAAGATTCCAAAAAAAATAGCAAAAAAATTCAAAAAATTAAAAAATATCATTCCGGCATTATTTCTATCCAAACCGGGATAGAAAAATTTTAGTCCTGAATTCCGTTCCAAGTTGATCCGCCTTAGAAAATTCCAAAAAATAAAATAAAAAAAATACAAAAAACTAAAAAATATCATTCCGGCATTATTTCTATCCAAACCACGTTGATATAGGCCGTGAAAGAAAAAAAAAAATTTAGTCCTAAATTCCGTTCTTACCTGGCACGGGCTAGAAAATACCGAAAAAATTTGCAAAAAAATTTCAAAAA
Source organism: Quercus tomentella (assembly GCA_028535165.1). Lineage (NCBI taxonomy): Eukaryota > Viridiplantae > Streptophyta > Magnoliopsida > Fagales > Fagaceae > Quercus > Quercus tomentella. The sequence continues at coordinate 28,986,577 of JAPQVY010000012.1, read as the reverse complement.
ATTGAAATACATCATACTGGCATTATTTCTATCCAAATCGAGTTAAGATAGGTTGAGAAAGGGAGAAAAAAATTTTCTTCCCGAATTCCGCTCCTACCCGACCCGTCCAGAAAATTCCAACCCGATCCGCGCCAGAAAATTCCCAAAAAAAATAGAAAAAATATTCAAAAAATTAAAAAATGTGATTCCGGCATCATTTCTATCCAAACCAGGGTTGATATAGGCCGAGAAAAAGTGAGAAAAATTTTTGTCCCGAATTCCATTCCTACCCCCCCCCCCCCCCCCCCGCGCTAGAAAATTCCAAAAAAGAGAAAGAGTAAATTAAATTTTAGTACCGAATTCTATTCCAACCTGACCCAGGCCAGAAAATAGCAAAAAAATTTCAAAAATTAAAAAATATCATTCCGGACTGATTTCTATCCAAACCGGGTTGATATAGGCCGAGAAAGAGAAAAGAAAAAAAAATAGTCCCGAATTCCGTACCTACCCGAACCTGGGTAGAAAATTCCAAAAAACATAGCAAAAAATTTCAAGAAATAAAAAAATATCATTCCGGCATAATTTTTATCCAAACCGGGTTGATAAAGTCTGACTAAGAGAAAAAAAAAAAATTTGTCCCGAATTCAGTTCCTACCCGACCCGGGCTAGAGAATTCCCAAAAAAATAGCAAAAAAATTCAAAAAATTAAAAAACATAACCAGTATTAATTTTAACCAAACCGGGTTGATATAGGCCGAGAAAGAGATAAAAAAATTTTAGTCCCGAATTCCGTTCCTACCCATCCCGGGATAGAAAATTCCAAAAAAAATATCAAAAAAATTCAAAAAATTAAAAAACATCATTACAGTATTAATTCTATCCAAACCGGGTTAATATATGCCGAGAAAGTGAGAAAAATATTTTAGTCCCGAATTCCGTTCTTTCCTTACCTGGGCTAGAAAATTCCCAAAAATTAGCAAAAAAATTAAAAATATCACTCCGGCATTATTTCTATCCAAACCGGATTGATGTAGGCCGCGAAAGACAGAAAAAAATTTTAGTCCCGAATTCCATTCCTACCCGACCCGCGCAAGAAAATTCCAAAAAAAAATTAAAAAAATTAAAAAATATCATTCCGGCATAATTTCTATCCAAACCGGGGTTGATATAGGCTGAGAAAGAGAGAAAAATTTTAGTCCCGAATTCCATTCCTAGCCGACCCGGGATAGAAAATTACCAAAAAAATAGCAAAAAAAAAAAGAAAATTAAAAAATATCATTCCGGCATCATTCCTATCCAAACCGGGGTTGATATAGATCGATAAAGAGAGAAAAAAAATTTTAGTCCCGAAATCCATTCCTACCCGACCCACGCTAGAAAATTCCCAAAAAAAATAGAAAAAATACGCAAAAAACTAAAAAATATCATTCCGGCATTTTTCTATCCAAACCGCATTGACTTAGGCCGAGAAAGAGTGAAAAAAATTTTTGTCCCGAATTCCGTTCCTACCCGACCCGGGCCAGAAAATACCTAAAAAAATAGCAAAAAAATTCAAAAAAGAAAAAACATCATTCCAGTATTAATTCTATCCAAACCGGGTTGATATAAGTCGAGAAAGAGAAAAAAAAATTTTAGTCCCGAATTTCGTTCCTGCCTGACCTGGAATAGAAAATTCCAAAAAAAATATCAAAAAAATTCAAAAAATTAAAAAAATCGTTCCGGCATTATTTCTATCCAAACCGGGTTGATATAGGCCGAGAAAGAGAGAAAAATTTTCGTCCCGAATTCCATTACTACCAGACCCGCGCTAGAAAATTCCAAAAAAAATTAAAAAAGTATTCAAAAAATTAAAAAATATGATTCAGGCATTATTTCTATCCAAACCGCGTTCATATAGGCCGAGAACGAGTGAAAAAATTTTTAGACCCGAATTCCGTTCTTACCGACCCGGACTAGAATATTCAAAAAAAAATTAAAAAAAATTCAAGAAATTAAAAGATATCATTCCGGCATTATTTCTATCCAAACTGGGGTTGATATAGGCCGAGAAAGAGAGAAAAATTTTAGTCCTGAATTCCGTTCTTACACAACCCGGGCAAGAAAAATCCCACAAAAATAACAAAAAAATTCAAAAAATATCTTTCCAGCATTATTTCTATCTGAGCCGGGTTGATATAGGCCGAGAAAGAGAAAAAAAAAATTATATCACAAATTCCGTTCCTACTCAAGCCAGGCTAGAAAATTCCAGTAAAATAGCAAAAAAATTAAAAAACATAACCGGTATTAATTCTATCCAAACCGGGTTGATAGAGGCCGGGAAAGAGAAAAAAAAAATCTAGTCCCGAATTTCGTTCCTACTTGACTTGAGCTAGAAAATTCCCAAGAAAATTCCTAAAAAAATTCCCAGGCTTGAAAATTCCAAAAAAAAAATAGCAAAAAAATTAGAAAAATTAAAAATTAACATTTCGGCAGTATTTCTATCCAAACCGGGTTGATATAGGCAGAGAAAGAGAGAAAAAAATTTTAATCCCAAATTCCCTTTCCAAGCCGACCGCCGCTAAAAAATATAGAAAAACAATTCAAAAAATTAAAAAATATCATTCTGGAATTATTTCTATCCAAACTGGTTTGATATACGTCGAGAAAGAGAAAAAAAAAATTTTAGTCCCGAATTCCGTTCCTACCCGACCCGGGCTAGAAAATGCCGAAAAAAATAGCAAAAAAATTAAAAAATATCATTCCGGCCTTATTTCGATCCAAACCGAGGTACATATAGGCCGAGAAAGAGAGCGAAAAGTTTTAGTCCCAAATTCTGATCCTACCCAACCCGCTGTAGAAAATTCCAAAAAAAAAAGAAAAAAATTTAAAAAAAAATCATTCCGGCATTATTTCAATCCAAACCGGGGTTGATATTGGCCGCGAAAGAGATAGAAAAATTATAGTCCCGATTTCCGATCCTACCTGAACCGCGCAAGAAAACTCCAAAAAAAAATTGAAAAAAATTCAAAAAATTAAAAAATAAAATTCCAGCATTATTTCTATCCAAACCGCATTGATATATGCCGAGAAAGAGAAAAACGAAAAAATTTTGTCCCGAATTCCGTTCATACCTGACCCGGGAATGAATATTTCAAAAAAAAATAGCAAAAATATGAAAAAAAGGAAAAAAAATCATTCTGGTATTAATTCTATCAAAACTTGGGCTAGAAAATTCCCAAAAAAATAGCAAAAAAATTAACAAAAATCATTCCGGCATTATTTTACCCAAACCGGGTTGATATTGGCCGAGAAAGAGAGAAAAATTTTAGTCCCGAATTCCGTTCCGACCCGACCTGTGCAGGAAAATTACCAAAAAAATAGCAAAAAAATCTTAAAAATAAAAAATTATCATTCCGGAATTATTTCTATCCAAACCGAGCTTAATATAGGCTGAGAAAGAGAGAGAAAAATTTTAGTCCCGTATTCTGTTCCAACCCGACCCAGGAAAGAAAATTCAACAAAAAAAAAGTAGCAAAAAAATTCAAAAAACTGAAAAACATCATTCCGGCATTATGTCTATCCAAACCGGGTTAATATAGGCCGAGAGAGAGAAAAAACAAATTTTAGTATCAAATTCCGTTCCAACCCGACCCAGGCTAGAAAATTGCAAACAAAATAGCAAAAAATTAAAAAAATTAAAAAATATCATTTCGGCATTATGTCTACCCAAATCGGGTTAATATAGGCCAAGAAAGAGGGAAAAAAAAAAAAATTAGTCCCGAATTCCATTCCTACCCGACCCGAGCAACAAAATTAAAAAAAAAATAGTAAAAAAATTCAACAAATTAAAAAACTCTCATTCCGGCATTATTTTTATCCAAACCTGGGTTGATATAGGCCGAGCAAGAGAGAGAAAATTTTTAGTCCCAAATTCCGTTCCTACCCGACATGCGCTAGAAAAATATTTTAAAAATTACAAAAATCATTCCGGCATTATTTCTATACAAACCGCGTTGATATTGGCCGAGAAAGAGTGTAAAAACTTTTAGTCCCGAATTCTGTTCATACCCGACTCGGACTAGAAAAGTCCAACAAAAATAGCAAAAAAATTCAAAAACATCATTCCGGTATTAATTCTATCCAAACAGGGTTGACATAGGCCGAGAAAGAGAAAAAAAAATTTAGTCCCGAATTTCGTTCCTATCCGAACCAGGCTTGAAAATTCCAAAAAAGGTAGCAAAAAAATTCGAAAAATTAAAAATTACCATTCCGACATTATTTCTATCCAAACCGGGTTGATATAGGCCGAGAAAGAGAGAGAAAAATTGTAATCCCGAATTCCGTTCTAACCCAACCCGCGCTAGAAAATCCAAAAAATATAGAAAAAAAATTCAAAAAATTAAAAAATATCATTCCGGAATTATTTCTATCCAAACCGGTTTGATATAGGCCGAGAAAAAGAAAAAAAAAAAAAATTTGCTCCCGAATTCCGTTCCTACCCGACCCGGGCTAGAAAATTCGAAAAAAAAATAGCAATAAAATTCCAAAAATTAAAAAACATCATTCCGGCATTATTTCTATCTAGACCAGGTTTATATAGGCCAAGAAAGAGAGGGCAAGATTTTAGTCCCGAATTCCGTTTCTACCTGACCCGCACTAGAAAATTCACAAAAAAAAAAAAAAAAATTCAAAAAATTAGAAAACATCATTCTGGCATTATATCTATCCAAATAGAGTTTAGATGGGTCAGGAAGGGGAGAAAAAAATTTTGGTCTTGAATCCCGTTCCAAACCTTCCCGGGCTAGAAAATACCACAAAAAATAGCAAAAAAATTTCAAAAATTAAAAAACATCATGCCGGTGTTAAATCTACCCAAAATGGGTTGATATAGGCCAAGAAAGAGAAAAAAAAATTTTAGTCCTGAATTCCGTTCCTACCCGACCCGGGCTAGAAAGTTCCAAAACAATTAGCAAAACAATTCAAAAAATTAAAAAATATAATTCTGGTTTTTATCCTATCCATGCCATGTTGATATAGGCCGAGATAGAGAGAAAAAAATTTAAGTCCTGAATTCCGTTCCCGCATTATTAAAAATATCATTCCCGCATTATTTCTATCCAAACTGCGTTGATATTGGCCAAGAAAGAGAAAAAAAAAAAATTTAGTCCCGAATTCCGTTCCTACCCAACACAAGAAAGAAAATTCCCAAAAAAATGGTAAAAAAATTCAAAAAATCATTCTGGCATTATTTCTGTCCAAACCGCGTTGATATAGGCCGTGAAAGAAAAAAAAAAATATAGTCCTGAATTCCTTTCCTACCCGACCAGGGCTAGAGAATTCAAAAAATTAAAAAATATCATTCCAGCATTATTTCTATCCAAATCGGGTTGATATAGGCCGAGAAAGTGAAAAAAAAAAAGATTTTCTTCCTGACCTCCATTCCTAACCGACCCGGGTTAGAAAATTCCAAAAAAAATAGCAAAAAAATTAAAAAACAACATTCCGGTATTAATTCTATTCAAACCGCAATGATTTAGGCCGAGAAACAGAAGAAAAAAAAATATAGTCCCGAATTCCGTTCCTACTTGACTTGGGCGAGAAAATTCCCAAAGAAATTCAAAAAATTAAAAAATATCATTCCGGCATTATTTCTAGCCAAACCGGGGTTGACATAGGCCGAGAAAGAGAGAGAAAAATTTTACTACCGAATTCCAATCCTCCCTGACCCTTGCTAGAAAATTCCCAAAAAAATAGAAAAAAAAAATCAAAAAATTAAAAAATCTCATTCCGGCACTATTTCTATCCAACCCGCGTTGATATACTCCAAGACAGTGAAAGAAAAATTTTAGCCCCAATTCCGTTGCTATCCGACCCAGGAAAGAAAATTCCAAAAAAAATAGCAAAAAAATTCAAAAAATTAAAAAATATCATTTCGGCATTATTTCTATCCAAACCGGGTTGATATAGGCCGAGAAAGTGAAAAAAAAGATTTTCTTCCTGAACTCCGTTCCAAACCGACCCAGGTTAGAAAATTCAAAAAAAAATAGCAAAAAAATTCAAAAAATTAAAAAACACCGTTCCGGTGTTAATTCTATCCAAACCTGGTTGATATACTCCAAAAAAGAGAAAAAAAAAAATTTAGTCCCGAATTCCTTTTCTACCTGACTTGGGCAAGAAAATTCCAAAAAAAATAGTAAAAAAATTCAAAAAATTAAAAAACTCTCATTCCGGCATTATTTTTATCCGAACCTGGGTTGATATAGGTCGAGCAAGAGTGAGAAAAATTTTAGTCCCGAATTCCGTTCCTACCCGACATGCGCTAGAAAATTCCAAAAAAAATAGAAAAAATATTTTAAAAATTAAAAAAATCATTCCGGCATTATTTCTATACAAACCGCGTTGATATAGGCCGAGAAAGAGTGTAAAAAATTTTAGTCCCGAATTCCGTTCATACCCGACCGAGCTAGAAAAGTCCAACAAAAATAGAAAAAATTTTCAAAAACATCATTCCGGTATTAATTCTACCCAAACAGAGTTGACATAGGCCGAGAAAGAGAAAAAAAAATTTAGTCCCGAATTCCGTTCCTATCCGAACCAGGCTTGAAAATTCCAAAAAAGGTAGCAAAAAATTAAAAATTAACATTCCGGCATTATTTCTATCCAAACCGAGTTGATATAGGCCGAGAAAGAGAAAAAAAAAAAAAATTAGTCCCGAATTCCGTTCCTACCCGACCTGGGCTAGAAAATTCGAAAAAAAAAATAGCAATAAAATTCAAAAAATTAAAAAATATCATTCCGGCATTATTTCTATCTAGAGCAAGTTGATATAGGCCAAGAGAGAGAGAGAGAAAGATTTTAGTCCCGAATTCCGTTTCTACCTGACCCGCACTAGAAAATTCATAAAAAAAGAGAAAAAAATATTCAAAAAATTAAAAAATATCATTCCGGCATTATATCTATCCAAATAGAGTTTGGATGGGTCAGGAAAGGGAGAAACAAATTTTGGTCTTGAATCCCGTTCCAAACCTACCCGGGCTACAAAATTCAAAAAATTAAAAAATATTATTCCGGCATTATTTCTATCCAAACCGGAGTAGGTATAGGTCGAGAAAGGGAGAAAAACATTTTCGTCTCGAATTCTTTTCCTACCCAGCCCGGGCTAGAAAATACCGAAAAAAATAGCAAAAATTAAAAAACATCATTCCGGACTTATTTCTATCCAAACCGGGTTGATAGGCCGAAAAAGAGAAAAAAAATTCAGTCCCGAATTCCGTTCCAACCTAACCCGCGAAAGAAAATTAAAAAAAAAATAGCAAAAAAATTTCAAAAAATTAAAAAATATCAATCCCGCGTTATTTCTATCCAAATTGCGTTTCAAGAAAGAGAAAAAAAAAATTCAGTCCTGAATTCTGTTCCTACCCGACCCGGGAAGGAAAATTAAAAAAAAAATAGCAAAAAAATTAAAAAATATCATTCCCGCATTTTTTGTATCCAAACTGCGTTGATATAGGCCGAGAAAGAGGAAAAAAAAATTTAGTCCCGAATTCCATTCCTACCCGACCCGGGAAAGAAAATTAAAAAAAAATAGCAAAAAAATTTCAAAAAATTAAAAAATATCATTCGCGCATTATTTCTATCCAAACTGCGTTGATATTGGCCGAGAAAGAGAAAAAAAAAAAATTTAGTCCCGAATTCCGTTCCTACCCGACACAGGAAAGAAAATTCCCAAAAAAATGGTAAAAAAATAAAAAAAATAAAAAAAATCAGTTCGGCATTATTTCTATCCAAACCGCGTTGATGTAGGCCGTGAAAGAAAAAAAAAAAATTAGTCCTAAATTCCTTTCCTACCCGACCCGGGCTAGAAAATTCCAAAAAAATGGAAAAAAATTCAAAAAATTAAAAAATATCATTCCAGCATTATTTCTATCCAAACCGGGTTGATATAGGCCAAGAAAGTGAAAAAAAAAAAGATTTTCTTCCTGAACTCCATTCCTAACCGACCTGGGTTAGAAAATTTCAAAAAAAATAGCAAAAAAATTCAAAAAATTAAAAAACAACATTCCGGTATTAATTCTATTCAAACCGGGTTGATATAGGCCGAGAAAGAGAAAAAAAAAATATAGTCCCGAATTCCGTTCCTACCTGACTTGGCTAGAAAATTCACAAAAAAAGTCAAAAAATTAAAAAATATCATTCCGGCATTATTTCTATCCAAACCGGGGTTGATATAGGCCGAGAAAAAGAGAAAAATTTTACTACCTAATTCCGTTCCCCCCCGACCCGCACTAGAAAATTCCCAAAAAAATAGAAAAAAAATCAAAAAACTAAAAAATCTCATTCCAGCATTATTTCTATCCAACCCGCGTTGATATACTCCAAGAAAGTGAAAGAAAAATTTTAGCCCCAATTCCGTTCCTACCCGACCCAAGAAAGAAAATTCCAAAAAAAAATAGCAAAAAAATTCAAAAAAATAAAAAATATCATTCCAGCATTATTTCTATCAAAACCGGGTTGATATAGGCCGAGAAAGTAAAAACAAAAAGATTTTCTTCCTGAACTCCGTTCCTAAACGACCCGGGATAGAAAATTCCAAAAAAAATAGCAAAAAAATTTTAGTTCCGAATTCCGTTCCTGCCTGACTTAGGCTAGAAATTTCCCAAAAAAATAGCAAAAAAATTCAAAAAATTTTCCAGTATTATTTCTATCCAAACTGGGTTGAAATAGGCCATATAGAGAGAAAAAAATTTTAGTCTCGAATTCCGTTCCTACCAGACCCTGGCTTGAAAATTCCCAAAAAAATAGAAAAAAAAATTCAAAAAATTAAAAATTAACATTCTGGCATTATTTCTATCCAAACCGGGTTTGATATAGGCCGACAAACAGAGAAAAATTTAAGTCCCGAATTCCGTTCCAAGCCGATCCTCGCAAAAACATTCCAAAAAAAATAGAAAAAAAATTGTAAAAATTAAAAAATATCATTTTAGCATTATTTCTATCCAAACCGCGTTGATATACTCCGTGAAAGAAAAAAAAAAAAAAATTTAGTCCCGAATTCCGTTCCTACCCGACCCGCGCTAGAAAATTCCAAAAAAAATAGAAAAAAAATTCAAAAAATTAAAAAATATCATTCCGGCATTATTTCTATCCAAACTGGGATTGATATTGGCCGAGAAAAAGAAAAAAAAAAAATTTAGTCCCGAAATCCGTTCGTACCCGACCCGTGCTAGAAAATTCCAAAAAGATTATAAAAAAAAATTCAAAAAATTAAAAAAATACCAATCCGGCATTATTTGTATCCAAACAGGGGTTGATATAGGCCGAGAAAGGGAGAGAAAAGTTTTAGTCCCAAATTCCGTTCCAACCCGATCCGCGCCAGAAAATTCCAAAAACAATAGATAAAAAATTAAAAAACATCATTCCGGCATTATTTCTATCCAAACCGGGTTGATATAGGCCGAGAAAGAGAGAGAAAAATTTTAGTTCCGAATTCCGTTCCTACCCAACCCGAGCTAGAAAATTCCAAAAAAAATAGCAAAAAAATTCAAAAAATTAAAAAATATCATTTCGGCGTTATTTCTATCCAAACCGAGTTCATATAGGCCGAGAAAGAGAGAGAAAAATTTTAGTTCCGAATTCCGTTCCAACTCGACCCGGGCTAGAAAATTCCCAAAAAAATAACAAAAAAATTCAAAAAATTAAAAAATTTCATTACGGCATTATTTCTATCCGAACCGGGGTTGGTACAGGTCGAGAAAAAGATAGTAAAATTTTAGTTCCGAATTCCGTTCCAACCGATATGCGCTAGAAAATTCCCAAAAAAAATAGAAAAAAAATTCGAAAAACTAAAAAATATCATTCCGGCATTATTTCTATCCAAACCGCGTTGATATTGGCCGAGAAAGAGTGAAAAAAAATTTAGTCCCGAATTCCGTTTCTAACTGGCCCGGGCCAGAAAATACAAAAAAATTTCAAAAACTAAAAAACAATATTCCGGACTTATTTCTATCCAAACCGAGTTGATATAGGCCGAGAAAGAGAAAAAAAAAATAGTCCCGAATTTCGTACCTACTCGACCGTAGCTAGAAAAGTAAAAAAGAAATAGCAAAAAAATTCAAAAAACAAAAAAATATCATTCCGGCATTATTTCTATCCAAACCGGGTTGATATAGTCTGAGAAAGAGAAAAAAGAAAAATTTTAGTCCCAAATTCCGTTCCTACACAACCCGGGCTAGAAAATTCCCAAAAAAATAGCAAAAAAATTAAAAAAATTAAAAAACATAACCGGTATTAATTCTATCCAAACCGGGTTGATATAGGCCGAGAAAGAGAAAAAAAAATTTAGTCCCGAATTCTGTTCCTACCAGACCCGGGCCAGAAAATTCCTAAAAAAATAGCAAAAAAATTCAAAAAAAGAAAAAACATCATTCCAGTATTAATTCTATCCAAACCGGGTTGATAGAAGCCGGTAAAGAGGAAAAAAAAAAATTTAGTCTCGAATTTCGTTCCTGCCAGACCTGGGATAGAAAATTCCTAAAAAAATAGCAAAAAAATTAAAAAATCGTTCCGGCATTATTTCTATCCAAACCGGATTGATATAGGCCGAGAAAGAGGGAAAAATTTTCGTTCCGAATTCCATTCCTACCAGACCCGCGCTAGAAAATTCCAAAAAAAATAAAAAAAAAATTCAAAAAATTAAAAAATATCATTCCGACATTATTTCTATCCAAACCGCGTTCATATAGGCCGAGAACGAGTAAAAAAAATTTTAGACCCGAATTCCGTTCCTACCCGACCCGGGTTAGAAAATTCCAAAAAAGATAGCAAAAAAATTCAAAAAATTAAAAATTATCACTTCGGCATTAATTCTATCCGAACCGGGGTTGATAAAGGCCGATAAAGAAAGAGAAAAATTTTAGTCCCGAATTCCGTTCCTACCTGACCAGCCCCAGAAAATTTCAAAAAAAATAGAAAAAAATTCAAAAATTTTGAAAAAGATCATTCCGACATTATTTCTATCCAAACTAGGTTGATATAGGCCGAGAAAGAGAAAAAAAAAATTTTAGTCCAGAATTCCGTTCCTACCCAACCCGAGCTAGAAAATTCCAAAAACAAAAGCAAAAAAATTCAAAAATATCATTCCGGCAATATTTCTATCCAAACCAGGGTTGGTATAGGTCGAGAAAGAGAGATAAAAATTATAGTCCTGAATTCCGTTCCTAGCCGACCCCCGCTAGAAAATTCAAAAAACAATAGCAAAAAAATTCAAAAAATCGTTCCGGCATTATTTCTATCCAAACCACCGATATAGGCCAAGAAAGAGAGAAAAAAAAAATTTAGTCCCGAATTCTGTTCCTTCCTGACTTGGGCGAGAAAATTCCCAAAAAATTTAAAAAAATCGTTTTGGCATTATTTGTATCCAATCCGGGTTGATATAGGGCGAGAAAGAGGGAAAAAAATTTTAGTTCCAAATTCCGTTCCAACCCGAGCCGGGCAAGAAAATTCCCAAAAAAATTCAAAAAATTAAAAATTATCATTCCGGCATTACTTCTATCCAACCTGGGTTGATATAAGCTGAGAAAGTGAGAAAAAAATTTTTGTCCCGAATTCCTTTCCTACCCGACATGGGCTAGAAAATTCAAAAAAAAATAGCAAAAAAACTCAAAAAAAGTTAAAATTAACATTCCGGCATTATTTCTATCCAAACTGGGTTGATATAGGCTGAGAAAGAGAGAGAAAAATTTTTGTCCCAAATTCCGTTCCTGCCCGACCAGCGCTAGAAAATTCCAAAAAAAATTCAAAAAATTAAAAAATATAAGCTCGGCATTATTTCTATGCAAACCGAGGTTGATATAGGCCGAGAAAGAGAGAAAAATTTTAGTCCCTAATTCCGTTCTTACCCAACCCGAAATAGAAAAATCCCAAAAAAATAGCAAAAAAAATTTTAAAAATTCAAAAAATATCACTCCAGCATTATTTCTCTCCAAACCGGGTTGATATAGGCCAAGAAAGAAAAACAAAAAAAAAAAAAAAAAAAAAATTTAGTCACAAATTTCGTTCCTACCCGACCCGCGCTAGAAAATTCCAAAAAAAAAAAAAATTCAAAAATTCCAAAATATCATTACGACATTATTTTTATCCAAACCGGGGTTGATAGAAGCCGAGAAAGAGAGAAATATTTTAGTTAAGAATTCCATTCTTACCCTACCCGGGCTAGAAAATTCCCAAAAAAATAGCAAAAAAATGAAAAAAATTCAAAAAACATCATTCTGGCATTATTCCTATCCGAATCGAGTTGACATAGGCCGTGAAAGGGAGAAAAAAATTTTCGTCCCGAATTCCGTTCTTACCCGAATCAGGCTATAAAATTCCAAAACAAATAGTAAAAAAATTCAAAAAATTAAAAAACATCTTTCCGGCAATGTTTCTATCAAAACTGATATAGGTCGAGAAAGAGAAAAAAAAAAAAAAAAATTTATTCCTGAATTCCGCTACTAACCGACCAGGGCTAGAAAATTCCTAAAAAAATAGCAAAACATACAAAAAATTAAAAAAATATCATTCCGACATTATTTCTATCCAAACCGGTTGATCTAGGCCGAGAAAGAGAGAAAAATTTTAGTCCCGAATTCCGATCCTAGGGACCCGGGCTAGAAAATTCCCAAAAAAAGTAGCGAAAAAATTCAAAAAAATAAAAAATATCATTCCGGCGTTATTTATATCCAAACCGGGTTGATATAGGCCGAGAAAGAAAAAAAAATGTATTCTCGAATTCCGTTCCTACCCGACCCGGGCTAGAAAATTCAAAAAAAAATAGCAAATAAATTCAAAAAACTAAAAAACTTCATTCTAGCATTATTTCTATCCAAATCAAGTTGAGATAGGCCGTGACAGGGTGAAAAATATTTTCGTCTCGAAATCCGTTCCTACTCGAATTGGGCTATAAACATCGAAAAGAAATAGTAAAAAAATTCAAACATTTAAAAAACTGATCCGGCAATATTTCTATCCAAACCGGATTGATATAGGCCAAGAAAGAGAAAAAAAAAATTTAATCCAAAATTCCGATCTTAACCAACCCGGGCTAGAAAATTCCCAAAAAAATAGCAAAAAAATACAAAAAATTAAAAAATATCATTTCGCCATTATTTCTTTCCAAACCGGGGTTTATATAGGCCGACAAAAAGAGAAAAATTTTAGTCCCGAATTTCGTTCCTACCCAAGCCGGGCTAGAAAATTCCCAAAAAAATAGCAAAAAATTACAAAAAATTAAAAAATATCATTCCGGCATTTTTTTTCTCTCCAAACTGGGTTGATAAAGGCCTAGAAAATGAGAAAAAAAATTTAGTCCCGAATTTCGTTCCTACCCGACCCGGGCTATAAAATTCCAAAAAAAATAGCAAAAAGTTTCAAAAAATTAAAAAACATAACCAGTATTAATTCTATCCAAACCGAGTTGATATAGGCCGAGAAAGAAAGAAAAAAAATTTAGTCTCAAATTCCGTACCTACCTGGCCCGGTCTAGAAAATTCCAAAAAAAAATAGCAAAAAAATTCAAAAATTTGGAAAACATAACCGGTATTAATTCTATCCAAACCGGGTTCATATTGGCTGAGAAAGAGAGTAAAAAAATTTATTCTCGAATTCCATTCCTGCCTTACCTATGCTAGAAAATTCCCAAAAAAATAGAAAAAAATTCAAAAAATATAAAAATATAATTCCGGAATTATATATATCCAAACCGAGGTTGATATAGGCTGAGAAAGATAGAGAAAAATTTTAGTCCCGAATTCCGTTCCTACCCGATCCGCGCTAGAAAATTCCAAAAAAACTAGCAAAAAAATTAAAAAAATTAAAAAACATCATTTCGGATTTATTTCTATCCAAACCGGGTTCATATAGGCCGAGAAAGAGAAAAAAAAAAATATTTTAGTCCCGAATTCCGTTCTTACCCGACCCACGCTAGAAAATTCCCAAAAAAATAGCAACACAATTAAAAAAATTAAAAAATATCATTCCGGCATTATATATATCCAAACCGGGGTTGATATAGGCTGAGAAAGAGAGAGAAAAATTTTAGTCCCGAATTCCGTTCCTACTCGACCCGCGCTAGAAAATTCCAAAAAAAATAGAAAAAAAATTAAAAAAATTAAAAAACATCATTCTGGCATTATTACAATCCAAATTGAGTTAAGACAGGTTGAGAAAGGGAGAAAAAAATTTTCTTCCCGAATTCCGTTTCTACCCGACCCGTGTAGAAAATTCCAAAAAAAATAGAAAAAAAAATTCAAAAAATTAAAAAATATCATTCCAGCATTATATTAATCCGAACTGGGGTTGATATAGGCTGAGAAAGAGAGAGAGAAATTTTAGTCCCGAATTCCGTTCCTACCCGATCCGCGCTAGAAAATTCCAAAAAAAATAGAAAAAAATTCAAAAAATTAAAAAACATCATTTCAGCATTATTTCTATCCAAACCGGGGTTTATATAGGCCGAGAAAGAGAGAAAAATTTTAGTCCCGAATTCCGTTCCTACCCGACCCGCGCTAGAAAATTCCAAAAAAAATAGAAAAAAAAATTCAAAAAATTAAAAAATATCATTCCGGTATTATTTCTATCCAAACCGGGGTTGATATAGGCCGAGAAAGAGAGAGAGAAATTTTAGTCCCGAATTCTGTTCATACCCGGCCCGAGCGAGAAAATTCCCAAAAAAATAGCAAAAAAATTCAAAAAATTAAAAAACATCATTCTGCATTATTTCTATCCAAATCGAGTTGAGATAGGCTATGAATGGGAGAAAAAAATTTTCGTCCCGAATTCCGTTCCTACCGAATCAGGCTATAAAATTCCAAAAGAAATAGTAAAAAAATTCAAAAAATTAAAAAACATCATTCCGACAATATTTCTATCCAAACCGGATTGATATAGGCCGAGAAAGAGAAAAAAAAAATTTTATTCCTAAATTCCGTTCCTAACTAACCCGGGCTAGAAAATTCCCAAAAAAATAACAAAGAATTAAAAAAAATTAAAAAAAATCATTCTGGCATTATTTCTATTCAAACCGGGTTGGTATAGGCCTAGAAAGTGAGAAAACAATTTTAGTCCCGAATTCCGTTCCTACCCCACCCGGGCTAGAAAATTCCCAAAACAATAGCTAAAAAATACAAAAAATTAAAAAAATATCATTACGGCATTATTTCTATCCAAACCGGGTTGATATAGGCCTAGAAAGTGAGAAAAAAATTTTAGTCCCGAATTCCGTTCCTACTTGACCCGGGTTATAAAATTCCAAAAAAAATATCAAAAAAATTAAAAAAATTAGAAGAAAAGTTTTAGTCCCGAATTCCGTTCCAACCCGACCCGCGCTAGAAAATCCAAAAAAAAAATTCAAAAAATTAAAAAATATCATTCCGGCATTATTTCTATCTAGAACGGGTTGATATAGTCCGAGAAAGAGAAAAAAAAAAATTTAGTCCTGAATTCCGTTCGTACTCGACCCGCGCTTGAAAATTCCCAAAAAAATAGAAAATAAATTCAAAAAAAGTAAAAATTATCATTCCGGCATTAATTCCATCCAAACTGGGGTTGATATAGGCCGAGAAGGAGGGAGAAAAATTTTAGTCCCGAATTTTGTTCCTAGCCGACTGTTAGGATCCCGGTGGTTCCTAATGGAGATTGATGGGAATTATAGGAGAATGGATGGGGATTGTTGGGAAATTGACTTAATTTGAGGTAGTCACTCTCCATAGAGAAAGAGGGAGATTAAGAGAGAGAGAGAGAGAGATGCATTAATGCACTAACAATTGGTTTATTCTTCATTGATCCCTCATATTGGATTACAATCATGTATTTAAAGGAGCTAGCTCTAATCTCATTGGCCCATATGGCCTTATCCTAATGGTTCTATTATTCCCCATGTGCATTAATATTTCCAACATGTGCTAAATGTGACTAACATGCTTGGAATTGTACCTAACTAACTAACTACCTAACGAACTGAATCTCAATACATCAATTATTATCCATATGCTTATAGCATTCCTAACATTTCCCTCCCCTTGAAAACACCTTGCCCACAAGGTGTTGCTTGAAATGACACATTCATAAGGGGAAACCGGCCTCTAATCCAATACGCCAAGGCATCCATCTCATTATATGGCAAAGCAATGCTAGCATTGGAACCTTGGCACTTCCCACTATAGCCACCAAGAACGTGAATATGACCAAGATGATCCTTCAAAACTACTTCTTCGATGGAACCCATCTTCCTTAAGACATGTTCATCCATGTGCTCAACTTCAAGACCAATAAACCGTGAACCAAGTGACACATCTTCAATTGACTCTTCACGTGTTGATGGTGAAATTGACCTTTTATTTCTGTCCTCACGTTCTCTACTCCTTAACTGTCTCCTTTTCCTTGATTCTTCATAACGTGATTTTGATGACTCCTTCCTCACTAATTCCTTTAAATCAAGAAACTCTTCAAGATCAGCCACATCTTCACTGTCATTTGCATCTTCACTGTCAAGGACAGTTTTTGTTGATTCAACAACCTTAAACTTTTCACTTGTTCCTTCAAGAAGTTGACTTCTTCGGACATGTTTTCTAGATGCTCTTGCACTCTTGAAAGTTCTTCCCTCATGGCCATGTTGGATTCAGCCAAGGCCTTCATCTTCTTTGAAAAATCCATGGCTTCTTCTAAGGCTTTGTTCAACATTCCTTGTATTTTTTTCAAAAATTTTCTTTGATCACAATTGCTCGTCTCTGGATCAACGGCTTTGATACCATTTCTTAGGATCCCGGTGGTTCCTAATGGAGATTGATGGGAATTATAGGAGAATGGATGGAGATTGTGGGGAAATTGACTTAATTCGAGCTAGTCACCCTCCATAGAGAAAGAGAGAGATTAAGAGAGAGGGAGAGAGAGATGCACTAATGCACTAACAATTGGTTTATTCTTCATTGATCCCTCATATTGGATTACAATCATGTATTTAAAGAAGACTAGCTCTAATCTCATTGGCCCACATGCCCTTATCCTATTGGTTCAATTATTCCCCATGTACATTAATAATTCCAACATGTGCTAAATGTGATTCACATGCTTGGAATTGTATCTAACTAACTAACAACCTAACTAACTAAATCTCAATACATCAATTATTATCCATATGCTTATAGCATTCCTAACACCGACCTGCGCCCGAAAATTCCAAAAAAAGTAGAAAAAAAATTTATATCATTCCGGCATTATTTCTATCCAAACCGGGTTGATATAGGTCGTGAAAGAGAAAAAAAAAAATTTAGACCTGAATTCCGTTCCTACCCGACCAAAGCTTGAAAATTAAAAAATATCATTCCGGCATTATTTCTATCCAAACCGGGGTTGATATAGGCCGAGAAAGAGAGAGAAAAGTTTTAGTGTCGAATTCCGTTACAACCCGACCTGCGATAGAAAATTCCAAAAAAAAATAGAAAAAAGTTCAAAAAATTAAAATATATCATTCAGGCATTATTTCTATCCAAATTGGGTTGATATAGGCCGAGAAAGAGGAAAAAAAAAATTTGGTCCTGAATTCCGTTCCTACCTGACCCGCTCTAGAAAATTCCCAAAAAAAGACCAAAAAAAATTCAAAAAATAAAAAAACATCATTCTGGCATGATTTCTATCCAAATTGAGTTATGATAGATTGAGAAAGGGAGAAAAAAATTTTCTTCCCGAATTCCATTCCTACATGACCCGTCTAGAAAATTCCAAAAAAAAAGAGAAAAAAAATTTCAAAATTAAAAAACATCATTCCGAACATATTTCTATCCAAACCGGGCTGATATAGGCCGAGAAAGAAAAAAAAAAATTTAGTCCCGAATTCCGTTCCTACCCGACCCGGGCTAGAAAATTCCAAAAAAAATAGTAAAAAAATTCTAAAAATTAAAAAATATCATTTCGGCAATATTTCTATCCAAACCGGGTTGATATTGGCCGAGAAAGTGAAAAAAATATTTTCTTCCCGAATTCCGTTCCTAACTGAACCGGGCTAGAAAATTCCCAAAAAATTATCAAAAAAATTCAAAAAATTAAAAAATATCTTTCCAGCAATATTTCTATTCAAACCGGGTTGATATAGGCCAAGAAAGAGAGAGAAATTTTAGTCCTGAATTCCATTCCCACCTGACCCGCATTAGAAAATTCCCAAAAATATAGAAAAAAAATTCAAAAAATAAAAAAACATCATTCCGTCATTATATCAATCCAAATCGAGTTAAGATAGCTCGAGAAAGGGAAAAAAAATTGTCGTTCCGAATTCCGTTCCTACCCGACCTAGGCTAGAAAATTCCCAAAAAGATAGCAAAGAAATTCAAAAAATTAAAAAATATCTTTCCAGCAATATTTCTATTCAAACCGGGTTGATATAGGCCAAGAAAGAGAGAGAAATTTTAGTCCTGAATTCCGTTCCCACCTAACCCGCATTAGAAAATTCCCAAAAATATAGAAAAAAAATTCAAAAAATAAAAAAACATCATTCCGTCATTATATCAATCCAAATCGAGTTAAGATAGCTCAAGAAAGGGAAAAAAAATTGTCGTCCCGAATTCCGTTCCTACCCGACCCGGGCTAGAACATACCAAAAAATAGCAAAAAAATATCAAAAATTAAAAAACATCATTCTGGACATATTTCTATCCAAACCGGGTTGATATAGGTCGAGAAAGAGGGAAAACAAAATTTAGTTACGAATTTCGTTACGGCCCGACCCGGGCTAAAAAATTTCAAAAGAAATAGCAAAAAATTCAAAAAATTAAAAAATATCATTACGGCATTATTTCTATCCAAACCGGGGTAGATATAGGCTGAGAAAGAGATAAGAAAAATTTAGTCCCGAATTCCGTTCCTACCAGACCCGCACTAGAAAATTCCAAAAAAAATATAAAAAAATTCAAAAAATTAAAAAATATCATTCCTGCATTATTTCTATCCAACCCGCGTTGATATAGGCCGAGAAAGAGAAAAAAAAATTTAGTTCCGAATTACGTTACTACCCGAACCGAGCAAGAAAATTCCCAAAAATGTAGCAAAAAAATTCAAAAAATTAAAAAACATCATTCCGATATTAATTCTGTCCAAATCGGGTGATATAGGCCGAGATAGAAAAAAAAAAAAAAAAAAAAAAAAAAAAAAAAAAAAAAAAAAAAAAAATTAGTCCGGAATTCCGTTCCTACTTGGGCTATAAAATTCCCAAAAAAATAGGAAAAATTAAAAAATATGAATCCGGCATTATTTCTATCCAAACGGGGTTGATATAGGCCGAGAAAGAAAAAAAAAAATTTGTCCCGAATTCCATTCCCACCCGACCTGGGCAAGAAAATTCCAAAAAAAATAGTAAAAAAATTCAAAAAATTAAAAAATATCATTCCGGCATTATTTCTATCCAAACCGGGATTGGTATAGGTCGAGAAAGGGAGAAAAAAAATTTAGTCCCGAATTCCGTTCCTACCCTACCCACGCTAGAAAAATCCCAAAAAAATACTAAAAAAATTCAAAAAATTAAAAAACATCACTTCGGCATTATTTCTATCCAAACCGGGTTAATATAGGTTGAGAAAGAGAGAGAAAAATTTTAGTCCCACATTCCGTTCGTACCCGACACGGGCTAGAAATATCCAACAAAATTCAGAAACATCATTCTGGCATTATTTCTATCCAAACCGGGTTGATAATTTTAGTGCCGAATTCCGTTCCTACCTGACCTGCATTAGAAAATTCCAAAAAAAATAGAAAAAAAAGTTTCAAAAATTAAAAAAATCATTCTGGCATTATTTCTTTCAGAATTCCGTTCTTACCCCACCCGGGGCAAGAAAATAGCAAAAAAATTTCAGAACGTAAAAACCATCATTTCGGACTTATTTCTATCCAAACAAGGTTGACATAGGCCGAGAAAGGGAGAAAAAAAATTTATTACCGAATTCCGTTCCTCCCCGACCCGAGCTAGAAAATTCCAAACAAAATAGCAAAAAAATTAAAAAAATATCAAAAAATATCATTCCGGCATTATTTCTATCCAAACCGGGACGATATAGGCCGAGAAAGAAAAAAAAATTTAGTTCCAAATTCCATTCCTACCCGACCCGGGCAACAATATTCCAAAAAAAAAGCAAAAAAATTAAAAAATATCATTCCGGCATTATTTCTATCCAAACCGCGTTGACATAAGCCGACAAAGGGAGAAAAAAATTTTCCTCCTGAATTCCGTTCCTACCCGAATTGGGCTATAAAATGACAAAAAAAAATTCTAAAAAATCATTTCGGCACTATTTCTATCCAAACCGGGTTCATACAGGCCGAGAAAGTGAAAAAAAAAAAATTTATTCCTGAATTCCGTTCAAAACCGCCCCGAGCTAGAAAATTCGCCAAAAAATTAAAAAATATCATTCTTGCATTATTTTTATCCAAACGATTGACATAGGCCGAGAAAGTGAGTGAAAAATTTTAGTCCCGAATTCCTTCCAAAAAAAATAGCAAAAAAATTAAAAATATTAAAAATATCATTCCGGTATTATTTCTATCCAAACCGAGGTTGATATAGGCCGAGAAAGAGTGAAAAAAAATTTAGTCCTGAATTCCGTTCCAACCCGACCCGGGCTAGAAAATTCGAAAAACAAATTCAAAAACATCATTCCGGTATTAATTCTATCCAAACCGGGTTGATATATGCCGAGAAAGAGAAAAAAAAAAATTTGTCCCGAATTCCGTTCCTGCCTGACTTGGGCTTGAAAATTCCAAAAATTAAAAAAATAATTCCGGCATTTTTTCTACCCAAATCGGGTTGATATAGGCCGAGAAAAAGAGAGAAAAAATTTCATCCCGTATTTCGTTCCGATCAGACCGTCGCAAGAAAATTCCAAAAAAAATTAAAAAAAATCACTTCGGCATTCTTTCTGTCCAAACCGAGGTTTATATAGGCCGTTAAAGAGACAAAAATTTTAGTCCCGAATTATTTCTATCCAAACTGGGGTTGATATAGGCCAAGAAAGAGAGAAGAAAAATTTAGTCCAAAATTCTGTTCCTACCCGACCCGGGCTAGAGAATTCCAAAAAAAATAGCAAAAAAATTCAAAAAACTCAAAAATATCATTCCCGCATTATTTCTACACAAACCGGGGTTGATATAGGCCGAGAAAGAGAGAGAAAAATTTTAGTCCCGAATTTCATTCCTACAACACCCGTGCTAGAAAATTCCAACAAAAATAGGAAAAAAATTTAAAAAATTAAAAAACATCATTCTGGTATTAATTCTATCCAAACCGGGTTGATATAGGCCAAGAAAGTAGAAAAAAAAAAAATTAGTCCCGAATTCCGTTCCTACCCGACACGCGCTAGAAAATTCCAAAAAAATAGAAAAAAAATTAATAAATTAAAAAACATCATTCCAGTATTAATTCTATCCAAACCGGGTTGATATATGCCAAGAAAGAGAAAAAAAAAAATTTGTCCCGAAGTCCGTTCCTTCCTGACTTGGGCTTAAAAATTCCCAAAAAAATAGCAAAAAAATTCAAAACATTAAAAAAAATCGTCCTGGCATTATTTCTATCCAAACCAGTTTGATATAGGCCGAGAAAAAGAGAGAAATTTTAGTCCGGAATTCCGTTCCTATCCGACCCGCGCAAGAAAATTCCAAAAAAAATAGAAAAAAAATTAAAAAAATATCATTTCGGAATTCTTTCTGTCCAAACCGAGGTTTACATAGGCCGAGAAAGAGACAAAAATTTATGTCCAGAATTCCGTTCTTACCCGAACCGGTCTAGAAAATTCCCAAAATAATATCAAAAAATTGAAAAAATTAAAAAATATCATTCCGGCATCATTTCAATCCAAATCGGGTTGATTTAGTCCGGGAAAGAGGGAAAAAATTTTTAGTCACGAATTTCGTTCCTACCCGACCCGGCCTAGAAAATTCCAAAAAAAAAAACAAAAAAATTCAAAAAATTAAAAAATATCATTCCGGTATTATTTCTATCCAAATCGGGTTGATATAGGCCGAGAAAGAAAAAAAAAAATTTAGTTCCGAATTCCATTCGTACCCGAACCAGGTAAGACAATTCCAAAAAAAATACCTAAAAAATTAAAAAAATATCGTTCCCGTATTAATTCTATCCAAACCGGGTTGATATATACCGAGAAAAAGAAAAAAAAAAAATGTGTCCCGAATTTCGTTCCTGCTTGACTTGGGCTTGAAAATTCCCAAAAAAATAGCAAAAAGATTCAAAAAATCGTTCCGGCATTATTTCTATCCAAATCGGGTTGATATAGGCCGAAAAAGAGAAAAAAACTTTAGTCCCGAATTCCGTACCTATCCGACCCGCGCATAAATTCCAAAAAAAATTGAAAAAAAATTGAAAAAATATCATTTCGGCATTCTTTCTGTCCAAACCGAGGTTTATATAGGCCGTAAAAGAGATAAAAAATTTTGTCCTGAATTCCGTTCGTTCCGACCCGGGCCAGAAAATTCCCAAAAAAAAAGCAAAAAAATTCAAAAAATATCATTCTGGCATCATTTCTATCCAACCGAGGTTGATATAGGTCGAGAAAGAGAGAAAAAAAATTTAGTCCCGAATTCCGTTCTTACCCGACACGGGCTAAAAAAATTTAAAAACTTCATTCTGGCATTATTTCTATCCAAACCGAGTTGATATAGTGCCGAATTCCGTTCCTACCTGACCTGCACTAGAAAATTCCCAAAAAAATAGAAAAAAAAAATTCAAAAGTTAAAAAACGTCATTCTGTCATTATTTTTATGCAAATTGAGTGAAGAGAGGTTGAGAAAGGGTGAAAAAAAATTTCTTCCCTAATTCCGTTCCTACCCAACTCGGGGCAAGAAAATAGAAAAAAAATTTCATAACGTAAAAAACATCATTCCAGACTTATTTCTATCCAAACCAAGTTGATATAGGCCGAAAAAGGGAGAAAAAAAATTTAGTACCGAATTCCGTCCCTCCCCGACCCGGGCTAGAAAATTTCCAAAAAAATAACAAAAAATTAAAAAAATTAAAAAATATCATTCCGGCAATATTTCTATCCAAACTGGGTTGATACAGAATGAGAAAGTGAAAAAAAAAAAATTTATTCCCGAATTCTGTTCAAAACCTCCCAGAGCTAGAAAATTCCCAAAAAAATACAAAAAATTAAAAAATATCATTCTTGCATTATTTTTATCCAAACCGGTTGATATTGGCCAAGAAAGAGAGTGGAAAATTTTAGTCCCGAATTCCGTTCCAACCAGACCCGCACTAGAAAATTCCCAAAAGAATAGAAAAAAAATTCAAAAAATTAAAGAACATCATTCTGGCATTATATCTATCCAAATCGGGTTAAGATAGGTTGAGAAAGGGCGAAAAAAATTTTCGTCCCAAATTTCATTCCCACCCGGCCCGGGCTAGAAAATACCAAAAAAATTTCAAAAATTAAAAAACATCATTCCGGACTAATTTCTATCCAAAACGGGTTGATATAGGCCAAGAAAGAGAAAAAAAAAAAAAAAAAAAAAAAATAGCCCTGAATTTCGTTCCTACCCGACCCGGGCTAGAAAATTCCAAAAAAATAGCAAAAAAATTAAAAATATCATTCCGGCATCATTTCTATCAAAATCGGGGTTGATATAGGCCGAGAAAGAGAGTGAAAAAAAATTTTAGTTCCGAATTCCATTCCTACCTGACCCGCGCAAGAAAATTCCAAAAAAAATAGAAAAAATATTCAAAAAATTAAAAAATATCATTCCGGCATTATTTCTATCCAAACCAAGGTTGATATAGGCCGAGAAAGAGAGTGAAAAAAAAATTTAGTTCTGAATTCCGTTCCTACCTGAACTGGGCTAGAAAATTCCCAAAAAAATAGAAAAAAAATTAAAAAAATTAAAAAAATCGTTCTAGAATTATTTCTATCCAAACCGGGTTGATATAGGCCGAGAAAATGAATGAAAAATTTTAATCCCGAATTCCGTTCCTAACCGATCCGGGATAGAAAATAGCAAAAAAATACAAAAAAATTAAAAAATATCATTCTGGCATTATTTCTATCGAAACCGGTTGATATAGGTAGAGAAAGAGAGAAAAAAATATTAATTCCGAATTCCGTTCCTACCTGACCCGCACTATAAAATTCCCAAAAAGATAGAAAAAAAATTCAAAAACATCATTCTAGCATTATATCCATACAAATCGAGTTAAGATAGCTCGAGAAAGGGAGAAAAAAAATTTCGAACCGAATTTCGTTCCTACCAGACCCGGGCTAGAAAATACCAAAAAAAATAGCAAAATCATTTCAAAAGTTAAAAAACATCATTCTGTACTTATTTCTATCCAAACCTGGTTGATATAGGCCGACAAAGAAAAAAAAAATTTAGTCTAGAATTCCGTTCTTACCCGACTTAAGCTAGAAAATTCCCAAAAAATTAGCAAAAATACTAAAAAATATCATTCCAAATTTATTTGTATCCAAACCGGGTTGATATAGGCCGAGAAAATGAGAAAAATTTTAGTCCCGAATTCCTTTCCTACCCGACAAGCGCTAGAAAATTCCAAAAAAAATAGAAAAAATATTTAAAAAATTAGAAAATGTCATTCCGCATTATTTCTATCCAAACCGCAT
Organism: Quercus tomentella; assembly: GCA_028535165.1. NCBI lineage: Eukaryota > Viridiplantae > Streptophyta > Magnoliopsida > Fagales > Fagaceae > Quercus > Quercus tomentella. The sequence goes on along the minus strand of JAPQVY010000012.1, from coordinate 28,961,981 downwards.
TAATATAGGACAAGAAAGAGTGAAAAAAATATTAGTCCCGAATTCCGTTCCTACCCGACGCGCGGTACAAAATTCCCAAAAAAATAGCAAAAAAATTCAAAAAATTAAAACACATCGTTCCGGCATTATTTCTATCCAAACTGCGTTGATATAGGCTGAGAAAGAGTGAAAAAAATTTTAGTCCTGAATTCCGTTCCTACCCGACCCGGGCTAGAAAATTGCAAAAAAAATAGCAAAAAATTAAAAAACATCATTCCGGTATTAATTTTATCCAAACCTGGTTGATATAGGCCGAGAAAGAAAGAGAAAAGTTTTAGTCCAGAATTCCGTTCCTGCCTGACCTCGGCAAGAAAATTCCCAAAAAAATAGCAAAAAAATTAAAAAAATTAAAAGTTATAATTCCGCCATTATTTCTATCCAAACCTGTTGATATAGGCCGAGAAAAGGAGAGAAAAATTTTACTCCCGAATTCCGTTCCTACCCGAACCGGGCTAGAAAATTCCGAAAAAAATAGTAAAAAAATTCAAAAAATTAAAAATTATCATTCCGGCATTATTTCTATCAAAACCGGGTTGATATAGGCCGAGAAAGAGAGAAAAATTTTTGTCCCGAATTCCTTTACTACCCCACCCACGCTAGAAAATTCCAAAAAAAATAGAAAAAAAATTCAAAAAACTAAAAAATATCATTCCGGCATTATTTCTATCCAAACTGGGGTTGATATAGGCCGAGAAAGAGAAAAAAAAAATTTTAGTCCCGAAATCCTTTCCTACCCGACCCGTGTTAGAAAATTATAAAAAAAATTCGAAAAATTAAAAAATATCATTCAGGCATTATTTCTATCCAAACCGGGGTTGATATAGGCCGAGAAGGAGAGAGACAAATTTTAGTCCTGAATTTCATTCTTACCTGACCCGGGATAGAAAATTCCCAAAAAAATAGCAAATAATTATAGAACATCATTCTGGCATTATTTCTATCCAAACCGGGTCGATATAGTCCGAGAAAAAAAAAATTTAGTTCCGAATTCCATTCCTACCCGACCCGGGCAACAAAATCACAAAAAAAATAGCAAAAAAATTCAAAAATTAAAAAACATCATTTCGGTATTTATTCTATCCAAACCGAGTTGATATATGCCGAGAAAGAGAAAAGGAAAATTTTATTCCCGAATTCCGTTCCTACCTGACCTGGGCTAGAAAATTCCCATAAAAATAGCAAAAAAATTCAAAAAATCGTTCCGGCATTATTTCTATCCAAACCGGGTTGATATAGGTTGAGAAACAAGAAAAAAATTTAGTCTCGAATTCCGTTCCTACCAGACCCGGGCTATAAAATTCCCAAAAAAATTTAAAAAAATTAAAAATTATCATTCCGACATTATTTCTATCTAAACCGGGTTGATATAGGCCGAGAAAATGAGAGAAAAATTTAAGTCCCGAACTCCGTTCCTAGCCGACCCGGGGTAGAAAATTTCGAAAAAAATAGCAAAAAAATTATAAAAATTAAAAATTATCATTCCAGAATTATTTCTATTCAAACCGGGGTTCCTATAGGCCGAGAAAGAGTGAGAAAAGTTTTAGTCCCGAATTCCGTTCCAACCTGACCTGCGCTAGAGAATTCCAAAAAAAATGAAAAAATATCATTCCGGCATTATTTCTAGCCAAACCGCATTGATATAGGCCCAGAAAGAGCGAAAAAAATTTTAGTCCCGAATTCCGTTCCTACTCGACCCTGGCCAGAACATACAAAAAAAATAGCAAAAAAATTCAAAAATCTCATTCCGGCATTATTTGTATCCAAACCGCGTTGATATAGGCCGAGAAAAAGAAAAAAAAATTTAGTACCGAATTCCGTTCCTAGCCGACCCGGGGATGGAAAATTCCAAAAAAAATAGCAAAAATTTAAAAAACATCATTCCAGTATTAATTCTATCCACACTGGGTTGATATAGGCCGAGAAAGAGAGAAAAATTTTTGTCCTGAATTCCATTCCTGCATGGCCTAGGCTAGAAAATTCCCAAAAAAAAAATAGCAAAAAAATTCAAAAAATTAAAAATTATCATTCTGGCATTGTTTCTATCCAAACTGATATAGGCCGAGAAAGAAAAAAAAAAATTGTAGTCCCGAATTCCATTCCTACCCTACCCGGGCTAGAAAATTCAAAAAAAAGAAGCAAAAAAATTAAAAAACATTATACCGGCATTAATTCTATCCAAACCGATATAGGCCGAAAAAGGGAAAAAAAAAATTTTAGTCTTGAATTCCGTTCCTACCCTACCCTGACTAGAAAATTCCAAAAAAAAAAAGAAAAAAATTCAAAAAATTAAAAACACCATTCTGGTATTATTTCTATCCAAATTGAGTTAAGATAGGTTGAGAAAGGGAGAAAAAAATTTTCTTCCCGAATTCCGTTCCTAATTGACCCTCGTAAGAAAATTCCACAAAAAATAGAAAAAAAAATTCAAAAAATTAAAAAATCTCATTCCAGCAATATTTCTGTCCAAACCGCGATTGATATACGCCGAGAACGAAAAAAAAAATTTAGTCCCGAATTCGGTTCCAACCCGACCCAGGCTAAAAAATTCCAAAAACAATTAAAAAACATCATTTCGGAATTAATTCTATCCAAACCAGGTTGATATAGGCCAAGAAAGACAGAAAAAAATTTTGTCCCAAATTACGTTCCTGCCGGACCTGGGCTACAAATTTCCCCAAAAAAAAGCAAAAAAATTAAAAAAATGTTCCGACATTATTTCTATCCAAACCTGGTTGATATAGGCCGAGAAAGAGAAAGACCAATTTTTGTCTGCAATTCCATTCCAAACTAACCTGCACTAGAAAATTCCCAGAAAAATAGAAAAAAAAAAAAAAAAAAAAAAACATCATTCCGGACTTATTTCTATCCAAACTGGGTTGATATAGTCCGAGAAAGAGGGAAAAAATTTTTAGTCTCGAATTCCGTTTCTACCCGACACAGCTTAAAAAATTCCCAAAAAAATAACAAAAAAATTAAAAAACATCATTCCGGTATTAATTAATCCAAACCGGGTTGATACATGCCGAGAAAGAGAAGAAAAAAAATTTAGTCCCGAATTCCGTTCCTGCTTGACTTGGGCTTGACAATTCCCAAAAAAATATCAAAAAAATTCAAAAAATCAAAAAAATCGTTCGGCATTATTTCTATCCAAACCTGGTTGATATAGGCCGAGAAAGAGAGAAAAATTTTAGTCCCAAATTCCTTACCTATCGAACCTGCGCTAGAAAATTCCTAAAAAATAGGAATAAAATTAAAAAAATATCATTTCGGCATTCTTTCTATCCAAACCGAGATTGATATAGGCCGAGAAAGAGAAAAAAATTTTAGGCCCGAATTCCGTTCCTACCCGACCCGGGATACAAAAGTCCGAAAAAAATAGCCAAAAAATTCAATAAACTAAAAATTATCATTCCGGCATTATTTCTATCCAAACCGGGGTTAATATAGGCCGAGAGAGAGAGAGAGAGAAATTTTAGTCCCGAATTCCGTTCCTACCCGACCCGCGCTAGAAAATTTCAAAAAAAATAGAAAAAAATTCAAAAAATAGAAAAATATTATTCCGGCATAACCCGCGTTGATATAGGCCGAGAAAGAGAAAATTAATGTAGGCCGTGAAAGAGAGAGAAAAGTTTAATTTCCGAATTCCATTTCTACCCGACCCGGGCTAGAAAATTCCAAAAAAAATAGCAAAAAAATTCAAAATATTAAAAAATATCATTCCGGCATTATTTCTATCTAAACTGGGTTTATATAGTCCGAGATAGAGAAAAAAAAAATTTTAGTCCCGAATTCTGTTCCTACACAACCCTTGCAACAAAATTCTCAAAAAAATAGAAAAAAAAAATTTAAAAATATCATTCTGGCATTATTTCTATCCAAACCGGGTTGATATAGGCCGAGAAAGAGAGAAAAATTTTAGTCCCGAATTCCATTCCTACCGGACCCGCAATAGAAAATTCCCATAAAAATAGAAAAAATTTTCAAAAAATTAAAAAACATCATTTTGGCATTCTTCCTGAATTCCGTTCCTACTCGACCCGTCTAGAAAATTCCAAAAAAAAAGAGGAAAAAAATTACACAGTTAAAAAACATCATTCCGAACTTATTTATATCCAAACCGGGTTGATATAGTCCGAGAAAGAGTGAAAAAAATTTTAATGCCGAATTCCGTTCCTCCACGATCCTGACTAGAAAATTCCAAAAAAAATAGCAAAAAAATTAAAAAATTCGACAATATTATTCCGGCATTATTTCTATCCAAACGGGTTGATATAGGCTGAGAAAGAGAAAAAAAAATATCTAAGTGCCGAATTCCATTCCTACCCTACCGGGGATAGAAAATTCCCAAAAAAATTGCAAAAAAATTCAAAAAATTAAAAATTATCATTCCGGAATTATTTCTATTCAAACAAGGGTTGATATAGGTCGAAAAACAAAGAAAAATAAATTTAGTCTCGAATTCCGTTCCTACCCGACATGCGCTAGAAAATTTCAACAAAAAAAAGAAAAATATTCAAAAAATAGAAAAATATTATTCCGGCATAACCCGCGTTGATATAGGCCGAGAAAGAGAGAGAAAAATTTTAGTCCCGAATTCCGTTCAAACCCGACCCGTGCTAGAAAATTCCAAAAAAAACTGAAAAAATATCATTCCGGCATTATTTCTATCCAAGCTGAGTTGATATAGGCCGAGAAAGAGAGAGAAAGTTTTAGTCCCGAATTCCGTTCCAACCCGATCCGGGCTAGAGAATTCCAAAAAAAATAGCAAAAAAATTTCAAAAAATTAAAAAATATCATTCCCGAATTCCGTTCCTACCCAACCTGGGTAAGAAAATTCCAAAAAAATTAAAAAACATCACTCCGGTATTAATTCAATCCAAACCGGGTTGATATAGGCCGAGAAATAGAGTAAAAATTTTAGTCCCAAATTCCGTTCCTGCCTCACCTAGCCTAAAAAATTCCAAAAAAAATGGCAAAAAAATTCAAAAAATTGTTCAGGCATTATTTCTATACAAACCGGGTTGATATAGGCCGAGAAAGAAAAAAAAAAATTTTAGTCCCGAATTCCGTTCCTCCCCGACCCCGGCAATAAAATTCTAAAAAAAATAGGAAAAAAATTGAAAAAACTAAAAAAATATCATTCCGAACTTATTTCTACCCAAACCGGGTTGATATAGGCCGAGATAGAGAGAGAAAAATTTTAGTCCCAAATTCCGTTCCTAGCCGACCTGGGCTAGAAAATTCAAAAAAAAAATAGCAAAAAAATTGAAAAAATTAAAAAATATCATTCTGGCATTATTCCTATCCAAAAACCGCGTTAATGTAGGCCTTGAAAGAGAGAAAAATTTTAGTCACGAATTCCGTTCCTACCCGACCCGTATAGAAAATTCCAGAAAAAAGAGCAAAAAAATTTCACAATTAAAAAACATCATTCTGAACTTATTTATATCCAAACCGGGTTGATATAGGCCAAGAAAGAGTGAAAAAAAATTTTAATGCCGAATTCTGTTCCTCCACGATCCTTAATAGAAAATTCCAAAAAAAATAGCAAAAAAATTCAAAAAATTCGACAATATTATTCCGGCATTATTTCTATCCAAACCGGGTTGATATAGGCCGAGAAAGAGAGAAAAAAGATTTAAGCCCTGAATTCCATTCCTACCCTAGCGGGGCTAGAAAATGCCCAAAAAAATTCAAAAAATTAAAAATTATCAGTCCGGAATTATTTCTATTCAAACAGGAGTTGATATAGGTCGAAAAAGAGAGAAAAATAAATTTAGTCCCGAATTCCGTTCCTACCCGACCCGGGCAAGAAAATTCCAAAAAAAATAGGAAAAAAATTCAAAAAATTAAAAAATATCATTCCAGACTTATTTTTATCCAAACCGGGTTGATATAGGCCGAGACAGAGAGACAAAAATTTTAGTCCCAAATTCCGTTCCTAGCCAACCCGGGCTAGAAAATTCAAAAAAAATAGCAAAAAAATTAAAAAAATTAAAAAATATCATTCCGGAATTATTTCTATTCAAACCGGGGTTGATATAGGTCGAAAAAGAGAGAAAAAAGAATTTAGTCTCGAATTCCGTTCCTACCAGACCCGGGCAAGAAAATTCCAAAAAAAATAGGAAAAAAATTCAAAAAATTAAAAAATATCATTCCGGACTTATTTTTATCCAAGACGGTTGATATTGGCTGAGAAAGAGAGAAAAAAAAAACTTAGTCCCAAATTTCGTTCCTACCCGACCCGGGACAGAAAATTCCCAAAAAAAGAGAAAAAAAATTCAAAATGTTAAAAAATATCATCCCGGCATTATTCCTATCCAAATCGGGTTGATATAGGACAAGAAAGAGAGAGAAAAATTTTAATCCTGAATTCCGTTCCTACCTGACCAGCGATAGAAAATTCCAAAAAAAATAGAACAAAAATTCAAAAAATTAAAAAATATCATTCTGGCATTATTTCTATCTAAACTGGGTTGATATAGGCCATGAAAGAGAGAAAAAAATTTTAGACCCAAATTCCGTTTTTACCCGACCCGCGCTAGAAGTTCCCAAAAAAATAGAAAAAAAAATTCAAAATGTTAAAAAATATAATTCCGGCATTATTCCTATCCAAATCGGGTTCATATAGGCCAAGAAAGAGAGAAAAAAAATTTAGTCCCGTATTCCATTCCTACCTGACCCGCACTAGAAAATTCCCAAAAAAATTGAAAAAAAATTCAAAAAATTAAAAAACATCATTCTCGCATTATTTCTATACAAACCGCGTTGATACAGGTCGTGAAAGAGAGAAAAAAATTTTAGACCCGAATTCCGTTCCTACCCGACCTAGGCTAAAAAATTCCCAAAAATATAGAAAAAAATTCAAAAAATAAAAAAAGACATTCTGGCATTATATTTATAAAAATCAAGTTAAGATAGATCGAGAAAGGGAGAAAAGAATTGTCGTCCCGAATTCCGTTCCTACCCGACCTGGGAAAGAATATACAAAAAAAAATAGCAAAAAAATATCAGAAATTTAAAAACATCATTCCGGACTTATATATATCCGAACCGGGTTGATATAGGCCGAGAAAGAGGGAAAAAAATTTTACTTCCGAATTCCGTTCCTACACGACCCGGGCTAGAAAATTCCAAGAAAAATAGCAAAAAAATTCAAAAAATTAAAAAAATATCATTCCTGCATTATTTCTATCCAAACCGGGGTTGATATAAGCCGAGAAAGAGAAAAAAAAAAAATTAGTCTCGAATTCCATTCCAACCCAACCCAGGCTTGAAAATTCAAAAAAAAAAATTAAAAAATATCATTCCGGGGGTTATTTCTATCCAAACCGGGGTCGATTTAGGCCGAGAAAGAGAGAAAAGTTTTAGTCCTAAATTTCATTCCTACCTGACCCGCTTTAGAAAATTCCAAAAAAAATTCAAAAAATTAAAAAATATCATTCCGACATTATTTCTATCCAAATCTGGTTCAAAAAATTAAAAAATATATCCGGAATTATATTTTTTAATTTTTTGAATTTTTATTTGAATTTTCAATCTTAGGTCGGGTAGGAACAGAATTCGGGACTAAAATTTTTCTCTCTTTCACGGCCTACATTAACGCGGTTTAAATAGAAATAATGCCGGAATGGTATTTTTTAATTTTTTCAATTATTTTGCTATTTTTTTTGGAATTTTCTAGCCCGGGTCGGCTAGGAACGGAATTCGGGACTCAAATTTTTCTCTCTCTTTCTCGACCTATATCAACCCGGTTTGGATAAAAATAATGACGGAATGATATTTTTTAATTGTTTTGCTATTTTTTTTGGAATTTTCTAGCCCGGGTCGGCTTGGAACAGAATTCGGGACTAAAATTTTTCTCTCACTTTCTCGGCCTATATCAGCCCGATTTGGATAAAAATAAGTCCGGAATGATATTTTTTAATTTTTTGAATTTTTTCCTATTTTTTTTGGAATTTTCTAGCCCGCGTCGGTTAGGAACGGAATTCGAAATTAAATTTTTTTTTCACTCTTTTTTCGACCTATATCAACCCCGGTTTGAATAGAAATAATTCCATAATGATATTTTTTAATTTTTTGAACCTTTTTGCTTTTTTTTTTGGAATTTTCTAGCTCGGGTCTGCTAGGAACTGAATTCGGGACTAAAATTTTTCTCTCTCTTCCTATATCAACCCGGTTTGGACAAAAATAAGGCCGGAATGATATTTTTTAGTTTTTTTTAATTTTTTTCCTTTTTTTTTTTAATTTTCTAGCCTGGGTCGGGTAAGAACGGAATTCGGGACAAAAATTTTTTTCTCCCTTTTTCGACCTATATCAACCCCTGTTTGAATAGAAATAATTCCGAAATGATAATTTTTAATTTTTTGAATTTTTTTGCTGTTTTTTTGGGAATTTTCTAGCCCCGACAGGGTAGGAATGGACTTCGGAACTTAAATCTTTTTTTTCTCTTTCTCGGCCTATATCAACCCGGTTTGGATAGAAATAATACCGGAATAATATTTTTGAATTTTTTCGCTATTTTTTTTTTAATTTTCTAGTCCGGATCGTGGAGGAACGGAATTCGGGACTAAAATTTTTTTCACTCTTTCTCGGACTATATTAACCCGGTTTGGATATAAATAAGTTCGGAATGATGTTTTTTAATTGTGAAATTTTTTTGCTCTTTTTTTTGGAATTTTCTAAACGTGTTGGGTAGGAACGGAATTCGGGAAGAAAATTTTTTGCTCCCTTTCTCAACCTATCTTAACTCAATTTGGATAGAAATAATGCTAGCCCGAGTCGTGTAGAAACGGAATTCGAAACTAAAACTTTTGTCCATCTTTCTTGGCCTATATCAACCCCGATTTGGATAGAAATAATGCCGGAATGATATTTTTTAATTTTTTGAATTTTCTTTTTGAATTTTCTATCCTAGGTCGGGTAGGAACAGAATTCGGGACTAACATTTTTCCCTCTCTTTCACGGCCTACATTAACGCGGTTTGGATAGAAATAATGCCGGTATGATATTTTTTAATTTTTTCAATTTTTTTGCTATTTTTTTTGGAATTTTCTAGCCTGGGTCGGCTAGGAACGGAATTCGGGACAAAAATTTTTCTCTCTCTTTCTCAGCCTATGTCAACCCGGTTTGGGTAGAAATAATGTCGGAATGATACTTTTTAATTTTTTGAATTTTTTTTCTATTTTTTTTGGAATCTTCTGGCGTGGATCGGGTTGGAACAGAATTCGGGACTAAAACTTTTGTCTCCCTTTCTCGGCCTATATCAACCCCAGTTTGGATAGAAATAATGCCGGAATGATATTTTTTAATTTTTTTAATTTTTTTGCTATTTTTTTTGTAATTTTTTGCCCGGGTCGGGAAGGAATGGAATTCAGGACTAAATATTTTTTTTCTCTCTTTCGACCTATATCAACCCCTATTGGAATAGAAATAATCCCGGAGTGATAATTTTTAATTTGTTGAATTTTTTTGCTATTTTTTTTAAATTTTCTAGCCTGGGTCAACTAGGAACGGAATTTGGGACTAAAATATTTCTCTCTCTTTCTCAGCCTATATCAACCCGGTTGGATATAAATATGTTCGGAATGATGTTTTTTATTTGTGAAATTTTTTTGCTCTTTTTTTTAGAATTTTCTAGGCGGGTCGAGTAGGAACGGAATTCGGGAAGAATGCCAGAATGATATTTTTTAAATTTTTGATTTTTTTTTCTATTTTCATGGGAACTGTTTTTTCTCTTTCTCGGACTATATAAACCCAGTTTAGATAGAAATAATGCCGGAATGATATTTTTTTATATTTTGAATTTTTTTTGGAATTTTCTAGCCCGGGTCGGGTAGAAACGGAACTCAGAACTAAAACTTTTCTCCATCTTTCTCGGCCTATATCAACTTCGGTTTGGATAGAAATAATGCCGGAATGATATTTTTTAATTTTTTGAATTTTTTTTTGAATTTTCGATCCTAGGCCGAGTAGGAACAGAATTCGGGACTAAAATTTCTCTCTCTCTTTCACGGCCTACATTAACGCGGTTTGGATAGAAATAATGCCGAAATGATATTTTTTAATTTTTTCAATTTTTTTGCTATTTTTTTTGGAATTTTCTAGCCCGGGTCGGCTAGGAACGTAATTCTAGACTAAAATTTCTCTCTCTCTTTCTCGGCCTATATCAACCCGGTTTGGGTAGAAATAATGCCGGAATGATACTTTTTACTTTTTTGAATTTTTTTTCTATTTTTTTTTTAATTTTCTGGCGCGGATCGGGTTGGAACGAAATTCGGGACTAAAACTTTTCACTCTCTTTCTCGGCCTATATCAACCCCAGTTTGGATAGAAATAATGCTGGAATGATATATTTTAATTTTTTGAATTTTTTTGGTATTTTTTTTTTGTAATTTTCTAGCCCGGGTCGGGTTGGAACGGAATTCGGAACTAAAATTTTTTCCCCCTTTCTCGGCCTATATCAACCCGGTTTGCATAAAAATAAGTCCGGAATGATGTTTTTTAATTTTTGATATTTTTTTGTATTTTCTGGCTTGTGTTGGGTAGGAACGGAATTCGGGACGACAAATTTTTTTCTCCCTTTCTCCATCTATCTTAACTCGATTTGGATAGATATAATGCCAGAATGATGTTTTCTAGTTTTTTGAATTTTTTTGCTATTTTTTTGTAAATTTTCTAGCCCGGGTTGGGTAGGAACGGAATTTGGAACTAAAATTTTTATCTCTTTCCCGGCCCATATGAACAAGGTTTGTATAAAAATAACGCCGGAATGATATTTTTTAATTTTTTTTCTATTTTTTTGGGAATTTTCCAGCGCGGGTCAGGTACGAACGGAACTCAGGACTAAATTTTTTTTTTCTCTTTCTCGGACTATATCAACCCAGTCTATATAGAAATAATGCCGTAATGATATTTTTTAATTTATTGAATTATTTTTGGAATTTTTTATCGCAAGTCGGGTTGGAACGGAATTCGAGACTAAAACTTTTCACTCTTTCCCGGCCTATATCAACTCCGGTTTGGATAGAACTAATACCGGAATGATATTTTTTAATTTATTGAATTTTTTTTTTGAATTTTCTTGCCTAGGTCAACTAGGAACGGAATTCGGGACTAAAATTTTTTTTTCTCTTTCTCGACCTATACCAACCTCGGTTTGGATAGGAATAATGCCGGAATGTTTTTTTTTAATTTTTTGAATTTTTTTCCTTTTTCTTTTTTGAATTTTCTAGCCCGGGTTGAGTAGGAATGGAATTCGGGTCTAAAACTTTTTTTTCTCTTTCTCGGACTATATAAACCCAGTTTAGATAGAAATTATGCCGGAATGATATTTTTTAATATTTTGAATTTATTTGCAATTTTTTTTGGTATATTCTGGCCCGGGTCGGGTAGGAACGAAATTCTGGACGACAATTCTTTTCTACCTTTCTTGATCTATCTTAACTCGATTTGGATAGATATAATGCCAGAATGTCTTTTTTTATTTTTTGAATTTTTTTCTATATTTTTGGGAAATTTCTAGCCTAGGTCGGGTAGGAACGGAATTCGGGTCTAAAATTTTTTACTCTCTTTCACGGCCTGTATCAACGCAGCTTGTATAGAAATAATGCCATAATGCTATTTTTTAATTTTTTTAATTTTTTTTTGAATCTTCTATCCTAGGTCGGGTAGGAACAGAATTCGGGACTAAAATTTTTCTCTCTCTTTCGCGGCCTACATTAACGCAGTTTGGATAGAAATAATGCCAGAATGATGTTTTTTAATTTTTTTAATTTTTTTTCTATTTTTATGGGAATTTTCTAGTGCGGGTCCGGCAGGAGCGGAATTCAAGACTAAAATTTTTCTCTCTTTCTCAGCCTATATCAACCCGGCTTGGATAGAAATAATGCCGGAATGATATTTTTTAATTTTTCAATTTTTTCCAATTTGTTTTAGAATTTTATAGCCCGGGTCGGGTAGGAACGGAATTCGGGACTAAAATTTTTTTTTTCTCTTTCTCGGCCTATATCAACGCGGTTTGTATAGAAATAACGACGGAACAATTTTTTTGAATTTTTTTGCTATTTTTTTTGGAATTTTCTAGGCCAGGTCAGGCAGGAACGGAATTCGGGACTAAAATTTTTTCTCTATTTCTCGGCCTATATCAACCCGGTTTCGATAGAATTAATACCGGAATGATGTTTTTTATTTTTTTGAATTTTTTTGGAATTTTCTTGCCCAGGTCGGGTAGGAATGGAATTCGGGACTAAAATTTTTTTTCCTCTTTCTCGGTCTATATCAACCCGGTTTGGATAGAATTAAATACCGGAATGAAGTTTTTTAATTTTTTGAATTTTTTTGCAATTCTTTTGAAATTTTCTAGCCTGGGACGGGTTAGGAACAGAATTGGGGCTAAAATTTTTCTTTCTCTTTCTCGGCCTATATCAACGCGGGTTATGCCGGAATAATATTTTTCGATTTTTTTCGGAATTTTCTGGCGCGGATCGGGTTGGAACGGAATTCGGGACTAAAACTTTTCTCTCTCTTTCTCAGCCAATATCAACCCCAGTTTGGACAGAAATAATGTCGGAATGATATTTTTTCAATTTTTTTTTGGAATTTTCTAGCGCGGGTCGGGTAGGAACGGAATTCGGGACTAAAATTTTTCTCTCTCTTTCTCGGCCTATATCAACCCCGGTTTGGATAGAAATAATGCCGGAATGATAATTTTTAATTTTTTGAATTTTTTTTTGAAATTTCTAGCCCAGGTCAGGCAGGAACGAAATTCGAGACTAAAATTTTTTTCCCTCTTTCTCGGTCTATATCAACCCGGTTTGGATAGAATTAAATACCGGAATGATGTTTTTTAATTTTTTGAATTTTTTTGCAATTCTTTTTGGAATTTTCTAGCCTGGGACGGGTTAGGAACGGAATTGGGGCTAAATTTTTTCTTTCTCTTTCTCGGCCTATATCAACGCGGGTTATGCCGGAATAATATTTTTCTATTTTTTGAATTTTTTTCTATTTTTTTTGAAATTTTCTAGCGCTGGTCGGGTAGGAATGGAATTCGAGACTAAAATTTTTCTCTCTTTCTCAGCCTATATCAAACTCGGTTTGGAGAGAAATAATGGCAGAATGATATTTTTTAATTTTTTTAATTTTTTTGCTATTTTTTTTGGAATTTTCTAGCCCTGGTCGGGTAGGAACGGAATTCGGGACAAAGTTTTTTTTTCTCTCTTTCTCGGCCTATATCAATCCGGTTTTGATAAAAATAAGTCCGGAATGATATTTTTTAATTTTTTGAATTTTATTCCTTTTTTTTTTTAATTTTCTAGCCCGGGTCTGGAAGGAACGGAATTCGGAACTCTATTTATTTTTTCTCTCTTTTTCGACCTATATCAACCCCTGTTTGAATAGAAATAATTCCGGAATGATAATTTTTAATTTTTTGAATTTTTTTGCTATTTTTTTTGAATTTTCTAGCCCGGGTAGTGTAGGAACGGAATTCGGGACTAAAATTTTTCTCTCTCTTTCTCGGCCTATATCAACTCGGTTTGGATAAAAATAAGTCTGGAATGATATTTTTTAATTTTTGGAATTTTTTTAATATATTTTTTTTTAATTTTTTAGCCCGGGTCGGGTAGGAACGGAATTCGGGGTTAAATTTGTTTTTTCTCTTTTTCGACCTATATCAACCCCTGTTTGAATAGAAATAATTCCAGAATGATAATTTTTAATTTTTTGAATTTTTTGCTATTGTTTTGGGAATTTTCTATCCCCGATAGGGTAGGAATGGAATTCGGGACTTAAATCTTTTTTTTCTCTTTCTCGGCCTATATAAACCCGGTTTGGATAGAAATAATGCCGGAATAATATTGTCGAATTTTTTGAATTTTTTTGCTATTTTTTTTGGAATTTTCTAGTCAGGATCGTGGAGGGACAGAATTCGGCATTAAAATTTCTTTCACTCTTTCTTGGCCTATATCAACCCGGTTTGGATATAAATAAGTTCGAAATGATGTTTTTTAATTGTGAAATTTTTTTGCTCTTTTTTTTGGAATTTCCTAGATGGGTCGGGTAGGAACGGAATTCGGGAAGAATGCCAGAATGATGCCAGAGTGATGTTTTTGAATTTTTTTGTGTTTTTAAGGGAATTTTCTAGTGCGGGTCCGGTTGGAACGGAGTTCGGGAATAAAATTTTTCTGTCTCTTTCTTGGCCTATATCAACCCGGTTTGGAAAGAAATAATGCCGGAATGATATTTTTTAATTTTTTTTCTATTTTTTTGAGAATTTTCTTGAAAGGGTCGTGTAGGAACAGAATTCGGGACTATATTTTTTTTTTATCTTTCTCGGACTATATAAACTCAGTTTGGATAGAAATAATGCCCTAATGATATTTTTTAATTTTTTCAATTTTTTTTTTTTAATTTTCTATCCTAGGTCGAGTAAGAACAAAATTCGGGACTAAAATTTTTCTCTCTCTTTCACGGCCTACATTAACGCGGTTTGGATAGAAATAATGTCGGAATGATATTTTTTCAATTTTTTTGCTATGTTTTTTTGGAATTTTCTAGCCTGGGTCGGCTAGGAATGGAATTCGGGACTAAAATTTTTCTCTCTCTTTCTCGGCCTATATCAACCCGGTTTGGGTAGAAATAAGTCCGGAATGATATTATTTTCAATTTTTTTCCTAAGTTTTTTAGAATTTTATAGCCCGGGTTGGGTAGGAGCGGAATTCGGGACTAAATTTTTTTTTTCTCTCTTTCTCGGACTATATCAACCCGGTTTGTATAGAAATAACGCCGGAACAATTTTTTGAATTTTTTGGCTTTTTTTTTTGGAATTTTCTAGGCCAGGTCAGGCAGGAACGGAATTCGGGACTAAAATTTTTTCTCTATTTCCCGGCCTATATCAACCCGGTTTGGATTGAATTAATACCGGAATTATGTTTTTTAATTTTTTGAATTTTTTTGGAATTTTCTTGCCTTGGTCGGGTAGGAACGGAATTCGGGACTAAATTTTTTTTTTCTTTCTCGGCTTATATCAACGCGGTTTGGATAGAAATAATGTGGGTATGATATTTTTTAATTTTTTGAAATTTTTTTGCTATTTTTTTTGGAATTTTCTAGCCCAGGTCGGGTGGGAACGGAATTCGGGACTAAAATTTTTATTTCTCTTTCTCGGCCTATATCAATCTGGTTTGAATAGAAATAATGCCGGAATTATATTTTTTAATTTTTTTCTATTTGTTTTGGAATTTTCTGGCGCGGATCGGGTTGGAACGGAATTCGGGACTAAAACTTTTCTCTCTGTTTCTCGGCCTATATCAACCCCACTTTGGATAGAAATAATGCCGGAATGATATTTTTTCTGTTTTTTTCAGAATTTTCTAGCGCAGGTCGGGTAGGAACGGAATTCGTGACTCAAATTTTTCTCCCTCTTTCTCGGCCTATATCAACCCCGGTTTGGATAGAAATAATGCCAAAACGATAATTTTTAATTTTTTGAATTTTTTTGGGAAATTTCTAGCCCAGGTCTGGCAGGAACGAAATTCGGGACTAAATTTTTTTTTTCTTTCTCCGTCTATATCAACCCGGTTTGGACAGAATTAAATACCGGAATGATGTTTTTTAATTTTTTGAATTTTTTTGCTATTCTATTTGGAATTTTCTAGCCTGGGACGGGTTAGGAACGGAATTGGGGCTAAAATTTTTCTTTCTCTTTCTCGGCGTATATCAACGCGGGTTATGCCGGAATAATATTTTTCTATTTTTTGAATTTTTTTCTATTTTTTTTTAAATTTTCTATCGCCGGTCCGGCAGGAACGGAATTCGAGACTAAAATTTTTTTCACTCTTTCTCGGTCTATATCAAACCCGGTTTGGAGAGAAATAATGCCGGAATGATATTTTTTAATTTTTTGAATTTTTTTGCTATTTTTTTGGGAATTTTCTAGCCCGGGTCGGGTAGGAACGGAATTCAGGACTAAGTTTTTTTTTTCTCTTTCTCGGCCTATATCAACCCTGGTTTGGATAAAAACAAGTCCGGAATTATATTTTTTAATTTTTTGAATTTTTTTCCTTTTTTTTTTTTTAATTTTCTAGCCCGGGTCGGGTAGGAACGGAATTCAGGACTAAAATTTTTTTTTCTCTCTATTTCGACCTATATCAACCCCTGTTTGAATAGAAATAATTCCGGAATGATAATTTTTTGTTTTTTGAGTTTTTTTGCTATTTTTTTTTTAATTTACTAGCCAGGGTCGGTTAGGAACGGAATTCGGGACTAAAATTTTTCTCTCTTTCTCGGCCTATATCAACCCGGTTTGGATAGAAATAATGCCAGAATAATATTTTCGAATTTTTAGAATTTTTTTGCAATTTTTTTTGGAATTTTCTAGTCAGGATCGTGGAGGAATGGAATTCGACATTAAAATTTTTTTCTCTCTCGGCCAATATCAACCCAGTTTGGATATAAATAAGTTCGAAATGATGTTTTTTAATTGTGAAATTTTTTTGCTCTTTTTGTTGGAATTTTCTAGACGGGTCGGGTAGGAACGGAATTCGGGAAGAATGCCAGAATGATGTTTTTTAATTTTTTTAATTTTTTTTCTGTTTTTATGGTAATTTTCTAGTGTGGGTCCGGTAGGAACGGATTTCGGGAATAAAATTTTTCTCTCTCTTTCTTGGCCTATATCAACCCGATCTGGATAGAAATAATGCCGAAATGATATTTTTAAATTTTTTTTTCTATTTTTTTGAAAATTTTCTGGTAAAGGTCGTGTAGGAACAGAATTCGGGACTAAATTTTTTTTTTTCTTTCTCGGACTATATAAACCCAGTTTAGATAGAAATAATGCCGGAATGATATTTTTTAATATTTTGAATTTTTTTGCTATTTTTTTTGGAATTTTCTAGCCCGGGTCGGGTAGAAACGGAATTCGGAACTAAAACTTTTCTCCCTCTTTCTCGGCCTATCTCAACCCCGGTTTGGATAGAAATAATGCCGAAATGATATTTTTTAATTTTTTGAATTTTCTATCCTAGGTCGGGTAGGAACATAATTCGGGACTAAAATTTTTCTCTCTCTTTCACGGCCTACATTAACGCGGTTTGGATAGAAATAAATCTGCAATGATATTTTTTAATTTTTTCAATTTTTTTGCTATTTTTTTTGGAATTTTCTAGCTCGGGTCGGCTAGGAATGGAATTCGGGACTAAAATTTTTCTCTCTCTTTCATGGCCTGTATCAACCCGGTTTGGGTCGAAATAAGTCTGGAATGATATTTTTTAATTTTTCAATTTTTTTCCTATTTTTTTTAAGAATTTTATAGCCCGGGTCGGGTAGGAACGGAATTCGGGACAAAAATTTTGTTTTTCTCTCTTTCTCGGCCTATATCAACGCGGTTTGTATAGAAATAACGCCGGAACAATTTTTTGAATTATTTTGCTATTTTTTCTGGAATGTTCTAGGACAGGTCAGGGAGGAACGGAATTCGGGACTAAAATTTTTACTCTATTTCTTGTCCTATATCAACCCGGTTTGGATTGAATTAATACCGGAATGATATTTTTTAATTTTTTCAATTTTTTTGGAATTTTCTTGCCCAAGTCGGGTAGGAACGGAATTCGGGACTAAATTTTTTTTTTTCTTTCTCAGCTTATATCAACGCGGTTTGGATAGAAATAATGCGGAAAGGATATTTTTTAATTTTTTGAAATTTTTTTGCTATTTTTTTTTGGAATTTTCTAGCACGGGTCGGGTAGGAACGGAATTCGGGACTAAAATTTTTTTCTCTTTTTCGGCCTATATCAACCCCGGTTTGGATAGAAATAATGCCGGAATGATAATTTTTAATTTTTTGAATTTTTTTGGGAAATTTCTAGCCCTGGTTAGGCAGGAACGGAATTCGGGACTTAAATATTTTTTCCTCTTTCTCGGTCTATATCAACCTTGTTTGGACAGAATTAAATACCGGAATGATGTTTTTTAATTTTTTTGCTATTCTTTTTGCAATTTTCTTGCCTGGGATGGGTTAGGAACGGAATTGGGGCCAAATTTTTTTCATTCTCTTTCTCAGCCTATATCAACACGGGTTATGCCGGAATAATATTTTACTATTTTTTGAATTTTTTTCTATTTTTTATGAAATTTTCTAGCCCCGATCGGGTAGGAACGGAATTCAGGACTAAATTTTTTTTCTCTCTTTTTCGACCTGTATTAACCCCGGTTTGAATAGAAATAATTCCGGATTGATATTTTTTAATTTTTTGAATTTTTTTGCTATTTTTTTGGGAATTTTCTAGGCCGGGCCGGGAAGGAACGGAATTCGGGACTAAGTTTTTTTTTTTCTCTTTCTCGGCCTATCTCAACCCGGTTTGGATAAAAATAAATTCGGAATGATATTTTTGAATTTTTTGAATTTTTTTCCTTTTTTTTTTAATTTTCTAGCCCGGGTCTGGAAGGAACGGAATTCGGGACTAAATTCTTTTTTTTTTTTCTCTTTTTCGGCCTATATCAATCCCTGTTGGAATAGAAATAATTCCGGAATGATAATTTTTAATATTTTGAATTTTTTTGCTTTTTTTTTTGAATTTTCGAGCCGGGGTCGACTAGGAACGGAATTCGGGACTAAAATTTTTCTCTCTCTTTCTCGGCCTATATCAACCCGGTTTGGATAAAAATAAGTCCGGAATGATATTTTTTATTTTTTTGAATTTTTTCCCCTTTTTTTTTGAATTTTCTAGCCCGGGTCGGGTAGGAACGGAATTCGGGACTAAATTTTTTTTTTTCTCTTTTTCGATCTATATCAACCCTTGTTTAAATAGAAATAATTCCGTAATGATAATTTTTAATTTTTTTAATATTTTTTCTTTTTTTTTTGGGAATTTTCTAACCCCGGTAGGGTAGGAATGGAATTCGAGACATAAATCTTTTTTTTCTCTTTCTCGGCCTATATCAACCCGGTTTGGATAGAAATAGTGCCGGAATAATATTGTCGAATTTTTTGAATTTTTTTGCTATTTTTTTTAGAATTTTCTAGTCAGGATCGTGGAGGAACGGAATTCGGCATTAAATTTTTTTTCACTCTTTCTCGGCCTATGTCAACCTGGTTTGGATATAAATAAGTTCAGAATGATGTTTTTTAATTGTGAAATATTTGTGCTCTTTTTTTTTTAATTTTCTAGACGGGTTGGGTAGGAACGAAATTCGGGAAGAATGCCAGAATGATTTTTTTAATTTTTTTAATTTTTTTTCTATTTTTATGGGAATTTTCTAGTGCGGGTCCGGTAGGAACGGAATTCGGGACTAAAATTTTTCTCTCTTTCTCCGCCTATATCAACCTGGTTTGGATAGAAATAATGCTGGAATGATATTTTTTAATTTTTTTTCTATTTTTTTGGGAATTTTTTTTCATTCTCGGACTATATAAACCCAGTTTAGATAGAAATAATGCCGGAAAGATATTTTTTAATATTTTGAATTTTTTTTGGAATTTTCTAGCCCGGGTCGGGTAGAAACGGAATTCGGAACTAAAACTTTTCTCCATCTTTCTCGGCCTATATCAACCCCGGTTTGGATAGAAATAATGCTGGAATGATATTTTTTAATTTTTTGAATTTTTTTTTTGAATTTCCTAAAGGTCGGGTCGGAACAGAATTCGGGACTAAAATTTTTCTCTCTCTTTCACGGCCTACATTAACGCGGTTTGGATAGAAATAATGCCGGAATGATATTTTTTAATTTTTTCAATTTTTTTGCGATGTTTTTGGAATTTTCTAGCCCAGGTCGGCTAGGAACGTAATTCCGGACTAAAAATTTTCTCTCTCTTTCTCGGCCTATATCAACCCGGTTTGGGTAGAAATAATGCCGGAATGATACTTTTTAATTTTTTGAATTTTTTTTCTATTTTTTTTGGAATTTTCTGGCGCGGATCGGGTTGGAACGGAATTCGGGACTAAAACTTTTCACTCTCTTTCTCGGCCTATATCAACCCCAGTTTGGATAGAAATAACGCCGGAATGATATTTTTTAATTTTTTGAATTTTTTTGCTATTTTTTTTCGTAATTTTCTTGCCCGGGTCGGGTAGGAACAGAATTCGGAATTAAATTTTTTTTCCCTCTTTCTCGGCCTATATCAACTCGGTTTGGATAAAAATAAGTCTAGAATGATGTTTTTTAATTTTTGATATTTTTTTGCAATTTTTTTTTTGTATTTTCTGGCTCGTATCGGGTAGGAACGAAATTCGGGACTACAATTTTTTTCTCCCTTTCTCGATCTATCTTAACTCGATTTGGATAGATATAATGCCAAAATGATGTTTTTTAATTTTTTGAATTTTTTTGCTATTTTTTTGGAATTTTCTATCCCGGGTTGGGTAGGAATGGAATTCGGAACTAAAATTTTTCTCTCTTTCTCGGCCCATATGAACCCGATTTGTATAGAAATAACGCCGGAATGATATTTTTTAATTTTTTGAATTTTTTTTCTATTTTTTTGGGAATTTTCCAGCGCGGGTCAGGTACGAACGGAATTCGGGACTAAATTTTTTTTTTCTTTCTCGGACTATATCAACCCAGTTTATATAGAAATAATGCCGGAATGATATTTTTTAATTTTTTGAATTTTTTTGGAATTTTTTAGCGCGAGTCGGGTTGAAACGAAATTCGAGACTAAAACTTTTCACAGTCTTTCTCGGCCTATATCAACCCCGGCTTGGATAGAAATAATACCAGAATGATATTTTTTAATTTATTGAATTTTTTTTTTGAATTTTCTTGCCTGGGTCGGGTAGGAACGGAATTCGGGACTAAATTTTTTTTTTTTCTCTTTCTTGACTTATACCAACCCCGGTTTGGATAGAAATAATGCCGGAATGATATTTTTTAATTTTTTGAATTTTTGTATTTTTTCGAAATTTTCTAGCGCGGGTCGGGTAGGAACGGAATTCGAGACCAAAATTTTTCTCTCTCTTTCTCGACCTATACCAACCCAGGTTTGGATAGAAATAATGCCAGAATGATTTTTTTTAATTTTTTGAATTTTTTTCCTCTTTTTTTTTGAATTTTCTAGCCCGGATCGGGAAGGAACGGAATTCGGGACTAAAACTTTTTTTTTCTCTTTCTCGGACTATATAAACCCAGTTTAGATAGAAATTATGCTAGGATGATATTTTTTAATATTTTGAATTTTTTTGCAATTTTTTTTGCAATTTTCTAGCCCGGGTCGGGTAGAAACCAAATTCGGAACTAAGACTTTTCTCCCTCTTTCTCGGCCTATATCAACCCCGGTTTGGATAGAAATAATGCTAGAATGATATTTTTTAATTTTCTTTTGAATTTTCTATCCTAGTTCGGGCAGGAGCGAAATTCGGGACTAAAATTTTTCTCTCTCTTTCTCGGCCTATATCAACTCGGTTTGGATAGAAATAACGCCGGAATGATATTTTTTAATTTTTTTGAGAATTTTCTTGCAAGGGTCGTGTAGGAACAGAATTCGGGACTAAAATTTTTTTCTCTTTCTCGGCCTATATCAACCCGGTTTGGATAAAAATAAGACCGGAATGATATTTTTGAATTTTTTTCCCTTTTTTTTTTTGAATTTTCTAGCCCGGGTCGGGTAGGAACGGAATTCGGGACTAAATTTTTTTTTTTGTCTCTTTTTCGACCAATATCAACCCCTGTTTGAATAGAAATAATTCCAGAATGATAATTTTTAATTTTTTGAATTTTTTTGCTATTTTTTTGGGAATTTTCTAGCCCCGGTAGGGTAGGAACGGAATTTGGGACTTAAATCTTTTTTCTCTCTTTCTTGGCCTATATCAACCCGGTTTGGATATAAATAATGCCGGAATAATAGTCTAATTTTTTGAATTTTTTTGCTATTTTTTTTGGAATTTCCTAGTCAAGATCGTGGAGGAACGGAATTCGGCATTAAAATTTTTTTCACTTTTTCTCGGCCTATATCAACCCGGTTTGGATATTAATAAGTTCGGAATGATGTTTTTTAATTGTGAAATTTTTTTGCTCTTTTTTTTGGAATTTTCTAGACGGGTCGGGTAGGAACTGAATTCGGGAAGAAATTTTTTTGCTCCCTTTCTCAACCTATCTTAACTCAATTTGGATAGAAATAATGCCAAAATGATGTTTTTTAATTTTGGAATTTTTTTCTATTTTTATTGGAATTTTCTAGTGCGGGTCCGGTAGGAACGGAATTCGGGACTAAAATTTTTCTCTCTTTTTCTCAGCCAATATCAACCCAGTTTGGATAGAAATAATACCGAAATGATATTTTTAAATTTTTTTTTCTATTTTTTTGAGAATTTTCTTGCAAGGGTCGAGTAGGAACAGAATTCGGGACTAAAATTTTTTTTTCTCTTTCTCGTCCTATCTCAACCCCGGTTTGGATAGAAATAATGTCGGAAGGATATTTTTTATTTTTTTTTATTTGTTTTTGAAATTTCTAGCGCGGGTCAGGCAGGAACGGAATTCGGGACTAAAATTTTTCTCTCTCTTTCTCGGCCTATATCAACCCCAGTTTGGATAGAAATAATGCCGGAATGATATTTTTTCAATTTTTTCTATTTTTTTTGGAAATTTCTAGCGCAGGTCAGGCAGGAACGGAATTCGGGACTAAAATTTTTTTTTCTCTTTCTCGGTCTATATCAACCCGGTTTGGACAGAATTAAATACCGGAATGATTTTTTAAATTTTTCGAATTTTTTTGCTATCCTTTTTGGAATTTACTTGGAGGGACGGGTTTGGAACGGAATTGAGGCTAAAATTTTTCTTTCTCTTTCTTGGCCTATATCAACGCGGGTTATGCCGGAATAATATTTTTCTATTTTTTGATTTTCTTTCTATTTTTTTTGAAATTTTCTAGCGCCGGTCAGGTATGAACGGAATTCGAGACTAAAATTTTTCTCTCTTTCTCGGCCTATATCTAACCCTGTTTGGAGAGAAATATTGCCGGAATGATATTTTTTAATTTTTTTGAATTTTTTTCCTATTTTTTTTGGAATTTTCTTGCCCGAGTCAGGTAGGAATGGAATTCGGGACTAATTTTTTTTTCTCTCTTTTTCGACTTGTATCAACCCTGGTTTGAATAGAAATAATTCCGGAATGATTTTTTTTTTAATTTTTTGAATTTTTTTGCTATTTTTTTTGAACTTTCTAGCCCGGGTCGGCTAGGAACGGAATTCGGGACTAAAATTTTTTTTTTCTTTCTCGGCCTATATCAATCCGGTTTGGATAAAAATCAGTCTGGAATGATATTTTTGAATTTTTTTTTCCTTTTTTTTTTTTGAATTTCCTAGCTCGGGTCGGGTAGGAACGAAATTCAGGACTAAATTTTTTTTCTCTTTTTCGACCTATATCAACCCTTGTTTGAATAGAAATAATTCCGGATTGATAATTTTTAATTTTTTGAATTTTTTTGCTATTTTTTTGGGAATTTTCTAGCTCCGGTAGGGTAGGAATGGAATTCGGGAGTTAAATCTTTTTTCACTCTTTCTCGGCCTATATCTTTCCTTTGGGCATCTGTGACCCGATTGCTATCTTTGGGCTTCCTCGGCCCGTTTGCTAATTCCACACTCCCATGGGCCTTTTACTAACTTCATTGGGCTTCCCCGGCCCAATAACCTTATCCTTATCTTTGGGGTTCATGGGCCTGCCATAAACCCCTTACTCTCTTGGTTTGCATTGCCTTGGGCCTGCGGCAGCCCTTTCTCACTTTTCTACCTCATACTCTGCCCATGGGATGCTATTTCTTTCTTTCCTAACTTCTTTGAGCCCGCTTGCCTCTTCAATACCCATTTATTTATTTGTTGGGCCTGTGATCCATTATTCCTGCCGTTTGGGCCTAATGGGTTTTTTGCTATTTATCTTGTCAATTCTTTGTGGCCCTCATTATTGGGCTTTTCTGTCTGCCTGGGCTTCCACAAATGGCCCTCAACATTTAGCCCCCTGAACATTTGAAACACTCTTGCGATTCATATGTGAATGAAAAGGCGTTTCTACCCTTCTCTCATCTTTTTTCTTCTTCTCTTTTTCGCGGGTCTTTTTTAAGCTGTGGACCCCTTCTTATACATACATATATATATATATATATATATATTCTCCTTCTTGCCGCGAACAGGGTTGTCTCTTCGAATTTCCCAGTTTGACAATTATTTTCGAAACAGAGCCACCGCTTCATTAATTTCATTCCCTTTTGATGGCTGACCTGTCACCTCCTTTCGTGCTGATATTAATGACCTGGGTATTTAAGGAAGAATCCTTCTGCACTTTAACCACAAACTCTTTCTTTTCCCAGAACATACACTTTCCGTCTCTTACTCTCCTTCTTCCTTTCAAACACCCATACCCATTTTCTCCGACTAAGCCTCCTCACCATGTCGCCGGTGAAAAGTCAAGGCTCTTCCCGCCGCAAAGGGAAGGCGGTCGCTTCCGATTCTCCTGCCGTTCCTTGACTTCTTCTGCCATAGCTACTTCCCCTGGAACTTCATCATCCAGCGGGAATTCTTCCTCTCCTGGAAACTGCGCCAATAAATCTGCTATAGCCTGACTTTTCACTGCCCTAGATGTCCCCATTCTCAAGTCGTATTGTGATAACTGTAGCAACCACTGGGATATCCTACCGGAGAGAATCGGCTGTTGTAACAGAGCTTTAATGGCATATGACTCAGTCATCAGCCATACTTCGTAGGCCAAGAAATAGTGACGCAACCTCTGTGAAGCGTATACAATGGCTAGGCATGCTCTCTCTGCCCTTGGGTAACGAGTTTCTGCATCTTTTAAGGCGCGGCTGATGTAGTATATTGGCTGTTCGATACCACCTCCATCTTCTTGAGCGATTAGTGCGCCGATGGCGTACGAGTTGTTGGCCAGATAGAGTAGCAGTGGTTTTTTATGAATAGGGGCCTGCACCGTAGGGAGGTTCATCATTATCTGCTATAACCTCTTGAAGGCGTGGGAGGTTCATCATTATCTGCTATAACCTCTTGAAGGCTGTCTGCTGCGCTTCCCCCCATTCAAAACTTTACCCCTTCTTAAGCAACTTGGTGAAAGCAGAGGTGATTGCTGCCAACCCAGGGATGAATCTTCAGATATATGAGACTTTTCCTAAGAAGCTCTTTAATTCTTTTATTGTGGCAGGAAGTTTCATAGTTGCTATGGCCGTGGCTTTGGCCGGATCCACGTCTATGCCTCTGCTGTGAACTAGGAAACCTAAAAATTTCCCAGAGGATACTCCGAATGCGCACTTGAGGGGATTCATTCCTAACTTAAAAGCTCTGCATCTTTCAAATACTCTTTTTAACACCCGAAAGTGTTCTTCTCTTCTCCTTGACTTAACCACTATGTCATCCACATAGTCTTCTAGCTCCTGGTGCATCATGTCGTGAAATATGACTGTCATTGCTCGTTAATCAGTTGCACCCGCATTTTTTAACCCGAAGGGCATCACAGTATAGTAGAAATTGCCCATGGGTGTTCTGAAGGCAGTTTTCTCTGCATCCTTTGGTGCCATCTTGATCTGATTGTACCCACTGAAACCGTCCATGAATAAGAACATAGTGCTTCTTGCCGCAGAATCTATCAGTAAATCCATGTTTGGCAGTGGGAATTCGTCTTTTGGACAAGCTTTGTTGAGATTCTTGAAATCTACACAGCATCTTATCTGCCCGTTCTTCTTCTTTATTGGTACTATGTTAGATAGCCAGCGGGGATGCTGGATAGGCTTGATGAATCCTGCGGCTAGCAACTTTTGCACTTCTTTGACTATTTGCCCTTCTATTTCTGTGTGAAATATCCTGGCAGGCTGGGCCACCGGCTTGGCCTCTGGGTCCACATTCAATGTATGCGCAACAAGCCCGAGATCGAGCCCTGGCATTTCAATGTAATCCCAAGCAAAAACGTCTTTGAATTCTTTCAGCAACAGTATGAGTTCTGACTTCTCCTTTTCTGTCAGGCTTGCACTAATTGAGATGGGCCTTGGTTCTTGCGAGTCAGACCCTAAGTCAACCTCTTCCAATTCTTCCTCTGCCATAACCTAGATGTCCCTTTCTGCCGTAATTGCCTCATCCTTTTCTTCTTCTTTTCCCAAACTTCCTTCAGCAACGCAACACGCCAAACTCTTGTGTTGTCCTTTTTGGGTGGGACCCACTTGCATCTCACCCGTGGGCCCCACGCACCTTCATAATTTATAGACAATCCTGCCATCAAGGCCTCGGACCCTGATACACTGAGGTATTTCGCCTAGCTCTGCGGCAGGCACTACTTTCCTTTTCTTCTTTCGCGCCAGTAGTTCTCTTAAATCAGGTTCTGGGTCATCTTGAACATCTTCCCACCTAGGCACAAAGGTGCCTCGTGGCTTTGTAACCAAATTTTCTCCAGATAAGCCCATTGATCATAAAATATGGTTTCCACCAAGTGGGCTTCTGCCTGCTTGAACGGCGAGGGGTTTGCAGCTATGTGTATCATCCTGCCATTCAATATTCCTTTCACATATTGGTGGTAGGTGGACGGGACTAGTCGATGTTTGTGTAACCAAGGTCTTCCCAAAAGCACATGGTAGGATACCTCCGTTTTGATCATAGGGAAACGAGCTAGAGAGGCTATAGGACCTATTTTCAACCATAACTGAATGTGGCCTGCGGTGTACTCACCTCTTCCACCGAATCCCGTTACTTCCATCGGGCATCCTTGGTTCTTTTTCTTTGAAATTCCTGCGGCTTGTAGGGTGCTCAACGGAATGAGGTTTACGGAAGCACCTATATCCACCAGGGCCCTCTTGATGGGGATTTGATTTATAGATGCTGCTAAATAGAGAGGCCTCCTATGATCTGGGTGCCCCACTTCCATATCATCACTGCTAAATGTGATTTCTGTTGATTCCTGCAGGAGGGCCCTGTCTTCTGGCATCTCCGCTGACAGGCATTCCACCCCTGCTCCGGAGGCAATGCTTACAAAGCCTCCGTAGCTATTTTTCTTTCTTTTGCTGTAAGTTCCAACTGGTCAAAATAGATTTTTGAACTTGGCACTCTCTTGAAGAGTGGTAATCGCTGCGGCAGGCAGGGCCAAGTTTTCTTCCTCGTCTTCTCCCGGGTCTGCACATATCACTACTGCTACTACACCCTTTCCCTTGTGGTTTGGGAGTGGGTTTCTTTGGACTTCTTGCTGGGTCAGCTCTAATGTGCCTTCTTTGATCCTGTGGTGCACCAGCCTGCGGAGCGCCCAGCATTCTATGGTGGGGTGTTGTACATAGTTGTGCAAGCGGCAGAAGCGAGGATCCCTCATTTCTTTCTCTGTAGGCTCTCTAGAAACCTGGTTGGGTTTAAAGATCTCGTCCGCTATCCATTTGTCAAGTAGTACATCTAGCTCCTTAGGAGTATATGGTAAGGGTGGGGGCGTATCATACTCCTTCTCCTCTGTTTTCCTTTTTTGGTTTCCAGTGGACACTGCCATAGCCTGCGGTGCGTTTCTCTTGTCTGAACTGGGTTTCACGGACTGAGCCGTCTTTCTAGCTTTCTGCAATAGCTGTGCGAACTGGGAAATTTTCAGATTCTCCAGGACAGCTCTGAACTCCCAAATCATATTGGTCATGCACATTTCTACCAACGTCCTTTCTTCACAGTGGTCATAGCAATCAAATGCTATGTCCCTGAACCGTTTGATGTATTCCATCAGATCCTCCCCATTTTTTTGCTTGGTTGCTTGTAGAGTTGCAAGTGTTACCGTTTCTTCCCTGTGAAAGTATTTAGTGCAGAATACATCCACCATGTCATCCCAGGTTGGGATTGATCGTGGTTTTAAGCCAATGTACCAGGTGTATGCCCGGTCGCATAGTGACTTTGAAAACTCCCGCAGACATAAGTCTTCGTCTGCTGCGTAAGGGCCAAGGGTGTCAATAAATTTGCTCACATGCTCTATTGCACTTCCCTTCCTGCCATCGTATTGGGCAAAGGCCCTTGGTTCATACCTCTCGGGGTACGGTTTGCTAAGTACTTTTAGAGGATAGGGAGGTCTGCGTGTGTAAAACCTCTCATTTGGCGTTCTGGCTCTCTCTTGCTCCAAGAGAGCCGCTACCTCAGCCATGGTAATGAAACGCTGAAGCGTTCCATGGGACACCTCCTGCCAGTGTCTCTTCTCCGTCGGCCACATGATCCGGGTCATGTTGGCTGCCTTTCTCTTTTATTTTGTCTGCCTTCAGTTGGCGGATTTCTTCCATCATTTGTTGCTGCGAGTGCTGTAATGACTGCAATACTTCGATAAAGGTGTTGACATTGTCCACGGGGACTCTTGTCTGAGGCTGAGGATCAGCCCCCGTTCTGTTGGCACCTTCTGTTTGGTTAAGTTGCTCTTGGTGAGGCGTTGTTGGCCTGGATTCTGCTTGTGAGGGTACGACACTCATATTCCGTGTCATCCTGGACTTTGGTGGCATTGTTTGCGAGGGGCTCTGTTTTCTTTTTCTTTGCCCCCGTCTGCTTCCCAACTCCCCAGTGAAGTCGCCAATTTAATGTGTGGGCCTTTTTTGTATATGGTGTATTGGGCTGCCTTCTGCGGTAATGGGCTGGGCTGCCTCCTGCAGTAATGGGCCCTAGTGTTTCTGAGTAAGGGAGCTGGGGCCAGTCCAATTGTAACTCAACTTGGGTCGGTTTGTGCACAAACTTATGCCTTATCTGCCAGGAGCAAACTTACGGCAAGCAGAACTGTTGCAGACGAGTTACGGCAGGCAGATATAATAATAACTAAAACAGAGTATTTTGATTATTTAAATAAGTGGCTATGTACTCCTTACTAATAAAGTATGATTACGGTCATATTGATGTCAATCACAGAGAAAATGAAGAAAATAATACTGCTAATCAAATGGGCATAAATCAAGTTTTAAGCTTAGTCTCCCGTGGCAAAGCCAAAGAGGAGAGAACGCCTCTTCTCAACGTAAATAATCTCCCAGGAAAAAGATCCTGCCGTGGGGATTAATGACTTTGAGGGAGTCGGACCTGAATGGTTATTGCCCAAAAAGAAAGAGTCCTTATTTACGTTTTGGAAGAAAGTAAGATTTAAAGGGGGAGAGAGGGAAACCGATCTATTGGTGCATGCCCATTGAGCTAACTCTCCTTTTTCCTTAGTTTCCTTTCTTTTCCTCTCTGTTTTTTCTTTCTTATCTTTTTTCTTTTCTTCTTTCTCTGTTTTTCTTTTCACTTCGTGAAATACACTCTGTTTTTCGATCCTTTTTTCAGGGCACGACAAGGGCTTTTTTATAGTGCCTGCCGTGACCAATGTTTTACCGTTTTGCCCCTTAACCGCCTTTGTCTGGTCTGGGCGTATTTGCCGACCACTAGGTCTGTGCGACATCCACCCTTGCCAGACAGAGGCAGGTTTGTTTTGTTCCTCTGTATACCGTAACACTTCTTCCTGCCACGGTATAAATGCTTTCTCTCTCTACTCTCAAGGCATGCACCCAACGGTTCCCCCCCAAACTTGCCTCTTTTGGGTGGTCTGTCATCCCAGCAGGACATACCTCCCAAAAGGGCTTGGGCAGGAGCCGTGAAATAGATCTTTTCCCCTCTCCCCACCACCAAACCATACCCCCTTTACCTTTTACCTCTGGCCCATGGCCCCACCATGTCCTATATTGGCTGGGTACAGGCTGGTGGTGCCTGGGCCTTGCGCGTACTTCTCTTTCAGATTCGTCCAAGAGTCTGCCTGCTGCTCATGCGTCTGCCGTGACCTGGAGATTCTCCGTCTGCGTTTTCTAGCCCTTCATGTGGGCTTTTCTTTGGTTTCCCGCTCCATTCAGGAGCTGGGCTTCGTATGATGATGGGCCTTACATTTCTTTGGCCCACTTTTGATTTTCTTTATTGCCTGCTACGTTAAACTGTTATTTCTACCGTAATAACTTAATCCTGCTGGACCTCTTTTTGGGCCAGTCGTTTATCCCTTTTCTCAGTGGCCTGTCATGGACACTGTTTTACTTTTGCTCATGGGCTCCTATGTCCCTTTAGGCTTTCCTTTGGGCATCCGTGGCCCGATTGCTTTCTTTGGGTTTCCTCGGCCCGTTTGCTAATTCCACACTCCCATGGGCTTTTTACTAACTTCATTGGGCTTCCCCGGCCCAATAACCTTATCCTTATTTTTGGGGTTCATGAGCCTGCCATAAACCCCTTACTCTCTTAGTTTGCATTGCCTTGGGCCTGCGGTGACCCTTTCTCATTTTTCTACCTCATACTCTGCCCATGGGATGCTATTTTTTTCTTTCCTGGCTTCTTTGAGTCCGCTTGCCTCTTCAAGACCCATTTATTTATTTGTTGGGCCTGTGATCCATTATTCCTGCCGTTTGGGTCTAATGGGTTTTTTGCTATTTATCTTGTCAATTCTTTGTGGCCCTCATTATTGGGCTTTTCTGTCTGCCTGGGCTTCCACAAATGGCCCTCAACAAGTGGCAAATTATTACAGTTTATTATTGGTGTGGTAAAAAAGTAATTTCGATAATAGGTTCAAATTAGAACCAATAACAACTAACTACCTATGATTTGTTGTGAAAATATTGTGGACGTAGTACTTCTCATATATATACATGTATGTATGTATATATATGCACCAAAATAGTTTACATTGGAATGCCCTTCTTCTTCTATAGATTTGTTTTGTTTTGTGTCATTCGGAGAGAGAGAGAGAGAGAGAGAGAGAGAGAGGGAGGGGGGGTTGGGTTTAGTTTATATTTTTTGAGTTGGGCTTTGGATCATCTCAAAATAAGTTCAGTCCATTGGGCCCAATAAAAAAACGTGTTTGACTGAAATCAGTTTGAGGGTGATTGGGAACACAACACAATTAATTAATAAATAATAAATGAGAAATGAGAATATGGATCTTGCTTTCTTCTTCTTCTTCTTCTTCTTCTTCTAGGCTTTTATATTTATTTACTATTATATATATATATATTCACATCGACTTACACTAACACACACCCCCAAAACCAAAACCAAAACCAAAAAGAATTGAAAGGAAACAAAAAGAATCACATTTGATTTCAGTTTTCAGGTACTCTCCTCTCCTCTCATATTATTATTGTTATGTTCTTGATCTTGTCTTTTTATTTATTTATTTATTTAATTATTATTATTGTTCGATAGAAGAAATATATATGATATCATAGCTATTTGTTTGTTTGTTTGTGGGTCTGGGATTGATAGATGAGGGAGCTCAGAAGAAGAAAAAGAAGAAGAGGAAGAAGCAGAAGAAGAAGATGATAATAAAATCGAAGAAGACGAAATGGGTTACCCTTTCCCTCCTCACTTTATCTGTCGTTTCTCTGTTGGCCCACCTTTCTGTCACAAAGTTTTCCACTGTCAATTTGGTCCAGTACAGTGCTATGGCCGCCTTGCGTGCCGATTTTGCTAATGTCTTAGGAACACCAACACAGGTCTCTGTGTTTTCTTTTTCATTCATTCATTGCTTCCTTCCTACTCTGTCTCTCTTACTCATATATATATTTACAGATTATTAGAAATAAAAAGAAGATATGGGGGCTTGTCCAGTCCTTACAGCCTTTGCAACCTTATGCAAACCCCAGAAGCAGTAGCTATCCTGGTAATTTCATCATATATTTGCTTTATTCTATAAAGAAACAATTGAGTTCATCTTTTTTTTTTTTGGTTATCGACTATCGGAAATAACTATCTTTTGTTTCATGAAGATGGATAATCTACCAATATCTAATTTAATTATACAATTGAAAATTTAGTGAATATAACAAAGTTGGATACTTCAAAGGCCATGATTTATTTATTTACTTGTATCTAGAATCTAAGCTTCAACTTTACATCTCTAAATTGATTAATTATGTTTTCTTTTCTTTGCAGTTCCAAATGAGCAGAGTAATGGTTTCATTTATGCAAAAATTTTTGGTGGGTTTGCCCAGATTAGATCCTCGGTATGATTCATTAATGTATAAAATTTCTTCTAAAAATTTTCTATGAGGAGTTCGTAACATTTCTCTTATTTTCTAGATATGCGATCTGGTCACCATATCTAGGCTTCTAAATGCTACACTAGTCATTCCAGAGATTCAAGAAAGTACCCGCTCAAAAGGCATTAGGTATCCTGCATGCTTACTCGATCAGTTGTTTCAAAATTAATTTTCTATGCAATTCATTGTGTAGGTGCTTGATCTTACACTTTGTTTTCATTCAGTTATAAATTCAAGAGTTTTTCATATCTCTATGATGAGGAAGAGTTTATAGCATCACTCAAAAATGATTTAATCATTGTGAAGAGCCTGCCTGACAATCTAAAGGCAGGAAGGAAAAGGAATGAATTTCCTAATTTTAGGCCCAAAAGTTCAGCTTCTCCAAACTATTATATTGAAGAAATTCTACCAAAGTTAAAGAAAGCCAACGTTATTGGATTGGTGCTTAAGGATGGTGGATGCCTGCAGGTATTTTAGATGTTGTTCAATAATCAATATTATCTTTAGTCAGTTTGCAATACATGTCTTCTTATTTGGGAGAGCACAGGGTTTCTACTAACAAACATAAGATCTCTAGAAAACTTTTATCTAGTTGAGGTTAAGTTGGTTAACTTGTATTGCTGTTTTTGCTTCTTCTCACTTTGACTAGCTATTAGCTTACTTTTGTTTCACATTTTGATTAGTCATTTCTTCTTCATTGTGTTTGTCAAGTATGTGAGACATTAGGGCCAATTGTTATCAGGACACCATCAAAGAAAAAACTAGTTAAGATTCTATAAGGCGTCTGCCTGTTCTATCACTGAACCCATTTTGAAACAGGTCCATGGTCCACCTGTTCTAGTCTTGAGGGTCATTTTTCTTCTTCTCTTTTTATTTTTTTTATTAATATGTGGTCTGATAGCTGTAGTTGAGTAAATTTGAAATCTAGCATATTCGGATGCTGTGTTAATTCTGGGATTTAAATTATGTCGAGATTGCTTTTAGTAATGGGGCAAATGATTTGTAAAGTGATTTCATGTTTTTATCTTATGGGTAGATACCAGAGACTCTAAAATGAAGGGTTTGAATATCTAGCTGACCTCACCTGTGATTTTGGTCATATCTTGAGCTTTCCCTGAGGTTTAAACATCATCTATTGACCTGAAAATTGATTTTATCTTACCTTCCTTTCTCCCAAACTTTCTTAAGTGATCTTGATCTCCCAAGATATGTGACAAGCTACATGTTGATATGCATGAATGGCTTATGAAAAATATTGATATTCATGAATGGGTGGAGGATAGGTTGTGGGTTTGGAATCCACTGGCCGCATGAGTAACTTACCAACGAAAAATGCTGATATTCTTGATGTTAGTGTAACTCTTCATTGATATCTAAATAGGGTAAATTTTGTTCTTTCACCATTTCTAGTTTAGTATGATAAAGACTGCAGGGACTTGCTGGGGAAAAGAAATGATCAATAAACTAGAGGGAAGGTTAGAGTGCAGCCTGTGTGTTATTTTGCCAACTTGATTGAATAATCAGATTTGCCTGGAGTTTTCTCCCAGAAATATGGCCATCCCTGTCCCCTCACTTCAATCCCATGATACATTCTCATTTGATCACGGAAGGAGAGCAATTCAAAATAGAAAAACTTACATTGGGTCTTGGGATAACCAGACTTGAATGGAACAAGTTTAAAAAGAAGCATTAGAACATGTCAATTACTTGAAATTATAGTTTTGGTTCGAGTTACCTGCTATAACTCTACTTGTCTAAAAAACTTTAACTTGGATGATTTTTTTAACAAACCCACCATTGGATTATATTGTCTCTTTGTACTCTTAATGATTACAAAATATCAAGATGGTAGATTAAGAACTATCTCATCTATAAAATGTTTAAATTTTAGTTTTATTAAAAAAATATATATGAAACAAATTTTTTTTGATGTATGGGTTGCATGGTATATGACATCTGAGTAATATGAAATTAGCTATGTGTGTTTTGTACAAAGAGAACGTGTGATCCAACGATAAGATTGTCAAAATATTGTAGCTAGAGAGCTGTGGAGCTTGGTGTTTTCTTTATTTGGGCCATGATTCCTCATTGCCTCATGTGGAGTATTTGGAGAGAAAGGAATGCTCGTACTTTTGAAGGAGATGAGAGAGCAATTCATGACTTGAAGTGGCTCTTTCTCCAGACTCTTTTTGAGTGGACAAGTGCTTTGGGTCTTTTTATTATTGATTGTCTAGCTGCTTTGATTGGTTGTTGTAATTTTCAAGCACTCTAGTTTTTTTGTTCTGTCCTTAGCACACTGCCTGTGTGCTTTGGTTTTTTGTGTTACTTTCCTTTTTAATTAATAAAGTATTACTTATTTATAAAAAATAATATTGTCAAAATATTAATATAATTGCTAGCCATTTAGGAATTAGTTACACCAATTGTATCTTGAACTATATATATAAGAGATGTAGAGAGGAGGCACCTAATGGCACTAATTGAATTTTTGACATCTAAGATGATGTTTTATGCTCCTCATGGTTGTTGATATTATGGAGAAAAAATGATAGAAAGTGAAGTTATGTGATTGTTTAAGATAGAATTGATTTTCATGAACTTCAATGTTTTCCTCTCTCTATCTCTCAACGCAGGTGATGCATTTTTGGGCAATTTCCAGTATTTGATTAACCTTTTATTGTCTCTCTTGGATATTGCTTTAGCTGAACTAAAAAGATATAATGTTAAACTTGTAAAAATAAAAAGTGAATGAAAAGTTTCTCCTTCAGTTGGTTCTGAGGATGTTGAATTCATTGCTTTGTCATAATCTTGTTTGATTATTTATCATTTTTACCTCTATTGAGTTTCACGGGTCCCTGGCCTTATGGTAAGTAGTTATTTGTTGTTTGCCACTAGTGGTCCTCCAGTCCATCTATACTAGTTCTCTGAGTTATCATTTCTAACATTTGTGATGGTTTCAATTTGTAATATGTCATGGCGATTGACCAATTTGGGTTAGGAAGTCAAGAATGCATGCCTCTTTTTTGGGGGGTGGGGTGGGGTTGTCTGAGAGCATGCTTTTAATGTTTTTCATTGCTATATTGTTGGTTGTTTAACTGTCTTCACTATCGAGCTACAAGAATCTACTTCAAGCAATCTTCATCCTCTTTTCAGTCCATACTTCCACCTAGCATGGCTGAGTTTCAAAGGCTTAGGTGCAGGGTTGCCTTCCATGCACTTCAATTCCGGTCAGATATTCAGATTCTTGGACGTCAGATGGTGGAGAGGTATCTTGCCACCTTCAAAACTGCTTTGACTTTTATGCCTTGGAGTTAATATTGACCTATAGAAGACTGCAATTTTTTTACATTAAAACTTGTTCTGGCCTTTGCTTTTATGGGGAAATAACATGATAATGTTATGTGTGTGAAAAATGCATTAGCTTGCTAGCAGAGGGTTTTCAATCAAAGGTTGCTCAGAAATTATTATTGTAATTGTGCATATTCTCCCATAACTACACAGGTCTCAGAAATTATTTGCCTGCAGTTCAGGAATATGATTGTGTACTTCTCCACAGGTTGCGAGGATGGGGCCAACCTTTCCTAGCTTTTCATCCTGGCTTACTAAGAGACACCTTAGCATATCATGGTTGTGCCGAACTATTTCAGGTTAGCTGTTTTAGCCTTTTTCTCCTGTATTGGATGTTTCTTTTCTTATGTATCGTTGCTGAGAGTCAAAGTTCCATTTTCTACTCCCAAGTCTATGTATTGTTTAAAATTTTCCTTGTTCATAAATTAGATAAGAAATTCATTATTTGGACTTTTTTTTTTTTTTTTTTTTAATGGGAAAAATATTTTTATGTAGTTCATATGCATCTCTACCTCGTTTGTGATTCAGAAAAACTAAACATATTCTCTTATTTATCTTGTTAACTTTGTACTCTTGTAGGATGTTCACACTGAATTGATTCAATATCGGAGGGCACAGATGATCAAGCGAGGAATTGTTAATGAGGAACTAAGCGTGGACTCTCACTTGCGTAGAGAAAATGGTTCATGCCCCCTCATGCCTGAAGAGGTATGCCTTTTATTAAAAATACTCTACCGAATTATGTTACTTTAAGCACTGTACTACATTCAGTCCTGGCTGATGTTTAGTTGTCTGGATTGTGCTGATTATTCCAAGAACTCATTTTAGGTCCTTATTGAAGTTTCATAGCCTCTCAAAATAAGAATTGACTTTGGACTTAATCCAAAGTACAAGCTCACACATTATTTCATTGGTTTAAATTAGTGTTTGCACTTGACTTGTGTCCCAACAACCTATGTCCTTAAGCATCCTAGGCAAAGAAAGTTTCATAGATGGTGATCTTTTTTTTTTATTTTTTATTTTTTATTTTTATTTTATTTTTTATAATTCCACGCAGATGATAATTTTGAAACACTAGGCATATTGTAAATGTAACATGCCATGGATTAGCTTTTTGACATTTATTTATGGTAGCCAATTAAGGGTTCTTGGATGTTTATGAAAATAAAATCATCCAGTTGTAAAAGGATGGGTTTTTTGTGTGGACGGTAACTTGGGGAAACATTTTAATAGGGGCAATCTAATGTGGAGAGGAATAATGTTGGTGGATTGGAGTTGCATGCGTAAATGTAGTGGTGAAAGTGTGGATCATTTATTATTGCATTGTGTTGTTTTCCAGGAGTTGAGATCTTTTATTCCTGTTTTCAATGTTTGGGGTTTAGTGGGTGATGCCTAGGAGGGTTGTTGAGATATTAGTTGGATGGAGGAATAGGTTTGGTGAACATGGAAGCTCCTTCGCTTTGAATATGGTTCCCATATGTCTAATGTGGGCAATATGGTGAGGGAGGAACAATAACACCTTTAGGCCTGTTTTTTTGGCATAAAACATATTCTGGAATTTTTTATTTTTTATTTACTATTCAGTTTTGGGTGTTTGAGGCGATTGAAAAACTTAGTCAAACCAAAATCATTTTCCATTAACTAGGAAAAACTCTTTTTGGTACTAAAAATGATTTACGCTTTCAAAAGAGTATTAAACATTTTCAGCCTCAAGAGAACAGGAACCTCCGAAGTGACTGAAATATTCCAAAAAAAAAAAAAAAAAAACCTCCAAGATGCCATTGTAACCTCTAGAAAGACCAAGAAATCCTTGAAACATCTAAAATGACCAAAATACCCTAGAAATTTATAAAACGACAGAAATATTCTAAAAGTTTCCAAAATAATCAAATACCCTCATAACCTCCTAGATGTCACCTGAACCTCCAAAAATCACCAAAATACCCCTGAAACATCTAAATTGACAAAAATGTCTTATGAAAGCCTCTATAATGACCAAATTACCCTAGAAAGGGAAGGTGATTTTGGTGGGGTCCAAGTGTTTTCTATCCGAGCCCAACAAAGTTCTATCTCCCCCAATTTGGAGATATTTTAGGAGAGAAAATAGGGAAGAGGAGGGGTCTTGCCAAAACTACCCGTCCCTGTGTGTTAACATTGTTGCTAATTTTTTCTTTTTAAATCAAGTGGCGAGGGTTTTTTTTTTTTTTTTAATTAAATGGTGGCTAAAAAGTAATTTTTTAAATTTAATGATTACAAAATAAATGATTTATTATATTATGAAATAAGGGCATGGGAGTAAATTTATACAAACCACATTTTTTATCCTTTTATTTTTCTTCTCAACCTAACAAAGGAGTTTTTCACCCCTCCATTTTTCCATCCTCCCAACCAAACACACTAAGAGAAAACTAAAATCTCTTCTATCCCCCCTACTTTTCCATCCTCTACCCATTTTCTATCCCCCCAACCAAATGAACCCTTAGGGAGAAGTGGAGGGCATGGGTTGCATTTTGTATTACAACTATTTTGGTTTACGATTCTAGTTAATGGAAGTCAGGGTAGTTTCTTTGGAAGTTCAAGGGGGTTTGAAACGAGGGGGTTTGAGACAAGGTGATCTTTTGTTGCCACTCTTATTTGTGATTGTGATGGAGGTTCTTAGTAAACTGTTATATAAAGCTGTTGGGAGGCAGTATTTGTCGGTTTTAAAGTGGCAGGTACTACCAATGATGCTATGATAATCTCTCATCTTCTGTTCACTGATGATTCAGTAATTTTTGTGGCACTAATCTGGCTGAAATTTTGCATTTGAAGTGTGTTTTACTTTGTTTCAAAGTTGTGTTGAGATTTAAAAAAAAGAAAAAAAAAAGAATAAGTCTGAAGGTGTAGTTCTAATTATGAATGAGCTGGCTGGTATTTTGGGGTGTAAGGTTTCACACTTGCCCATGAAGTACTTGGGTTTGCCATTGGGAGCTAAATTTAAATTGACAAAGGTTTGGAACCCTATTTTTGGGAAGATGGAAAAGAGATTGGTGGGATGGGAGAAGATGTATTCGCCTAAAGCGGCTGTCTCACTCTAATTAAAAGCACTCTGACACAGGATAACCAGAATAAAATTAAACAACAGGAAAATAAATGGATATGACCTAAAAGTCAACATCTAGGCTTGGCTTGGAGTCAGCACCAAGCGGAAAAACCACTAGGAGCCAGTACCTAGGGTGGAACTAGAGCCAGCACCAGACCAAAATGCCATTTTTTCATTTATCAAAATATCAACTATCTCCAAAAGGAGTACAATAGTTTGCTTGCTAAACCCTAGTTCTGATTGGCATAGGAAACCCTAATTGCCTTATTACAAAATAACCTTGTTTCCAAATTAAAATACTTTTATTGATAAGTAATAAGTTTTATTGATATCAAAAAATTAAAATACTAATAGGTCTAATAAACTACTAGGACCTAAAACATAAAAATACAATTGACTTGGAAACATAGATAATGCTATATAAAAATCTTCTTGCATCTCCTACATCACACTCTCTCTAGTGTGCCTACTTCTTTTTGTTTTCTCTAGCCCATGTTAGCATTGCTCGGTGAATTGAGAAAATTTAGAGAGACTTCCTTTGGGGGTAAATGGGGTGAGGAATTTAAATTTCATCTTGTCAATTGGAAGATGATTTGCGTCCCTATCCAACAAGGTGGTTTGGGCATTAGAGATGTGGTTTTGTTTAAAAGAGCTTTTTTGGGGAAGTGCTTTGGTGTTTTGCTACGGAGAAGGCTTTGTGGAGGAGTGTAGTGGCCTGTAAATATGGGTGTGTCAGTGGAAGTTCATTAGATCTGGTTGGATATAGTCAGTGGAAGTTCATTAGATCTGGCTGAGTGGTGTTTTCTAGATTCATTAGTTTTGAGGTAGGTCATGGAAACAAGGTCAGGTTTTGGAAGGATTGGTGGTGCAGTGATGGGGCTTTGATGGATTTGTTTCCTACTCTCTACAGTATTGCCCTAAATAAAGAGGCTGTGGTGGCTGATTACCTTTGTTGACATATGGGGTTGATGCATTGGGATATTATTT
This sequence comes from Quercus tomentella, assembly GCA_028535165.1. Classification (NCBI taxonomy): domain Eukaryota; kingdom Viridiplantae; phylum Streptophyta; class Magnoliopsida; order Fagales; family Fagaceae; genus Quercus; species Quercus tomentella. The sequence continues at coordinate 28,922,574 of JAPQVY010000012.1, read as the reverse complement.
TTGTGTGGGCTGTTCATGATTGGGAGTTGGTGATGCTAGATGACTTTATGAATCTTATTTATTTTGTCAAGATTAGGCCAGAAGTTGAAGATCGTATATGTTGGAGAATTTGAGGTCAAGTCTTTTTATAGGCTGAGTCTTCCCTTGGAAGTTTATTTGGAAGGTCAGAGTTCCTTTGAAACTTTCTTTCTTTGTGAGGACTGCAGTGTGGGGGAAAATTCTTATTCTAGATAATCTTTGACGGTGTGGGATTATTGTGGTTGATTGGTGTTTCTTGTGCCTCAAAATTACCACGATATGCTTCAAAACTTGAGAATTGCAGCATGTGAATGTGTAAATGTATTTGATAGGTTTTTTTCCCGTTGGTGTTGCAATCTTATTTTAATTGTGCTTATTTTTTAGGTTGATTTTAGTTGCTCTGTGTTTATATTTTTAAAGTGGTATTTATCAAAAAAATTATATTTTTAAAGCAGAGAATTAAAGTTGCCATTTGATAATTATGTAAAAAAAAAAAAAGGAATTTTTTTTAAAAAATTTTTCCATATGAGACAAATGCCGTAAAATTATTTCTAGAGAATTTTCAAACACAACCAAAAACCTAAAAAATCAAGCAATTTTCCTTTATTTTTTTTGATAAGTAATAAGAATAGTATTAATCATGAAGAAAAAAGGAATAATGCAAATACAAGGTGTTCATGATGGTGAACACAAGAAACAACAAGAAACAACAACAAAGATAGAAAAAGCAACTTATGGGACAATTCTAAGGGAGGTAAGAAACTCAATGGTGGAAGAACAATTTGAAGAACCCTAGCACCTAGACCAATAAAAAATAGTACTCTAGCAAAGAGCTTGTAACTGAACAAGCGATTTCTCTTTAGCCTTAAAAGAGTGTCGATTTCTTTCCATCCAAACAACCCATATCAAACAGTTAGGAACCGTATTTCATATGTCCGAAGTAAATTTCCTTAGCCAATAGCTCCAACAAAACACCAAACTCTCCACAGAATCTGGTATGACCCATTGGATCCCGAATACTTGTAACATTTGCACACACAAAGAGTGAGCTACAGGGCAGTGTAGGTGAAGATGATCCACAGTTTCCTCATTACAGCAGCACATTTTGCCAAAGAGAGACCCTGGAGCATCAAATTATCCAAGGTAAGTATCCTATCATGAGCTGCTGTTCACATGAAGAAAGCCACCCTTTTAGGAACCTTAACTTTCCAAATACCCTTCCAAGGGAAACTAGGGATAGAAGCACCCCGGATCTTATTGTAATAGGACCGAATATCAAACTTACCATTCTCATTAAGACACCAATGGGAACTAGCACACCCAACACCCCTAGGAATCCGAGATTGAATGAAATCAAGGAAAGAGAAAGCAGCTTCTAATTCTCTCTCGTGAAAGTCCCTATAAAATCTCAAATTCCAAAATCTATCATTTCCACCCTCCTGATGACACAATACATCGGAAATGCAAGCTTCCTTGTCATTTGAACACGCATATAACTGAGGATAGAGCATTTTAAGTGAGATATCCCCAATTCACCGATCATGCCAAAAAAGAATACGAGAGCCATCACCCACCACTAGGGCCAAATGTTTGGAGAATCTCTCCTAACTGTCATTAATACTACGCCAAAGACCACACTTGTGGGCCCTTCTACATACTTTAGTATTTCACCCCCCTTGACCCTCTCCATATTTAGTGGCAACAACCCTCCGCCAGAGATGGGTTCCTTCTTGGCCAACCTCCATAACCATTTTCCTAATAGGGCTTGATTGAAATGCACTAACTTCCTAATCCCCAAACCACCCATCTCTAAAGGTGAACACACCTTCTCCCAAGCCACCAAAGAATGTTTGAAACACTCCTTTGAAGGCCCCCATAAAAAATTTCTCTGAATACGTTCCAACCTATTAGCCACAACTACAAGGATGGTAAATAAGGATAGGTAGTATGTAGGAAGACTAAAAAGGGTACTCTTCAAAAGAGTAAGTCTACCACCTTTAGACAAATACAGACGCTTCCAACCTGATAGTTTCTTTTACAACTTCTCCAAAATAGGATTCCAGATGGATGTTGTCTTATACGGAGTACCCAACGGCATTCCCAAATATTTCATAGGCAGGCCACCCACCCTACAACAGGGAATGTTAGCCAAAGCACCTATATTACCAACCTCCCCAACTGGGACAATCTCACTCTTCCCCACATTGACTTTCAAGCCAGTAAAAGCTTGAAAGCAAGACAAAGCCAGCCTAATGGACAACAACTGTTCCCTAGAAGCATCACAAAACGAAATGGTATCATCTGCAAACAACAAATGTGATATGCGTATCCCAATAGAGTTAACTGGTCCCACATGAAAACCACGAAGCAGACCACTATCCTCAGTTTTCTTCAGAATCCACCTTAATACTTCCATAATCAAAAAGAAAAGAAGAGGGGATAAAGACAGATGGGTTGGATTTTGTTTGTATTGGGGAGGATGAAAGGTTGTCCCTTGAGAGGGAGTTCTTGAAAGAAGAAGTTAGACAAGTTTTGACAGAGATGGAGGGGGATAAAGCCCCTAGTCCGGATGGTTTCACCATGGCTTTTTTTCACAAATGTTGGAGGGTTGTGGAAGTTGATGTTATGGCTGTATTTTAGTACTTTCACAGGTACTCTGTGCTTGAAGGGTCTCTAAATGCTTCTTTTCTCTCTTTAATTCCCAAGAAAAATAATGCTATAAATATCAAGGATTTTCTGCCTATCAGCTTGGTGGGCAGTGTTTACAAGTTATTGTCTAAGGTGTTGGCAAATAGGTTGAGGGTGGTGTTAGACAGTTTGATCTCGGAGTCTCAAAATTCCTTTGTTGGTGGGAGACAAATTTTGGACTCAATGCTTATGGCAAATGAGTGCCTAGACAACAGATTGAAGTGTCATTCACCGGGTGTAGTTTGCAAGTTGGACATAGAAAAAGCCTATGATCATGTAAATTGGGATGCCTTATTCTATTTGTTGAATAGGATGGGTTTTGGGTTGAAGTGGAGGGGGTGGATTAAGGCTTGCATATCTACTGTTCGCTTCTCTGTTCTTGTGAACGGATCCCTAGCAGGTTTTTTTGGAAGTTCTCGTGGTTTGAGGCAATTTTCCTTTATATCTGACATAAAACATTTTACGTCAAAACGTGGAGACTTCAACCATTGAGCTTAAATCTCCATTTTGAGATCTTTATCTGAATGGTCTCATACTCTTAGATGTAGTAATGTGCATTTGGTGTTGTATTTCTTAGATTCTCTTTCTTTTAGAGTGTGAACTCCTTTCATTTAAATCCTACAGGAGAGTTTAGTGTATACATCCTGGGTGTACTAAGCCTCTCCTCTGTTTTCAATAAATATTATTTCTTATTAAAAACAATAAAATCATCCAATTGTGCTTCATGTTGCATTTTGACAGAAAAGAAAAGAAAATAGTGGAGTCAATCCCGTAATCACTAAAATTAAAATGGTTAAGCTGGTATGAGTAACTCGTTAAAGTACTTGGTGTCCTCACTTATGTCGACATCAATCAACAAGCTCATTTAAATGATATATAAAAAGAATTTCAACAATTATGTCAATATCTCCCCTTCGGTAATAACAATCCTGAGAATGGTTTGTTACATTACGCTTATGCTTGAATGCATTTAGTGGCTATTAGAAACTTGTGGACAAGGAATTTACCTGAAAGAACCTAAAGAAGAAAGATCAGATACTTAGTACTTTACATAAAAGACCTAAATGAGAAGGACCAGACAATATTACCCTTACACCTTAACACTGCTAAAAAAGATCTACGCAATAAAAAAAATCTGATGCCAAAATGTGGCAAGATGGTGGTTTTATATGGTGTAATGGATGCCAGTTTTCAAGCTTTCTCCATATTCTAGAAAAAAAAGGAAAAATCTCTTTGTAATGTTACGAAGTGAATGTTCCTGCAGTTGTCAATTTAGGTGTGATTTGTTTTGTTCTTTCAGTTTAGAGAGTGGAGCTATATTAATCAAATGATTTTTTTTTTTTTTTTTCCCTCAATTGAAAGCATAGAGAAAGAAGTCCTTTATCTACCCCCATTCTCCCTTCTGATAATTATAAAGCTTCCTTTTACGCCTGTTTCAATATCCAGTTGTTTTGAAATCTTTTAATACTATCTGTTGTTCAAATATGTAGATCGCAGGCACAAATTTTCTTTTGGATTTGTTGGTTAACCAATTGTCTGACAAGCTTTAACTGTCAAGAAGGGCCCTGGCAATGTATATTAAGCACAAACTAACACCCTTAAGTGGCCCAAAACTGCACGTTCACCCAAAAATGAAATGGAAATTGAGACAAATGGAGGACTCCACTCTAATAAAATCTTTTAAAAGGAACAAACAGGTGTAGGTATTTATCATAAATTCTTTCTAGATAAACAATGTTATGGTCTACCATTTGGTTTTGATGGCTAGAGAGAGAGAGAGAGAGAGAGGGAGGGAGAATGGTTGGTTTATCTATTTTATACTGAACATGTAAAAGTACAAGACTCAGAAAAGCCAACGATTGCAACAATTTTTGTAGGCTGATGGGGTGAATAATCTATTAAAAAGTCGTACCTAGCGCACAAAGCTTCCACTTTTGCGGAGAGGCTGATTCCTGGACTTGAACTTGCAACTTATCACTTTGTTGGAAGGTGGCGAGAATAAATATATATTATGCATAAATTGTGGCTTTCATGGTTTTCAATTCTTCAAAAGTAACAGAGTAATAGAGTATCATTGCTCCCCATGTTATTGCAAACATACACATTCTCTTTGCTTAACATAATTTAAGTAGGTTTTGTTAAAGTGCTTTAATATGTTGTTGACAAAACCTTTGCAGGTTGGAGTTCTCCTTCGTGCCATGGGCTACCCTCCTAAAACAATAATATACCTGGCAGGTTCTGAAACTTTTGGTGGTCAGCGTGTTCTGATCCCTCTGCATGGCATGTTTGCCAACTTAGTGGATCGTACTTCCCTTTGCAGCAAGAAAGAGTTATCTGACTTGATTGGACCTGAAACCCCTCTTCCTCTAAATCTTTTCCAGATGCCTCTGGCCAAAAGTGAGAAAAAACTTAAAGAAGAATGGAAAAAGGCCGGTCCCAGGCCTCGGCCCCTTCCTCCACCTCCTGATAGACCTATCTATCGACATGAAAAAGAAGGCTGGTATGGTTGGATAACAGAGACTGACACAGAGCCAGACCCTTCACCCATGGATCTGAGACTGCAGGCACACAGGTTACTATGGGATGCTCTTGATTATATGGTCTCTGTGGAAGCAGATGCATTCTTTCCTGGTTTTAACAATGATGGCAGTGGATTGCCAGATTTCTCAAGCTTAGTCATGGGACAGCGATTGTACGAGACTGCTTCTTCTAGAACATACAGACCAGACAGGTAAGATCCACATGAACTAATATCGTGATTTGGTTAATGGGTTGATAAGGTGTTCCATGAAATAGCATCTGCACATGTGACCTAAAACAACATTGAGATTTTTTAAAAGCCCATTTTTATTTCTTACAAGAAGGTTGGGGGGGGGGGGGGGGGGGAGGATTTGAACCCAGGTTCATATGGGAGATGGATTGTGCCATTAAGCCATAAGGCAAGTTGGCAAAAAGCCTGAGTTAACAGCATAAAATTGACTTGTTTCAAATATTGAACGTCCATTGGTGTCATTTCCTGGTTTTTAATGCTCTGAGGTCACCCACCTTTTAACAGGAAAATTACAATACACTCTAAATGCCATGGACTCATGTAGGTTTTTGTGTTGTAACTTCAGTATTCAATTGAGATTTGACTAACGTTTATCTGTTTGCCTATATGGTATCTGCTTTGAAAATAATATTTCCGTAATTGATGATAAGGTTATATGCAAATCTGTGCTCCTATTTGTAGTGTTTTGCATTGCATATAATATAATATATGTGTGCACATAAACACGGACATGTAAATTTTGTTATCAAATTTCATGGGCTATCTGCAACTCTGCATCACTATGTTTTCCAATTATATTTCTTTCATAGGGTGTTTGGGTCTTTTATCTGTTGGACTTCTCTGTTAATAAATCTTCCTCTTCAGATTGGCATGGAAAATTATATATAGTATTTTCTTTTAGAAAGAAAGTTCATTTTGTCTGGGCAAAAAGTCTTAGCTATTAGCTATCTGTGAGAAAAGGCTTAGCAGTTTTAATCTTAACTCTCTAAATATGAGAAATTTGTGTTTCTCTTTGGCCAATTTGTAGTTACTATTCTTTGTGTAAACCAATTGGCTTTCAAGCTATCTAAACTTTATGAAGCTGTTTTTTGCTTTTGATTTTTGTATCTTTCTTTCAATTATTTAGATTTCTATAAAAGAAAAGTGGTTAGCTTCGTCTGTGTTTTTAATTATTATCTGACACTATCTGGTTTGTGAAACAGGAAAGTTCTTGCAGAACTTTTCAACATTACACGTGACAATATGTACCATCCCAAGCATAATTGGACACGCCTAGTGCAGGAACATCTTAACAAAAGCTTGGGTGAGGAAGGTCTCATAAGGCAGTCCTCCTTGTCTAAACCAGCATTATTCCTCTCACACCCGCTCCCGGAATGCTCTTGTAGAATATCTTCTGCTGAGGTTCCAACTCATGTAAAAGGCAATGATGGTCGAATTCTGTATGGAGGGGAAGATGATTGCCCCAAATGGATGCAACATGGTGAAAAAACTGTTTCCCTTGAGTCAGCTGAGGAAGGAGATAAATTGGATGAAAATGAATCCCTGGAATATGAAGATGATCTAGATAAACAACCAGAATTTTATGAAAGTGGTGGCAAAATTAATGTAACTCTGGCCTGGGATCAGGATGAGGAAATGGATCCAAATGACTAAAAAATTGGACATGCAGATGATTTAATCTTCCTTTTTACCATTTCTGATGCCATTCAGTTTCCGGCGATTTCTTCTGGATATAAGTTTTGGAGGTAGAGGTTAACATGCAAAAGTGATTTTTTTTTTCTCTTTTTTCTTTTTCATTTCATTTTTCCAGATAAAAACTTTTGAGGGAAATTAGCATTCAAATTATTCTTTTATGTAGATTCAATGGATCTCCTGCAACATGAAAGCAAAAATATATGCATACCTTCATACATTAAAAATCTTTCAAAGTCGATGATTGGGTGAAGGATTGGTGAAGTTAGGGCAAGCTGATAACAATTTGTAGCACAAACAAAAAGTGTTACTTCTGAAGATCTTCACAGGGGAAGTTTGGGGGTTGGATAGTTCTGTAATAATTTTTGAAGCACAGAACAGAAAGGAAAACAGCATACTGATTTTCTTATTCCAGTTGTTACACACACACACACACACACGCATGCACACACACTCTCTCTCTCCCAGTTGTGTTGATATGGGATTATGTCCAGTCAGTTTTATCTGAAAGTGTATTTGTTGTATTGAAATTTTTATAATATTTTTTATGGCATGACAATTTACAACAGTATAAAGCTCCCATTGTTGCTCAGCAAGTAGTCCAGGTTCAATGTATAACTTGTATTTGTAGCATAACTTTTTCAAGTACAAAATTTACGTCCCTAGAAAAGTAGATACTGTAAAAACAGAAACAGAATAAAATCTAATCAACAGTAATATAAGAGTTTTGGCCAAGCTGTGTTCTGACTTATTTGAGAGAGGAGTACTGCACTTGATGCAATTGGTATGAATGTTTGGGATTTAAAGTTGCAAAAAGCTACTTTAAATCTTAACCATTATATATAAAAAATGATTAAAAAAAAAATTATGAGGGGGTTGGGGTGAATTACACGGTGCAATTGCATGTAGCAATTGCATCGAATCTCAATCTAGAAGCCACAAGAGTCAGAGTATTGTTTTCTTTTAAAAGCCAGTTGATTTTAATACAAAAATTAAATGGTTGGAAGATGAATAAGAGGAACAAAGAAGAAGAGTTTCGGATTAATAGGAAGATAATTCTTGACTTTGACCCTACTATAATTTAGCAGTTGAAGAAACATAGCAATTGAAGAAACAAGAAAATAGACGGAAAAAAAAGAGGGGGGAAGGAGTGGGGGGCATGTATTAAATTAAATGGTTGGAAGATGAATAAGAGGAACAAAGAAGAAGAGTTTCGGATTAATAGGAAGATAATTCTTCACTTTGACCCTACTATAATTTAGCAGTTGAAGAAACATAGCAATTGAAGAAACAAGAAAATAGACGGAAAAAAAAGAGGGGGGAAGGAGTGGGGGGCAGATTATGCCTTGGAGTAATGTTAGGGATACATAAAATAACACAATTTTTGTCACAATTCATTACGTGGCAAGTTGTGAGTGGTAGATATGTGTTCCCATATGGACTTAGCATAAAATTAGCATCTTCCTGAATTAGTGGCTCTCCAATATAACCATAAATTGTTCTTTGATGATTTTTGTAATTCTATTAGAATATCACCAAATCCAAGAAAATTAGACAGTAAATTAGGTTTTTTTTTTTTTTTTTCCCATGATTTATCCAGAAGGGTAGCTGCAATGTAATAATGTTTCTTTTGTCCAAGTATTTTTAAAATTGGACACTAAGATGGATAAGGAATGAGCCCAACCATCTATTACTTTTATTTGATTTTTAAAAGATATGTTTGTAAGAGCAAGGTAGATTTTCATTAAAAAAAAAACAATAAGATCAAGGTAGATTTCATTTTGAAAAAACCATCTTGTCCCATTTGAAGTTTTTATTTTTAATTTTTTAATTTATATATATATATATATTTATTTTTTATACTCAACAATAGAGGGGAGGGGGAAAATGGAACTCAACACCACACGCCAGTACAAAAATTGCATGCGGCAGTTTGTACCCGGAGCAGTATATGAGCCCACAAACACACATCACCACAATCAATGTGAGACTAAGGTTTTTTTGATACTGTCCCATTTGAAGGTTATAAAATTAGGTGTCTATAATTTAGTTTATTTCTATTGTATTAAGTTTATACTTTTAAGTGATCAAAAGGTTCTTTTGTTGAAAAATTGAAGCCCTATAATTCACAAAAAAGAATGCAAAAAGACAACCATACCTATTACTTTTGCAAATCTAAGTGATAATCCAATATAAGAGAATTTTTTAGGAAAGTATTGCAGCACCGACTAAAAGCCATTCCATGATATGAAAATTTAGAATTTGCGACATGTTAATCTAAATAAATTGCAATTAGTCTCATCACACACTCTATGTATATGCTCCAAGGCTTTTCTATTATTATTATTTTTTTAAATGTAAAAATTTCAAACAACAAAACTTTAATTTCAAAATTTAGGGTTGGCTATGGATCCTTGATAGATTAGATTGGGTCAACCACGTGAGTTTTTTTCCTCCATTTTATCATAATTTGGGATTTATGCATTTGTCAATGAGATATATACATTAGTCAATCAATAAAACAAATAGTAGTGTAATAAGATCTAGTCATCTAGCACACACACACAAAAAAAAAAAAAAAAAAAAAAAAAAAAAAAATGAACATCCCCACACACAAAATAATGACTTTAATGCTATTTTAGTGTTTAATTTTTAGTGCTAGGTCTCAACACAGTCCTATATATTTTAGTAACCGGTAAATACATAAATCTCACTGACAAACACATAAACCATATATTAGGATGAATAGAAAGTTTTGACATTAAATATATATATATATTTATATATATTTTTAAGTGGATGATGTTAGTTGTAATTAATGTAAAGTGAGATAAGGATTTTCTTTAGCGACCAATAAATTTAATGTAAAATGGGAGAATTTACTAACCAATAAAATTATTGAATTTTTCTTTTAAAAAAAATTGTTGAAGTAGTTTCCCAAATATCTTGTAGCCTAACTTTCATGATTAGGAATTTGAGAAAGAAAGAAAAATTTGTAAGAATTAAAAAAAAAAAAAAGGCTAAATTACAAATTGTACCCTCTAATTTTGATCAAAATTCAAGTCTTTCTACTTGGCTTTAGTTCAATGGAATATTCTTTTCATTTGGTTGCTAAGAATTCCATATAGCAGCTCATTCTTTAGCTGTTGATGCTCAATCTATAACAGATACGACATTATGAGTTACGGAGTTCCCTTCATATTTTATTACCCTATGCATAAGCTGTATAGTTTTTTCTATTTGAATGAGCTTCAACTGTTCTTATTCTTTAATTAATATAAGACTCTCACCATAATTATTATTGGTTTATGTTTGCAACTTTCTGAGCATTTCTTTTTCTATCTTAGATTACAGCACCCACTTACGCCTAATGGCAGAAAGTTTTATGATTTTGATTGCAGTTAATCAATTGATTTAGTGGCACAATATCATGATTCATGGATACCAATGACTCACTCTAACTTAGTACGATATTTGATTTTGGCAGTGACATAAAAGATAGTGCAAATGCATTGTTTGATACTTTGATCGGTAAACATCAATAGATTTTGTTCAATAAAACATATCTCTTGTTCTTATCAATCTTTTTCTAGTTGCTCGGTTTTTTATTTTTATTTTTATTTATAAATTTTGTAAATATTATAAGTAGACAGTATTATAAAAATATTAATTATTATATAGAGAATTATTCGTTATTATTTCTTGTAATCCTATTTTAATACGTGGATGAATTTTTCTATCTCCTTGAAAATATAAGTTGTAAATGTCAAAATGCAAGAAATTATTAAGTGTACTTGAGGAGCAAGTCCGGGATGCTAAGTGGTTTTCTTACTTAATAGTATAGTGTAAAGTAATCAATACTATATTGGGTGTCATTTTAGTCTGGCTAGCTACAAAATGAAAAAAAAAAAAATGGTATTTATGTATGATGGCATGTCATTTTTTTTTTTTTTTTTTATTATTTTTAACGGAATGGTAAGTCATTTGTTGCTTTTTTAGATAGACATATTCGATTTACTATTGTCAAATTTTTCTTCATTTGAGCGTTGGATTTATTTATATTTTTTTAATTAGATATATAATAAAAGAATTTACTTTTATTTTTTTCTTATGCTATAGATATATAGTTTTCATCATTGCTAATTCCACAATAGTTGGTTTGTTTAGTGCAATACTATGCTACAAATAAAAAAAAGTTGGCTCTTTTCACTGATCATCTTTCTACGTAACCATGAAGGATTGGTGATGGTGTCACTATCTGAGCTCATTCAGCTATCATCCACGGTCATCGAAGTAGAAGCATTAGCAGCACGAAGGGCCGTTGAACTATCGTTGGAGCTAGGGTTTGATAACATTGTCCTTGAGGGAGATTCAGAAATTTTAATCAAGGTTTTGAAGAACAGCAGCTACTCTTTGGCGCCTTTTGGACAGATTGTCAGACATATTTTGTCTTGCTTCCAATGCAGTCAATACCGTACTGGTACTGGCCGGTATGTACCGTACTGATACGTATATTGATATCGAAATGCCAACATTTTGTTGCGGTTTAAATACCGGCTTTACCGGCCAATTTCGGGCAATACTGGCCGGTATTGGACGTACCGGCCGGTACAAAAAAAAGTTTTTTTTTTTTTTTAGTTTTGTAATTTTTGAATTTTTGTAAGGACAGAATGGTAACTTATTTGCATTAACTTATTAGTATTATTTGTTTTCTTAGTATACAATGAACAATTAAGCTTTCTATTTTTTTTTTTCTTTTAATTGAAGCTAAAGTCTAAAACTATAAATTTGTTCTGAATTGAGATAATGTTTTATGATAAGCTTTTATATTTATTATAATACACACACATACATATATATACATATATATATATATATATATATTTATAAATATAAAAAATAACGGTAAACCCGAAACGGTACACTGGTATTGACCGGTACCGAAATATATTGTTCCACTGGTCAAATTGGTATAGCCTCCGGTACGAGATTGACTCCCTTGCTTACTTCGCATTTTTCATGTATCACTAGACCTTTTATCTGTGATTCAGGCTGATTTGAATAGCCTCCCTTAGAATAACTTTTCTTTCTTTCTAAGCCACTTATTTACAACATTGCACCCAAGAATTTAACAAAAGATGCAAATTATAGAGTGAGTGATTGTCTAAATCGAATAAAAACAAGTTTTCCCATTGAGAAGTGAGCTACAAGGAGGATATGTACCATTGCGTAATACAAAAGAACGAGAATTGATAGCTACTCTTCAGCTAGAAAATGTCTGACTAGATAAATAAAAATTGTGGCGTATATAGCATCATTCTTAAACAATTAACACAAATTCAGTTGTAATTCAAATCAAACAATTATACCGTCTACTATTATACTTTTATATTGGATCAAACAATTATATAATTTTATCACGTGGTTTATTAATTATTACGATTGTTAATTTATTCTAAGTTTCTATGATACTAGTAAAATATTTTCTTAATTTACATTAATTATTATTTTTTATTCGATAGTTACATTGGGGAAGGGTGATTTGATTTGAACCTTGAAAAGTTCCAATTGAGCTATAAGATCCTTGACAATTATATTTATAATATAATTTAAATCCCTTTGTACATCGAACAGGCATAAAACTAGTAATCTTGAAGAAAATTGCTATTCACTCCGTCCTAATTTGTTTGTCTTGTTTCAAAAATCAAACTTTTTAAGGGAATATTATTTATTGTCTTGTCTGCCTTAAAAAAAAATGTATAAATTTCCAAAACTACCATTGAATAAATTTACCAAAAAATTGGAATATTAAATTTGAAATTACAAGCACAAAAATCTGCTCCTTACTAGTATTAGCATTTTTGAAATTACACAGCACAAATTGTAAATTTGAAAAATCTACAACTACCACAATACAAAAACCATTGGGTATTGGCTCCAAGTAGTTTTGGATTACTTCAAATACAAATTCTAGTTTATCTTTTTAATTAAAATTTAAAAACCCAATATTTGTTGGTTTTCTTTTCAAATGGTTTTGGAAATAAAGTAGGGGCATAATAAAAACATTAGTAAATTAATGACTACCAATTTTAGAAACATGACAATATTTTGGGACATCTCAAAATAGAATAGAGGACAAACAAACTGGAACGGAGGAAGTATTATATAAAACCGTTATCAAGGCTCACCAATCATCGGGTTCAAACATGTCAAGTTGCATTGCAATGCATTGTCAACTAGGTTTGGGTATATTGAAGTGATAGAACATATCCTATTTGTTGATTTAGCTTATTTCATCCAAGTATACCATAATAAAGCAGTACAACCAATTATTTAATAAGATTTCGGAATGGCAGTAAGTATTATATAAAACCGTTATCAAGGCTCACCAATCATCGGGTTCAAACATGTCAAGTTGCATTGCAATGCATTGTCAACTAGGTTTGGGGATATTGAAGTGATAGAACATATCCTATTTGTTGATTTAGCTTATTTCATCCAAGTATACCATAATAAAGCAGTACAACCAATTATTTAATAAGATTTCGGAATGGCAGTAAGTATTTACAGTTTTACGCACACAATAAAATAAAAAGGAGATGGGGGCACACCACACAACAAGGACTCGGTGGTCATACTCAGTGCACAAAATTTCAACTTTTGCAAAGTCTGAGAAATGTAATAATGATATACAATCTTACCCCTAATTTATTGAAAATATTAATTCCCAAACTCAAACTTGTTACTTGTCTTACCAAGGCTTTTGGTGAAAGACACTTGCCATCCCTTTTGGTTGTACCCAATAGAAGCACGTGAGTTGTTGAGCTCACCAACTACGCAAAGAATTACAGAGACTTGGTGGTGTTAAAATATATGACACCAATTCTCCATTAAAGATAAATAAACAATTTTCTTTTCATAAATTCATAGCAAAAATATCCCCAATTTTTGTTTTTTAAGGTCATAATTCAGCCAGCGCAATTCGTTCTAGCCCTGAAGCTAGGGATCATCCTAGTATTGTCACGTAACTGGCAGGAATTTTATTTCTGTTGTCATGCCAAATTGAAACAACACAATACCTTTCACTGGGCAAATAACCTTTTTGACCTTAGGAAAGTCATCTTTTCACAATAAAAATCAACTAATAAAATCAATACTATATATATATATATAGGGCATAACATTTTACATTTTTAATTAAAACTAATACACACTTGATCAATTATAAAATAGATGGATGACAAGAAGCAGGTTTGAAGCATGGACTGCAAATAATTAGATGAAAATGTTGGGTCGCTTGGGTGCTCTTCAAAATGTTATCTATGGTATGCAACTCATACATTTATACATTCAAATGATAAAGCACTAAGCACCCTTGTTGCTACTCCACGGCTTGATTACGGCCACAACAATGATTGCAACAATGATAAGAAGGATGATAATTGCAATGCACATCCATTTCCTGGAGTTCTTCTGTAGCTTCTTCGCCTTTTGGAGGGCAGTATTCCCTTGCTGCACATGATCTACTGCACTTGAGACCTGAAAAGGAGAGTGAAGACATACATACATGGTTAATTATGTTATCTACCCAAACAATGTCACTCCATGTTGCTTTAAACTGTCAACTCCTCAAAGAAATTCATGGAAGAATAATTTTTTGAGAGAGTAAACCTGTGACTCTATGTTGTCAAGCATTTCCCCTTGTGCATCCACCAAGACCGCCATATCCAGAAATATCTGCACTTCACAGAATTCAATAAACCTATCATCTGAAATTCTGCTACAAACCACAAACGTAAACCATAATCGCTAAGCCCAACATAAGCACAAATAGACAGACTTTCTACATTTTATTGCATTTCAAAAGATGGTCCATATCTACTTATATTTAAAAACTGGCAATAATCTTTCCTCTCTTTTTTTTTTTTTTTTTTTTTCAAACTAATCATAAAACTCGAGTTACCTCCCATTTAATTTAAAAATAAATAAAATCTTGAGTTGCCAACAAAGAAAGGAATAAATTAACATAAACTTTGAAGAAGATTGAGTAGTGCTAAAAAGGATCACTACTCTTGGACTTGGACAAAAGCTCATTATCCATTACACAGCAGGTCTCATACTACAAAATACCCAAGAAAGCAATGAAAGCCTTTGCCAGATGACTTCAATACAAAAACATAATTTGTGTTTTAGTAAGCTATATGATTCCTTGACGAGACTAAGAATGAATTTGGACTCCAGTCTCCTATTTCATAAGCAAGTAGAGATGTGTAACAATACTGCTACGCACATTCCCCATGTGACTATAAGCTTGCACAACTTTATTATTGACTCTTTGACTCAGTCATTACTAACCTAGACAGCTAAAGTACACATGCCTTTTTTTTGTTCCTCTCTCTCTCTCTCTCTCTGGTGGGTCTTGTGATGAAGGATCTTTAGGGATTCAGCACTAAATTAGATTTGTTGATGATATCTTGAGGAGTTTGAATAAGGTTTGATGTTTAAGGGTTTAGGTAAAGAAAAGATTGAATCTTGAATATATTTGATGGGTTTTTTGGTGTTAAAACAATAAATGGAATCTGAAATAAAGAAAGATAAAAATAACACTAGGCAGTCATTATGCAGATGGAGTATTCAACATGTACTACGAACCGGAAATAGGACAGCCCATGCCCTGCCTAGACATGCAAAAAAAATAGATGATATGATAGTGTGGCTCAAGGAAGTCCTGGGTTTTTTCACCCCTTAGTTTCAAGGTGATGTACCCACAAACATTGATAGTTATCAACAAAGACCCAAGTTAACTTTGCTTCCAAAAAAAATAATTCTTAATACTAAGATTCAATAATAACTAACATAGCTTATGAAATGTGCCAAAAAGCATCATATCGATATTAGACCACAATTCTTAAATATTTTGGTATTTAATCTTGTGTTTTTTCAAACTCTATTGTCTGCACCACCTTGTTTGACTCTTCTCCTACCAGGGGGTCCTGAGCCATCAATGAGAAACCACTCTGGAAGAGCTAGATCCTTAATTGTGTCCATACCTATGGCCCTTTGAGTGTATTGGCAAAAAGATTGATGTATCTCTTTTATGCCTAAGACACCAAGCCATCGAATCATGAATGAATAAAGGCATGAGACAAAGCCTATTAGCTAATGATTCTGAGGCCTTAATTCTAGACTGGAGGGGACACCCACAAGCCTTTGCTCTTGCTCGCTATCACTTGGACAACGGAATTTAAAATGTAGTATGTCTTTAATCAACTCAAGTCTCTTTAATGACTGTACATCCTGATTGATTGTTTTTAGGCCACTAACTTTGCCTAATGAGCCTCTTTAACACTTTGGCTTCACAATCTATTTTGACTGGAAAGTCAAATAAGGCTATATGACTGTTTTTGACCACCAGGTAGGGCTTGATGACAATATGACAAAACACTAAGCTCAAGAGCTACTTTGACTAAACTCAGGTTTGCATGAGCATAAGAAACTCATCATTGACAATGTAGAGATGGTAGAGAACCCCAATAAAGCAAAATTCAAAAAGTAAATTGTTATTTAGGTCACAAAAATTTTCCCATTTAACCATATCGGCATTGAAATCTGGGCTGCATGGCAGTGGAATAATATAAATTAATACGTTCATACAGATCAATGCAAAAAATGAATAATACCTGTTGTAAGTCGAGAAGCTTCCTCTCCACTTCTCTAACTGCATCATGACGCTCATGAATTTCTGCCACTGTGGCCATTATCTGCAAACACAACCAAAATGTACAAAACAAGGCGTGGCCAATTTAAACGAATTTATCTTCACATAGAAACTTACTGTTAAATTTGAAGTAAAAGGAGTGACTAACCTGGCCTCGCCCTTGTTCCTGAATTGCCTTCTGGAAAATTTGTTCACTGTCTCCAGTCTCAATCAATCTCTCAATTGTCTGATCATTGTTCAAGCAATCAGGAAAAGACCTTAAAAGGTTATAGGTTTACTAGGAATTTTCAAGAATGGAACAAATGTCACCTCTTCATCAGCTCTTGTGCCCGTTACTGACAATCATGACACCAAGAGATTCAAAGAGGTTAACTCCTTTTCATGGAAGATGCAAATCAAACAGCAGATATATGGCCATTGATCAGTAACAAATGAAGGTTCAAACCTGTAAAGACACGCCTCTCAACAACCTCGCAATATTCTTGATGGATAGCTTCCCGTAAAGTCTGCATACATTTTTAAGAACTGTAAATTTGAGATTGCATAAAAACAATGAAAGGGAAACATACCATCCAACGAAAATGTCTGATCACCAACCTGAAATTCAGCCATCTTATCCTTCAACTTCTTTTTCAAGGAACTGTAACAAAATATCACAGACAAGAAGTCATATTTGGTTGTCTTGATCAATAGAATCCATTGAGACAAGAAATTATATCAAAGATGGTGAATAAAAAGATTCCAACCCCATGAAAATAAATCATGCAAAATTCAAACAGAAAGACAACAAATGACTCTTTCATTGACTTATCCAACAGTTGCACATTATTTTATTCATATCATCTATAGGGTGGTCCTATTGGAATCAATTTAGGGATTCACATTTGGAATGTTCTTTTTCAATATTTATGTATCAAATTTACTAGTCAAACTCTAATAATTATCTTGTTACTTTCGTTTTACTGATCACAGCGTGTTTGGATGAGCTTAATTTTATTGGTTTTTTTTTTTTTTTTTTTTGGATAGGTAATCAAAGTTTTATTGCATAAAAAGAACAGCATGTTCACGATGGCGAAAACTTTGTGCTTATAACAAATACAAGAGATACGAACAGAAGTAGAAAATCATAAATGGAAATACATTGTGTAAAACCCCAAATTCTAGACTATTGAAACAAAGTCCCAATTAGCAAAGACTTCAAAACATCGGCAGATCTCACAGTATCTTCAATAGTATGAGTATTCTGTTCCTGCCAAATTAACCACATAAGACAAGCTGGAACCATATTCCAAATTTTAGAAAAGTGCTTCCCTAGCCAATTCCTCCATCCGAAAAGAAGAGAGGCTACTATCTTCGATATCAACCATTGGATCCCAAACATCAAAAAAACTTCACACCACAAAGTAGAAGCATACTTACAATGGAGCAAAAGATGATCCACAGTTTCCTTATCACAATGACACAAGCAACACCAATTAGCCAAAGATAGACCTCTTAGAACAAGATTACCAATGGAAAGAATTCTACCCCAAGCAGCCGTCCATTAAAAAAAAAAAAAAAAAGAAAAAAAAAGAAAAAAAAAAGAAAAGAAAAAAAAAGACACTCTATTAGGTACCTTTATACTTCAAATGCTCTTCCAAGGGAAAGAAACAGTAGGAGGGCCAGACAAAATAGACAAAAAATTATAAAAAGAACCGACATAAAAAAACACCAGACCGATTCAACTTCCAAGTCAAGGTATCATCTCCGTCACCCCTTGGCATATTGGAGTAAAGATGATCAAAAAAGAACACTCCAACTCCCAGTTGTGAAAAGCTAGGCAGAATTGTAAATTCTAGCTCCTATTACCCCCTTCTGTAGCAGAAACAACCAAATCAAAAATCCAAGCTTCTTTAGACAAAGCAGGAAAAAAGATCTGGATAGAGATCCGTTAGAGCAGGCCCACTCTAGGGGTTGTACCAAAAACGAATATGCTGGCCGTTCCCCACTACATACACCTGCCAAAGAAACTCTCAGCACCTACTCTAATATTCTTCCACATACCACAACCATGGGTTCCTCTAACATCCCTAGTACACTAGCCCCCATGACCCACTCCATATTTGGTTGCTATAACTTGACGCCATAACCTGTTAACTTCCTTCCCAAAACACCATAACCACTTACAGAGCAAGGCTTGGTTAAACAACCCAACCCTCTGTATCCCAAGCCAACTACCTCCACCGGTAAACAAACCTTGTCCCACTCAACTAAAGAATGTTTAAAAATTTCCTTAGTAGTCCCCCAAAGGAAATTCTTCTAAATCCTTTCCAATCTAGCCGTCACTGCTTGAGGAATAGTGAACAAGGATAATAAATAGGTAGGAAGGCTCGAAAGAGTATTCTTTAACAAAGTAAGTTTGCCACCCTTATTATTAAAAAAAATAAGTTGTGTAAAAGTACAGCAGTGCCTAGAACAAGTTAAGCATAAAAAAGTTGTTCATAAGCTGGCAGTATAAATAAGTTGGCATTTTAAGGTAAAACAAATAGAAACAAAAAGGACAGTTTTTCTCCAAATCAGGTTGGAAGTATCTCCTCCAACCCATTACATGGCAGTATATAAGACCATCCACATGTATTTTAATCACATGACTTATTAAATCATTCAAAGAAGTAACATAACTATTAAACAGGTCATGTGATTAACAGCTTATGTGAATGCTCATTTGATTTGACACAGTGCATTGTAAGAACTTTCATCCAGACCAGTTCAGACTTCAGAGCAAAATTCTATTGAAACCAAAAACACATTTTTATTTTCAATATAAACTGCAGAAAGTAAGAGAGATCCAACCATAGAATAAGAATCTTGGTATGGACATCCTATTTAACTAAAAGGATTTGTTGTTTGGAGAGGAGTAGGAGGGGTTAAGTTCATACAACAGATTTAAAAAAACCAAAAACACTTCACAAACAGAACAAGCAAAACCTATGTCCTTGGTGAAATAATTGAAGCTTAAGGTATTTTATCTGTTGAGACTTGAGAGATCCCCAAGAATAACCTACCAATCAGATGGTTTCAACTACCTGCAGGTGTCATAAAGTTGCAAGACCTGTACCTTGCATAATATAAAAATAATGAAAAAAAAAAAGCCAATTAAACATAACTGTCTCTACCAAGCATGTTTTGGGGCCAAACATTGGTGATCTCCTAACAATGCAGTTCAAAATTGTTTTCCCCTTTTTGACAAGTCTCATCATAGCATAACTCACAAAGAAAAAGAAAAAGAAAAAGAAAAAAGAAAAGAAAAAGAGAGAGAGAAAGAGAGAGAGAGAGAGAGAGAGAGAGAGGCTAAATTTGAGTGTAACTTACATAGTTGTTGCCATTCTCGTTCGGTCTACAGCTGTTCCTTTTCCACAACCAGGCTTCTGCCTATTTGTTAAATTCTGGACCACAAAGAAAGAGGCGTGAGGACATCACATGAGCAACCCATGCACTTAAAACCAACGAAAGCAACAAACAGTGTAACCTCTTTGTCGAGTCCTTCAATTTTTGATTTTATGTAACGGGAAACTTTTCCAACTTCATCAATATCTTTCTCCATTCGCTGCTTGATTGCTACACATAAGGACAGGAACCATCATAATTATTGAGTTAAGAAAAACAAAAATAAAAGATAAGTAGGTTAAGGAAAAAATGGATTCTCAAAAACAATAAATCCCCTTTTTATAAGTAAATCAATTATTCCATATTTCCTCAAACTAAGAATTGCTAACTTCAAATAATTTCCGCCTTAACTTCAAAAAACATAGTAGATACTGCTTGAAAATCATTAATAAAATAATGAAAAATATGATCTTTCTGATAAGTAAAATCAACGCACACCACAAACCTGACTTCACATTGCTAGTTTATCAATTAACTTGGGCTTTGTGCTAACCACAATAAAGTATCCAAACATAGCTTATTCTAAGCAACAAGGGAAAAACACAAAAAGATCCCCTAGGGTTAAGGTAAATATCAAATAGACCTCTAGTATCATTTTTTTTTTTTTTTTGGTATAAATAACGTAAGAACTTTTTATTAAAGTATTAGCACTGGAAATGTACTACAGCGGCAAAAATTAAGTACCCAAATTACAATGATCAACTAGAACAGGGAGGGATAAGGAAGAGAAAGAAGGTAAGAATAAGCTCCATTCAAGGAGAGTATGGAAGAAAAAGGACTTTATGTTAAGGATCCACCGTTCAGAGTCCTCAAATAATGACTAGTCCATTAGGTATCAAAAATCCTAATCATGACTAGTCCTTTGGGGTATAGCATAGATGTGGCAAGTAAAAATAAAACAATGCATACCTAATTATGAAACACTCAAACTTTGCATGAATATCAACAGAAATGCAACAAGTAGAGATTACCTTTCATCGCAGGAGCCTTAGTCACAGCCTTGGACTCTTCATGTGCATCCTGCAGACAAGATTTGCAAGAATATAAGAGCATAAACACATTTTACCTGACATCTTTTTTTGTCATGAAAGAAAACATTTTCAGAATGTAGCACCATCTAATCATCTACGCATTCTTTTGGATAAGATATGGTGCTCATCAGATATTACAACTAATGCTGATTCAAATTTTCTCAATAATGCCCTACCCCTACGTAACTTCTATTATCATGTGCTATAAAACTATAAAATGATAATTTACTATTTTAAACATTAGGCTCAGTTAAACCACATACAATTTTCTATTATGTGAAGAGGAAATTACAATGCAATACAAGATTTTGTTTACTTTTGAAATACCTCCATTTGTCTTTTATAAAAGAATACATACATACACAGAAAGAACCATTGTATCAAACTTTTCTTCCTCATGGCCCATGGAGGATTGGTTAGTCGCATATGCATCAAACTCAATTTTCACATCATGTGTATCCTTTAATTGTTTGCTCTCTTGGATAAATTTCTTTTCATCAAGTAGTGACTCCCCAATAGGCTATGTCCACTACACACAGTTCAAATATCCCATCTTGTTGTTTTAGAGTTTGTGGTATACTCTTTATGTTGCTATAGCATTACAGAAACATCTGTCAGCATGTGTACTTCTCCAGCTTATGTTTTGGTGGTAGGCACTTGATGTTCCTTCATCACCAAGTTCTCATTACCAGAGTTGTCTCCTGTGTGGGAATCAGTAATTTCATTGTTACCTATCGTCCTTTGGGAGGATCTTTGCAGACAAGTCTGGGACAGCTTTAGTAAATTCCCTAGGGTTGGTTCCATGGTAGACTAAGACTTAGAACTAGAAACTATGCAAACACTGATTTTGTCTTATTCAAATTGTGCTACTAACTATTTGTTCCCTTGTCTCTGACTGTTTCTTTTATCTAAAAAATCAGCTTGATGAGATTGGGAGTATATTTCATTTGATAAGACTGGTAGATATTCCACTTTAAGTTTTTCTTTTATTTCTTCCCGATAAGTAAGAGCAGGCTTGTCCAAAAGGCAAAGGTTCTCAATCTCGTTCCGGTAATCCATTGCGTTTTATTTTGGCAAACCTAATCCTCTTGTTATTTGATAAATCTATTTGTTCAAAGAATTGGTCCATCTCATGTAACCAAATGTTGAAAATCCATAACCACCAAGCAAAGGTGCCTCTCATATCACCATTGTGTACTAGTATAATGAACTCCAACAAAGAATTGTTATCAATACCTGAACTTGTTGATGTGGGCTATAGACTGGATGTTGCTAGGTGCAGTCCTGAATCATGCCTGCTGGACTAATCATCTTGTGATTGGACTTCTTGGGCATACACATGTCAAAATAATGGGTTGTGTATACAGAATGTCATATGAGCATATCAAGATCACTTGTCGTCCAGTTGGGCCTTTGGGCCTTCCTATTTGTTATTTATTTATTATTGTTTAAAAGAAATCAAGCAGCAGAAGATCGGTGTTGATGTGATAGTCACAGGTCCTTTGCGATGGACCTCAATACAAGCTATGCTTGAATTGGCACAGGTGGAAATTAAAGGCTATGGCAAGCAAGGCAGCTGCCAAAAAACTACCTGAAGAGCAATTGATGAGACCGATAGATTTGTGCCGTGGTGAACCTTGCAATGGCGCATTGTGGTAGTTTCAACACAACTCGACAATGACACATGAGAAGATTTTCCGGTATAAATATTGGTGTTGACATGGCAGTTGGGCCAGGGGAGTCAACCATGACTTCAGAAATCTTGAACCACCAGTGACTGTGGGGTTCCGTTTTTGTCTGAGAATCAGATCGAGTTGGCGATAAAAGTAAGGCCAGAGTTTTGGTGTGGCATGGGTGGGCTGTCAGTTTTGGGCAAGGTGAGATGTGGTCTGTGGGTATGGGTACTGATTTAGAGTTGATGTGGGTCAGTTTGCTTTTGGTTGTTGATTGATATTTTCTTTTTGCTTTTTTCTTTTTCAAGATGATCAAAGAAAAATTGCTAGTAAGTACTATAATTTTTCTTTAATCAAGGGAAAATTATTGACAAATCAGCAGTTAACCAACAACAATGAAATTATGTCGAAAAATAATTAAATAGCAAATTGAGTCATGCCCACAAGAGAAAGGAAAGATCAGACCTGACCTGGGTGGTTTGGGCTTTAAATCTTAAGACTTCCTATGGGCAAAGGGCAACTTTGTATGAATAACTAATTTAAGAGAGTTGTCCACAGCCAAACGATGCAATGCCCTCAACAAGACTTGGGCAGCAGCACAGTGCATGGGACAAGGGTGGTGAGTGTAGCAGCACAGAAGAATTGACAAATTGGAACCGCCAGGGATTGCTGTTGACAATGGTGCAGTTCTGGGTCATTCCTGGCTCATGGGGACAACAGTTGAGGATCTCGACAATCAAATTGTAGGCTTGAATGATGGTTGGATTCTCAATCCAGGTCGATTACGACAATGATAGGTTATGGCAGCAACGATGGGTCCTTAGGAAACTAGATGGGACTGTCAGCATGGCTGGGCATCGTTTTTTCATTTTACCTTTTTCTTCTGCTTTTTATTTTTATTTATTTATTTATAGTTCTTTTTACAGTTAAGGGATTGGGTTGGATAACACCCCCAACATCTTGGTGTCTAGCAAATAGGAATATCTACTCCATACTCATAATAAAACCAGACAAACATAAAGTGAGTGAAAAGTTCGGTACAATGGAAGGATAAAAAGCCCTGACATGTTAAGCGAGATGAAGCCCCCACGTAAGTAAAATATCGCAGTCACACAAATTACAGAACTCTTATGAGCAATGCATTGGCAGAGTATTGGAGTCCAACCAAGCTACAGATTATGGTTATTCTAGAACTACAAGCCCTCCACCATATCGCGGAGCACATGGCAGGGAATTTCTCTGGGTACCTGCCCCTTCGGCTCTAAGGGTGTCTCATCCTAATTTTTCCTCTTACAGTCACATGTGTAATGGGACACACATACCCCCCTACCCTCAAACTATTTTATAACTATGTTTCCCTTTTATTCACATTATATTTTGTAAGATTTTTCTAAAGTGTATATCTAGAAAAATAAGTTCCAAGTGACTAGATAGGTATCTTTGAGATTTTAGTGGCTGTGTAAAATTGACTCAAATAGAAATTCAAATTATCCAATTCTATAGTAGTATAGATCTTAAAAACATGGTTTGCTAAACAGTTATGGCAGGCTGGTAAACGACATAATAACCTTGGCCAGCTTGGAATGTGGAATATGCAAATCCTTACCTGGAGCTTTTTTAGTAGATTGTCCAGCTTCCCATATTGTTTCTCAATCTCTGTAACCTGGAGACACCAAGATATGGTATAAAAATCATAGACTTAAGATGGTAATACCATGGATATGAGTTTGATAAAGCCCATATACAGATGGATTATAAGATAAATACAAAAAGAGAAAGAAGAAAATGACATTGATCTTTTATCTTCCCAGGAAGTTCAGGGCAAACAAAAATCTAGCCAAAGCACCTGCTTAAAGAAACTCTCCAAACCCAGCTCTCCTGAATTCATTGAAGCCTGTGCACCTAGCTCTATATCTCCACCTCTAGAAGCTTGACCCCGGGGGATCTCAAATGAGTCCTGCAACATCAAGTCAACAGAAACTCAACAAGCCTTAATCCTGAAACTTCAGTCAGCTACATAAATGCTTCCTTTTTTTTTTAAAACCATTCAGATCCATTGAAAGGAAATACATGAAAATGGTCTAGACTCTAGACTGAAGAAAAAAAATATAAAAATAAATAAATAAATAAAAGACATCGACAAAAATTTGAAGTTTGTAACACGTGCTAGGGGAGGAAATGTGCTCTTTTCAGTCTATCCATGAATTTATTAGATTCTCAAAAAATTTGTAGTACCTAAAAGAAGTACTGGAATCATCTATTATTCTCATATACACTTAGGATTCCAAATTAAAATGGTAATTTGGTCCTTGTGAGGAAACCATGCTGAAAAGATTCAACCTTGTAAACCTAAATAGAAAGCATTTATGTGAATGCTTTACCAATTTGCTCCTTAGATATAGGTGTACATTAATGAGCATCCAAAATTTATACACGAAAAGCATTCTGGGCCCTATAGAGATCACTACCAGCAGATCCGAAAAGGATGCAACCAATATTCCAAAATCCCACCACTGGAAGTTGAGATGAAATTGAAGACTTCTTGAAAAAAATAAATAAATAATTTAAAAAAAAAATTGATGCACCAAAATTCCAAAAGCCCACCACTGGAAGTTGAGATGAAAGTGAAAGACTTCTTGGAAAAAAAAATATATATATATATATATATAAATAAATAAATAAATAAATATATATATATATATATCTTGCTAAATCTATGACGATGCCCCATTCCCCCATTATGAGATATTGCTAGTTAGCGACCTATTCAAAATGACAATATATATCACCTGGCACCAATACACAGGAAACTGACATCAAGGTGAGAGAACTAAAATTTAAATATAGGAAGGTAGCTACATCCATTGCTCTAAGAATGAAAAAGGATTTCCAAGCATTTAGCTGATTTATGAACAGATGAGAGTGACGGACAGACTTACCAAAAAAGTATGGTGACAACAAGTTGAAGTGACTTCACCTCTTCATTTTTTATTTTCTCTTTCTTTGTTTATTTTTTAACTCATAGCACACACTTCATTACATCAAACTTTTTCTTTTTTTTGGTTACTCTCCTGAATGTTGAAAATATTTGCAAATGAATTAATGAAGTACATTTCACAACCAAAACTTGGTGGCTTAGAATTCATTTGAGTAATGCTAAATGGAGCAACGCTTACATGTACATAAATTGGACACTGCTAGACATTTGGGACCCCAAAATAAACTAAAACTCTCAAGAGAAAAATAAATAAAGAAATAACCACACTAGGATTTCAATGAAATCACAAGTATGCTAATATTTCTTTTAAACCTTTCAAATCCCAAACCCCCCCCCCCCCCCCCCCAAAAAAAAAAAAAAAAAACACAACAATATACCATTAGACTGCTGAGAGAACCTTAGGGAAATGCGAAACTTAAGAGCTCTAGATCTTCAAATTTAAGGACCCCATGAAACTAAGATCTCCACTTTAACTGAGCCTAATACAAGTAATTAGCTTAGTTAGGTAAATCATCTTCTTTTTCTTTTCTTTTTTTTTACCTTACAATAACATAAAATATATGATTCATATTCTTTTTAAATGCACTAAAATTTTCAGAAAAAAAAACATTCATATATCTTAATCAATATTATTTTATATCTCACCACATTACCAACAAAAACAAGATCCATGAAAATTTTTCACATAATTATTCAAAAAAATAAAAATGTTATAGTAATTCTCAGTATCTGACTCATCTTTTATTTATTCATAATTTTATTGGATTCAATTATCAAACTCAACTTAATTCAAACTAAAAAAAAAAGAAGATCCCCATTTGGTTGCTGAGAAAAATGAAAAAGAAAGTACAAGAATTCTGCAGTCACGCTAAACAAGCTCATTGAAGATTTGAATCCAAGCAAACAGAAAATATTATATCCCATTAATTAAAACACGATCCAATGAAACAAGAAGCTCCCAAACACGTCCAAACAAACTAGCAAACCAAATCACACAGATTTCGTCAAATAATGAAATTCGGAATTAAAATATTAAATATTAATAATAATAATAATAATAAGGTATTACCGTTAAGAGGTCGTTCATTGTCGAAGTGGAGCTGAGAAATTTGAAACTGGAATATAAAAAAAAAAAAAAAAAAAAAAAAAAAAAAAAAAACGAAAATATCTGTGGAATTTAAAAAAAAAAAAAGTAAAATGGAGCTAGGTGAGGTTAAGACCTGGTTTAAGAAAAAGCCAGGTCTGAAGAGTTTGGAAGAGAGAGAAAGAGAGAACGAGAATAATGTTAACGTATGGGTTTGAGAAAGTTGCCAACAGAACAGATCAGTGACAAACCGTGAAGGCAGGCTTTGCTTGCAATTTTTTGTCTTTTCTTTTTCGTCTTTTATTTATTGCGTAATAACGAAGTTTCAAGTTTATAATAAATTTTGAATGAAATAGAGGGTATTTGCGTCATAAACACATTTTTAAACATGTTTTTTTTTTTTTGGGAGGGGGGGGGGGGGGGGTGGGGGTGTTACGGATTTGAAGCGCACAACACAACTTTCAAGGAGATTTAGAGCATGTTTGGAAGAGAAAAATTGGAAAATAACATCAAGCCCAAAAAATTTCGTTAGCTAGCAACGTTTCCAAACTATTTAGAAAACTAACATCTTAAGTATAGGAGACTTGATTTTGCTCTTTGAACTCGAGCCACAAAGCCTCGAGTATGAAACACTTGAGTTCTTGCTCTGCAAATTTAAAGAAAAAAGATAGAGGAAAACCAAACAAATGAGGAAGAAGAAAAGCTCTGCAACAAATCCTTCGCTTGAAACCCTTGCCGCTGTCGCTTGGAGCCTTCGCCGTTCAGTCCGAGCCAGCCGTTGTCGCCTGGATTCAGTCTGAGTCGAAGGGTGGTTAGGGAGATCTGCCTTCTTCTTCTTTGTTGATCTGCATCTGCTTCTTTTTTAGTTAACCTCTGCCTTCTTTGTTGCATTCTTTCTTCTTTGAATTTCTTTGTTCTCAAGCTTCTTCGCTACCTTGTTCTTCTTTGCCGTTTCAATATGGAACTCGATTGTTTCATACTTGAGTTCCAACATGAAACTCGAGGCTTTGTAGCTTGAGTTCAAAGAGCAAAATCGAGTCTCTAAGCCTCGAGATGTTAGTTTCCTAAATAGTTTGGAAACATTGCTAACTAACGAAATTGTTTGGGGTTTGGTGTTAGTTTCCAATTTTTTTTGGTTTGGAATGTGAGTTCAAATAATAGTTTTCAAAATGATGTGATAATTTAAAAAGTATTCTGAAACACATGTTTAAAATACTCATAATGCAAAACAAAGTGTTTGGTACAATGTTTCTAATAACATATTTTCAAAAGTAAAATAATATAATTGTGTGTTTTGTATGAGTATATATACACATAATTATGTTTTTTTACTTTTGAAAATATGTAAAGTGAGTTCTTATTTGGCATATACAATATATTTACTAATATTTTATTTTAAAAATAACTATTACTTTATTTTATGGGAGAGAAATTCTCTCTTGTTATTGTTGCACTCTATTTTTTCTCTTCTTTTTGGGTCTCTTCTTGGCCTCTCTCTTTTCTCCCCATCTCTTCTTTGAAATCCTTTAAAGACCCACAAATTTTACAAAGAAATTGCAGCAAAATTGTTATTCACATACCCAAATGAACAAAGTTTCTCTCCGAACTAGTTTAGAGGGAAACTCTACAAGCTCCTCATGTATCTTTCTATTGAGTGAAAATTTTGAAAATCTAACTGTTAAATTGCATGTTCTTATTTTATTCTTCATGCTTGCAAAATTTCAAGAAGATCAAAGATCAATTGCTATGTCATCAAATAAATGTTAAAATTTCAAGTTTTTGTAATCTAAACTTGTGTATAAAAAAATTAGTTTATTGGTCGAATAGTAAATAACATCCAATTTGAACAAAATTTGATATGCATGTTAAGAATATAAGGAACATGAAATTCAACGGTTAGATTTTCAAAATTCACACAAAAAAGAGATATGAGAAGTTTGAAGAGTTTATCTCCAAATTAGTTTGGAAATAAACTTTGTTTTACTCAAATCACACCATCATTATTTCCACTCAACCACTCTAAGCCAAATTCACTATCTACTTAAGTGAAACATGTCTCTCCATCCATACCATTATTTTTTTCCACCAACCCAATCCCATCCACCTTCATTATCAAGTGACAGATCAATTCACAGGTTTTCTCATTCCATACCCTCAACCTCAATTTTCTACCCAAACTATTCTTTTTTCTCCTTCAATTTGATAGACCTATATCCATCTACAAAATAAATCTACCCTTTCTTGATTATCAGGAAAAGGAAATAGAAATAAGATCAACATAAGAAATTAAATGAAATATATACTACAATATCAAATCTAGCCATGAAATTATCAACCCATGCCAAAAAGATGAAGAAAAAAAAAGAATCAAGGGAGATCTTGGCTTTGACATTGTCAACAATATCATTGCTGGCAAAGAAAGAAGAAGAGAGAGAGAGATGACTAGAACCAGCAATTAAAACCATTGGCGGTGGTGCATCAAGGAACAATGAGAGAGAGAACCAAGTGAGAGAGAGATCTAAGTTTGTATCTTTGTTAAAGAGAGAAAGAGAAGTGTGAAAGAAAGAAAGAGAGAAACGGTTTATGTGTTGCAGGTTTCATGTTTTTCAAAATATTTACAACAATATTATCTAGTATTGTTACATAAAAACTAAAAACTACTTCAGAGGTACTCTCAAAATACAGTGTTTAAACACTAAATAGAGAACTGTAACTCAAAAGGCAAAAAAAAAAAAAAAAAAAAAAATCCTACCAAATACTTTTTTTTTTGCCTAACAGTTTTCAATATTTAAATACTAAAAACTATTGTTTGAACTTGCATTCTAGACAAGCATGATGTTTTTGTATTTTTGGGGATTGGGATTTCTACTTTCAAAATTTTAAATTAATCAAGGCTCCCTTGGCTCCCTTTGACTCATGAGATAAAATGAGTGGACACGTTAGGGCCTGCTTGGTAGTAGTGTTTAAGTATTGATGTGAAAAATGTGGTTTAAAAAGTGTTGTAAAAACATGTGTTTAAAGTATTCATAATACAAAAAATATGTTTGGTACCATATTTCAAATAAGATATTTTAATATGTAAAAAAACATAATTATGTGTTTAGTATGTGTATGTGTTTTTTTTAAAGTAATACTGTATAGTAAAATAATACTATTTTATATAAGAAGAGAGAAAATTATATAAAAAAAAAACAAAGGAAGAGAGAAGAACAAAGAGGTGGGCCCATGGGAGAAAAAGAAAAAAAAAGATTAAAAAAAAAAAAAGAGTTCGATCTTGTCAATAGGCCCCACAATTTTCAAGTTATTGGTCTTGTCAATGGGCTTTACAATTTTTACAAAAATACATGTTTTAAATACCCTAATTTAAGAACAGTAACTCAAACACCCATAATAAAATATTGCTACCAAACACTGAAAACTGTTGTTTGAACATCGCTACCAAATAGGTTGATGTCAGATAAGGGCCGAATCGTGATAAATAAAATATAAAATAAATATTTAAATTAATAAAAATAGAAAAATTAGCTAAAATAAACAAACATATAACAAAATCATAGTTGGTTTTCTTGATTAAAAAAAAAAAAAAAACATAGTTGATTTACTAAAACCACTATTGAAGTAAACAAATTGTAAACCGCTATAATCAAATTTAAATCTAACATAAAATATAAAAATATTATTAAATTTAAAGGAGAGCTGATAAAAATAAAAGTTTTGAATGCTCTAATACATGAATATCTATCAATACAGGCAAAATTTGCTGAATAGCACATTTTTAGGGAAATATAAGGTGAATAGCATGCGGTTGAAGTTATTTAGTTAGATTGTTTTTGGAACTCGAGTTCCAACCCAAAATCGACTTTACTAAACCGAGGTCCAACTAGTATAACTTTGATGTGGAATTTAAATATAAAAAAAAACACATGGAACTCAAGTTTAGT
The DNA here is from genome assembly GCA_028535165.1 of Quercus tomentella. NCBI lineage: Eukaryota > Viridiplantae > Streptophyta > Magnoliopsida > Fagales > Fagaceae > Quercus > Quercus tomentella. Next base: position 28,891,754 of record JAPQVY010000012.1, on the reverse strand, counting down.
AAACTCGAGTTCCATGCTGTTAAAAATATTTACCCAGATGGAACTAAACTCGAGTTCCAATATTTTTTTAAAATGGAAACCAAGTGTAGTAAGCTCGAGTTTTAGGGCAGTATACATCTTGCGATTTTTTATTTTTCCCAAGTCCCAGCGTCCCCTCTCTCTCTCTCTCTCTCTCTCTTCGCTCTCTCTTAGTCACACAATTGTAGACACCACATTTTATACCTCTTACGACTCAGGCCCCCGTTCCTTAATGATGCTCAAACTCTAAGGCCTAAGGCTAGTTTAGAGCCCAATCAGATATCAAATTGACTTAAGGAGTGTTAAAATGGAAAATATGACATTTTAAATGACTAAAAATCTATTTTTAGAAATAAAATGACCAAAGTGGCCCTCGGCTTGCGTACGTGGGTCATGGCCTGCGTACGCGGGCCAAAGCATGCGTACGCAGGCACATTCCTGCGCACGCAGCTAGGGTTTCAAAAGTATAAAAAATGCAAGTTTTCTGCAATAATGGTTGAGGTTTGGAATGAATTTCACATCGTTTGGGAGCCACTCCAAACCCATTTTTTTTTTCAACTATAAAAAGCCTAACATGGTACATTTTCAAAACACACAGAAATCCCATGGGAAAAACCTAGAATTCACTAGAAAATAGTAAATTAAAAAGGAGTTTTTCACAAAACACCCTCAAGTCTTTTTTATTTGATTGAGACCTTTTTCTGGCCCTAATCCTTTTAGTTTAATGTTGCTAATCACTTTCTTATTGGTTTGTGAATAGACTTGACTGAGGGGAATTGTCAAAATCAAGCTTGGAAAGCTTTTGTTTAAGATATTAAGTCCAACCTTTTCTTTTTCTTTTCTGCTTTTCTTTATATGTTTTTGATCTTATTTCTTGTTTTATTTATGTTATAACATGTTTGTTTAGGTTAGTTTATAGTTTTTTTTTTTTTTTTTCATGTTTTATGCATGTTAGGTTGTCAGATTTTTGTTTTAGATTTGCTCTATTTTTGTATTTTTAGATTTTTTTGGGCAAGGACTTGTGTACACATAATCTTGCTTGTGCACGAAGGCTTGTTATTCGTACGTAGGCTTGTTCTAGCATGCATGATGCCGTTGCCTAGAAATCCTAATTTTTGTTTATTTGCTTTGTTTCTGCCTTCACATGTTTGTTTGTTTAGTCTCTCTTCCATACTTTTATGCTTTCAATTCCCATGTTTCACATGTTTAATTGCTTGGTTTACTATCACATATTAGAGTTAGGATTTGTTTAGTGTTTTCCTTCTTTTGATGACATGAACATGCATTCACATGCTCACGCATAAATGTCATAGGTGTTGAGTTGTTGCAAGGTAAGACATGCATTGGAAATGTCTATGCATTTGTGATATGATCTTGTTTTGGTATTGGGGATGAATATGAATGTTTGGATGAATCACACGTTACTTGAATCTTTCCTTATGCTTATGCTTCTGCCTTGATTTGATTATATATGTTGCTGCCTTGAATATGTTTTGATGCCATGTTAGATGAATGCTAGGGTTTTCTTATGTGTTGTTTGGCTCTCTTTTCACTTTGTGGATAGATGAGTATGTTTGTTTAGGGACAAAGATGCCATGTTGGTTGTTAGATGCGTGATTAGTGTGTGTGTAAGTTTAGAACACAAGTGTTGTATTTGTTTTTAATAAGGTTAGAGTTTAAGACACAATGATGGGAGGCCAACCTTAGGGTTGGGCGATCTTGGGTGCCTAACACCTTCCTAAGAGCGTACCTAAATTCCGAACCCATACTCTGATAGTAAGATCAAAAGATCCTTCCTTGAAGGGACGATATATATATGGTTCCTAGACCATTGCAAAAACTAGATGGCGACTTGTGTCCACAACAGTATAGCGTCTTCCTTGGTCCCTCGTTTAAATACACCAATTTCGACCCAATTTCACATTCCTAACCTTGGTTGTGCCTGCAAGATTTGTCTCATTCTCACTTCTCTATTTTTCTTATCTGAGATTTTTTTTTCTTTACTTTTTAGTGTTATTGGCCTATTTGCTATGACTTCAAGATATTCTGGATTGTTTTTAAACAGTCAAGAAAACAAAACCCATTACTTCAAATAGAGCAAAATGTGAAAAAGATTGCTACTTTTTTCTTTTTCTTTTTCTTTTGGGGGTTAAATTTATTTACTTTTGTTAGGGTTGCTGAGAAAATGTACACAAGTCCTGGAAAGAAAGTTTAGATCTTTTTGTTTTTTACCTTGCTTCCTTTTTGATTTTATAGAAAAGAATGTGAGAAATGGTTGTATAAGGTTCACTGCAGTATATCTTTTGCTATAATCAAATTTTTTGCATAGATATAAAAAATAGAATTTCTCCTATTTTTGGTTTTGAGGTCTTTAGATTGTTTATTCCTTTTCTATTTATTTGCTGTTGTAAATTGCAATTGACCATGTTCATGATCTTTTGCTTATGTGATATCTAGACTGTGATCAATTTTTTTGTGGTGACCACCCAAACATGAATTATATTTATATATAAAAAAAAAATGATGCTTACAATTCTAATTGTAAGTGTCATTATCCAGCATCACTTATAGTAGTTATGGAGGACCTATTGCATAAGTATCATTAGAATAACCCAAATACAACACTAGAGAAAAAGTTTAGGATTTTAGCATATAGGCTTGTGGGGTTCTTGTACTTCATCTTCCATTTCTTTTTCTTTTGCTGGATCTGCTATGGATCCTTAAAAGATTATGCAATGTCAGCCATATGCATTATTTTTTATTATTACTTTGATTATTGAATGTTGTAAATTTAAAGGATTTTAGTCGATATTTTATATTGTATGGTTTAAATTAAATCCTGTCTTCTCTTTTTCCTTTCATGCTTGGCTCATTTATGCATATATCTTGTGTCTTCTCTTTTACCTCTTTTTCCTCTCTTTTATTTCTATTTGATATGACATAAAAACTTTTTGCAACATGACAGTAGAACCTGGACCCATTGATTGTAGCATTTTGACAGTACAAGTGAATTATTGATTTGAGTTACTTTGGAACCATGGAGGCTAAGTAAAAATTTTCACATAATGTTATTTGGTGATTTATTAACTTTTTTGTGAAGTGATAGAAGAAACCTGATATGGATAACCCATAGGAGATTTAATTTTATTTTCTTTACGACTTTGAAATTATATTTTACATTGTTTTGCTATTTTGTTTGGCGCCTAGGATTTTAACTGAAATTGATTTGAAAATAAACTTATAAATTATACTATTGCTTTTGGATGTTAAGTTGTACTTGGTCGAAGTATAAGATATTTATCTATTGTTATAACATTTGCAGGATCCTTCTAGCACGCTAAATTGTTGATGTCGCCATAAAAAGTTGACACATCGAAATCCTATGGTAGATAAGGGTGTGATTGCCATAGTGAGGTTACTTGGTTTAGAGCGTCTGCACATGGTCCCGTCTATAAAGCTTGATCATGCATTGATCACTGCATTTGTAGAGCAATGGCACCCAGAGACCCATTCTTTCCATCTTCCACATGGTGAGATGATGATCACATTGCAAGATGTGGAAGTTATAATGGGGATGCCCATCGAGGGTGAGGCAATGGTTAGGTTCACGAAAAGAACTTGGAAAACTGTGTGTGATGAAATGCTTGGAATTCAAATTCCAGCTGAAAATAAAACCGTGCTAGATGGTCAAAGGATTAAAATAAAAGTGCTCGTTGATCAAATTGCACAACCGCTGCCTCCGGATGCCAATGAGATGTAGGTTTATCAGTATGCTCGCTGACGATCACATTGTAAGATGTGGAAGTTATAATGGGGATGCCCATTGAGGGTGAGGCAATGGTTAGGTTCACGAAAAGAACTTGGAAAACTATGTGTGATGAAATGCTTGGAATTCAAATTCTAGCTGAAAATAAAACCGTGCTAGATGGTCAAAGGATTAAAATAAAAGTGCTCGTTGACCGAATTGCATAACCGTTGTCTCTGGATGCCAATGAGATGCAGGTTTATTAGTATGCTCACTGTTATGTACTAGCCCTACTAGGGGATATGGTATTTGTTGACAAGTCTGGAGATAGGGTCCATCTCATGTGGTTGGAGTTTATGCAAAACCTTTGTAACCCACCTAAGTATAGTTAGGGTAGTGCAGCCCTATCATGATTGTACAGACAATTGTGCAAGGCAACCAAAAAGACGACAAAGCAAATTGGTGGAGCATTGATTTTGGTCCAATTATGGATATATGCCAGGTTCCCTCATATGTCCCCATAGAAGGTGCCCCCACTAGATGGTGTTTATGGTCCACCACCACCACCACCAATTCCTCTTGCTATGAAGTAAGTATATATTGCATAATTACTATGCTATCATTAGGTATTATGCCACAATCATTTTATCGTTCAAGTTTTACATAAACGACTAATGACCATGCTATGTTACGTGCTTGTAGGTGGGTAGGGGCTAAGTGTACAAAGAACACTCCAACACACGTGCTTTCTGCATATTGCAATCAAATTGCCACGACATAGCCCGACTAGGTATAATACTTGTTTTTTATACAATGTTTATATCAATTTATGTCTTCGAAATTACACCCATCATATGAAAATCATAAAAAAGTATTTCATTGCCCACTATTGTACTAGTTATGCAAATTATGAGAAAATTGCTTAACGTGGTTGCTTTTATTGTTGGCTACTGTGGGTTAAGTGTGAGCCATATGCGGATGAATTGAGCCGCCTTTCTCCTAACATTCGCATCGAGGGAAGTAATGTGTGGAGGTCGAAAATTCCATTTATATGTTTTTGGCTTGTAGAGTTCCACCTACCTGATTGTGTCCTCCAACAATTTGGGCTAAAGCAGGAACAACCCGAAGATTTTGATACTGATCGCGAATTGCATAAAATAGATGCGAGGGGCAAGGTAGAAAAAAATTGGAGGGTGGAACTTGCAGTCCATATTAAAAAATGGAATGATTGTTTCGAGTATGTTTATCATGCAGAGAGGATATAGGAGGTGATGTCACGTCATCATCCATGTATGGCATGGTATCGTAGGATCACTCGACTGTATATCGACTATGATAGCCCTAAAATGGAAATTTTGGTAATGTGCACAAATTTATTTTGTTTTGCAAGTTGTGTTTGATTGCATGTCTGTAACCTACTTAATAATGCCAGTGATTTAATGACAAATTGCCAAACAACTGGCTATCCTTAGCTGGTTCAATGAAGACTCTAAAGAATACAAGTTCATAAAGAAAGCCTTTGAGGATATGGATGAGGTTGATCGCATAGATGTGCTGGCCAATGATGAAGCATCAAATCGCACTGAAACACTAGATGTAGGGCCCAGTACGAGCTCAGTTGCTCTAGTGCATACATGTTGTCCATGTGCCCCCACTCCTCATCTTGCCACTAAGACCCTTGATCCACCCTTGTTCACCCCTCATGACATAACTGGGCCCCCCATACCACCCATCCCTCCCATTGACACTGGATCTCCCTTGTGGTTTACCCATGCCGAATTCGAGTCCTCCCTACACACCACCTCCATTGACCACCACTCGCCTATGGCCTTGTCCTATAGCTCCCCCCCCAGACAGTTATACCCACCCCTAGCCTTCAAACACCTCAAGTTGAGCTCATGTCTACTAACTCGAGTCATACACAATTGCCTCCTACCTCCTCCTCTCCTTTAATACATGTTGCACAAGTGACGCAACCACATGATGGACACGTTGAGCAGGGGCAATGTGATCAAGCTGAGCAACCACACGATGCAAACGATCACACTCCACCTAAACGGAAATCGACTCGTAACATCCAACAAAGAGATGCGGCACAGGTTCTCACCTGGTATTTCAAGTGCTTTATTGTTATTTTAATTTCATTTATTTTTCGTGGTTCTATGTGCATGAATTTGTTTGTTTGTATAAGCTTACAAATAGTTTTATGAGCAAGTTATAGCTCCAAATGAGTCATTAGAGTAGGTTACAGTTCCAACTGATAGAAACGCACCCTACAACCAAACAGTATGCTAGACGCGACCAGAAAAGAAGTAAACGCGGGGAGGGTGCAGCCTAAAGAAGATATTTTTTGAAAAGGTGTGGTTTTTGCCTTTTCCTTGATTTGGTAAAGTTGAGTTGGTTTTCTGTTTGCTGTTTGCATATTGAATGTACTAGCCCACTAAATCTTTTGAATCCTGTTCCTTATTTGCCAACTAAACAAATGTATTGGGTGCAAAATCCATGGCAATTTACCATCCTCGTTGCTCGAGTGGGATCCACATGGAGTTGTGGATAATGGAAATTCTGGGTCTTTGAATTTAGGAAGTTGAAGGACTAAAACTGCCAGTCCTTATTCTCCCATAATTCTATAATATGATAGCAAGGACGGTAAATTGATCAATTTATTAGAAATGGTGGCCTTGGTAATTGAAAAATGTTGAGAGGCTGTGTTTGTGTTTCTATGAATCAAATAACAATGACTGTCTATATTTATGACTTGTTTCAGGAGGATAAGTTGCCCTATTCTTTCTATATATCAGATAAGGAGCTTGTTGTGCCTCTTGGCACTTAAAAGAAAAACAAAGGTTAGTCAAATGAGATTGGCAGTAGAAGTGTCATGCTTTAGCTGTTGCAATAGGATTTTAGTCATTGCTCTTGTTTTTTGAATGAGGCATTTAAAGGCTGAATTATGAGGCTTTGCTATTGTTTGTTTATTTTTTAATTTTGACGTAAGGGCCTACAGGTTCTTTGAGGAATTTAGTGAATAACTATGGCTTTGGATTGGTACAATATTTTCTCTATTATGATTGGACCTACTTGGTTATTGGATCATTTTGTAGTTGTTGTCTATTTCATGTTTTTTCATAGTAAAATATTATCTTTATCATTGAAAAAGTATGTGTTTTAAAATGTTGACTTGATTGATTTGAAATGATAGTTTCAGTTTTTAAAATTCTCTTTTTTTTTTTTTTTTTTTAATTTCTATCTGATATGACAATTTTTAGCTGTCATGTGTTTGATTTATCTGTCTTGTTCTATGTTTCTCAGGATCATAGTTTTAAAACCTTAGGTTCGGTTAATTTGCAAAGCCAAGCAACTGCATATGCTAGATTGGTTGAATCTGAAGCCATAAGGACTGCTTCTGTGAAGAGTAATGCAGAATCTGGTCTCTTCACTATCCTCCCAATCCAAGCACAACAAAATGAGCAATCTGGACTGGAATTTCCCTTGCCATATTAAATAAGAAATTAAGACACTTTGGGAAGATTACTTTTATATTTTTATTTATAATTGTGTCTTCGCAAACAAACACATAAAATGGGATGGGGGAAGTTTTATAATTGCTTCTTCTTTGAACTTGAACCAAAAAGTCATAGGAAAATTTATGAGTCATAACTTAAACTAAAAAGTCATAGGAAAATTTATGAGTCATTTCCTATGAACATTTTCACCGTTAGCATTGTTAGTGTCTGCATCTTTAACTATTGCTGTAAACATTTGTTCTGGCATTTGCACCAACTGGTTACATTTTTTTACAAAGATCATTGGACATGCATTTTTTTTTTCCTGAATAGATTTTGCAAGGAGTTTCTTTATATGCATGTCAAATATTTTATATTTATATCCAAATAATTACCCTGTGGATGTGGTGGCAGAAAGTGTGAAAGGATTAGGTCTAACAAAGAACAAATAACACATTACTCATAAACACTATAAAAGTGGTATGTGTATATATATCTACCAAATGAAAACTTAATTAACCAGGTCTAACAAAAAAAATCTTGAAAAAGGTTTAGATATTTACCTACAAATTGAAGAAGAATGAAATTTTTATTTTTGTAGAATGATCAATGAAAGTTGCAGGGTTTGAAGTAAAAAAAGAGAGTTTGGGCGTGGGAGAGAGCTGGGAAAGCTGTGATCTGTGTGTGTAATCTGATATATATATTTGTGAGTTATGAAAGCTGAGACAATTGGGGTGGTTCCTGAAATTAATTGGACAATTGGGTGGTTCCTGAAATTAATTGGACAAGAGGAAATCAAGTTTGTTAAACTTGATTTTGGGTTGGTACTCGAATTTACTAAACTCGAGTTTCAAAAACAGTCTAACTTACTAAATAAATTCAACTGCATGCTATTCACCTAATATTTCCCTAAAAAGTGCTATTCAACAAATTTTGCCATAAACACAGCTAAAAAGTAGCAAAAACTAAATATAATAGTTAACAAAAAAAAAAAAATCTGGTTATATATTGTGGTATGAGCTTTCATTTCATAAAGCAAGGAATATAAAGGCAGGTGCAATTTTTAGGGTTTTTTTTTTTTTTTCAAAATAACATTAATTTTCAAACAATTTTGTTAGTTAGCACGTTTTCAAAATTATTTAGGAAACTAACATCTCGAGTGCAACAGACTCGATTTTGGAGTGCTGAACTCGAGTCAATTGAACTCGGTTTTATTTAAATTGAAATCGAGCCTTACAGACTCGATTTCTTAGCCATGCTCTCTCCGTCTCTCACTTCCGTTGGCAACATCAAGAGAGAAACATCAAGAATCAAGAAACGAGTTCCCTCAAAACCCAACAAACATCAAGAATCAAGAAACCCAAAGACCCAGAGAGAATCAAGAACAAGAATCAAGAAACCCACCCAAAGATCCAAAGGGAAACATCAACAAACCCCGTTACCGCTGCCTGGAGCCTTCGCCACCTGGGTTCAATCGCCGCTGCTTCCTTCGCTGTTGCTGCCTATCCGGTTTGTTTTTTCTGTCTTCGTGGTTTGGGTTTTGTTCTTCATGGGTTTCTGTCTTCATTGATTTCTTCTTTTTTGTGATTTCGTGATTTCTTCGTTGATTTCTTTTGAGTGAGAGACGGAGTGTAATGGAAAAGGCATGGATAAGAAATCGAGTCTGCAAGGCTCGATTTCAATTTAAATGAAATCGAGTTCTACAAACTTGATTTTTATGCCAGATCCTGAAATCGAGTTTAGTGAACTTGATTTAGCACTCCCAAAATCGAGTTTATTACACTTGAGATGTTAGTTTCCTAAATAGTTTTGAAAACGTGCTAACTAACAAAATTGTTTGAAAATTAATGTTATTTTGAAAAAAAAATCCCAATTTTTAAGGCAAGTGCAATTTAATAAACTTTCAAACAAAAACTATAAATTTCCTAAGATACTCTTTATTAGTCATGTAGTCCTTGGTAATTATTGAGTACTCCGGGAGTACCGTAAATGCGTACTTCTCCCTCTCACATAACTGTAAGTTCCATTAATTAAATTTATAGTAGGGTCCATAATTCATGTGAGAGGGGAGTACTCTTGGAGTATTTAATAATTTTCCATAGTCTTTACAATATTTTCTTAAATAAATAAATAAATCTAGGGGCGGAGTCTCTCTCTGCTCTTTTCTCTTTTGTTCTCCCAAGGGCAAGGAAGCTGCTTTATCTTCCCATGATTTATCAAGCAAACACTTGGGCCGATGGTGAAGAAAATAATTCCCCACTTTCACTTTCACTTTCAGCAAAGTAAATCCAGGGGCGGAGTCTCTCTCTGCTCTTTTCTCTTTCCTTCTCCCAAGGGCAAGGAAGCAGCTCTATCTTCCCATGATTTATCAGGCAAACACTTGGGCCGATGGTGAAGAAAATAATTCCCCACTTTCACTTTCACTTTCAGCAAAGTAAATCCAGGGGCGGAGTCTCTCTCTGCTCTTTTCTCTTTTGTTCTCCCAAGGGCAAGGAAGCAGCTCTATCTTCTTATGATTTATCAGGCAAACACTTGAGCTGGTGGTGAAGAAAATAATTCCCCACTTTCACTTTCAGCAAAGTAAGCACTTTATTTTCTAAGAAAATTTGAGTAAAAATCTGATGAAGGGTTTATGATTGATGGTTTGGAAGCAAGAAAATATATGGGTTTTAAAGATCTCTTATGCTTTATTTATTTATTTGTTTCACAATAACATCTATTTTGGGACTTTCCTTACTTGTCCTTTGATTTCTAAATGCCAATGCATGGTGATTCTTTAATAGTATTGATTAGATTGAATGTTCTCATAATCTTGTTCCTTTCCATATGCACTTAACTTGTTTGATAAAATGTTTCAATAGAAGAACTTAGTGATTCTTTATGAACATGGACATGAGTCCTTGGGACATGTTACTTTTCATGAGAAAAATTTGATTTGATTTTTTTTTTTAATTTTTTTTTTAAAATTCTGATGGTGTACCAAAAATTGAGCTATCTCCAGTTTGTCCATAGTGTTGACTAAGTCCAAAAAGATCGTTCAAGTATAAGAAGGTCGTCCAACATGGAAGCACCTGGATGACCTCCCAACACTTAGAAATTATCAGAATAAATTTATGTTAAAGAACTTATAATTCGGATCACGTTCTACTATTCTGAAGTATGAGCAAAATCCTTGTTCATCACTACAACTTCCCACTAAGTTCTTAACTTCCATAGCAGTTGTGGAAGATGAGTCTGACCTTTCTAACTTTCACAGCAGTTGTGGAAGTTAAGTCTGAACATTCTAATTTCCATCCACGTTGAGGAAGTTACTAAACAAGTAACCACTCCAAAACTCACTATAAAAGGACTCATCCATATCAAATGACAGTAAGTTTCCACCACTCCTAAAGTTGGAATTCTTGAGTTCTAGAGAGAAAACTAACTTAAGCATCAGAGAGTTCTTGGCCGGTTCACCCTGGTCACCTTTGATCTTGTGTTTCTTTCTTTTTAGGCCTTCCAAGTAACTACAAGCCCATTGAAGCCCGGAGCATTCAACCTACTGATTTTCTGTGCATCATCAGTTGGCGCCGTCTGTAGGAAAGATTAAATTTGTGTTTTGCAATTTATCTTTCTTTGACAAAAGGCTATTTTATCCAGACGAGATCAATGGCCACTAGTCTAGGCCATCAGCAGAGTAGAAACGCTTCCAGCCACCCTAACCGCGCTCACCAGTTAGCAACTGTTATGCAACTGCCTTCCGTCCAACAAATGCAGTCCATGGCAGCCGCCATGATAGAGCTAACTCGTTAGAATCAGGAGTTGACTTGAGAGATCAACCAAAGGCAACGTCATGAACAGTGTGTGGAAGGGCAAGTTCAAAGTCAAGAAGTTAGAGAAGGAGAAAATGCTGAGAGCAAGAATCATTCAAGGGGTACAGTTTCGCATAGGGTGCCACACTTGGAGAAGGAGATGGATCAAATGAGGAGGGCCATGGATGAGATGAGGGAAAATATGAGAAGGACAAATCACGTAGATGATTTAGTTCATCGAATCGATTCCCTTTTCATAACTTCCATCAATAGTCATCCCCTGCCTTCCAAGTTTAAGATGCCTTCATTGGACTCGTATGATGGAATGCGTGACCTATGTGGTCACATTGCGACCTTTAAGACCACAATGCACCTTCAAGGGGTTTCAGATGAAATAATGTGTAGAGCCTTCCAAACCACCCTTAAAGGGCCAGCATGAATATGGTTTAGTAAGATACCTCCGAACACTGTTAGTTCTTTTGAGGAGTTGAGTAAGTTATTCGTCAATAACTTCATTGGAGGTCAAAGGCATAAGCATTCCTCGTCCAGCCTGCTAATTATAGAGCAAGGAGATAATGAAAGTTTGCGATCCTTCATCACTCATTTCAATAGGGAACCCTTGACAGTGGACGAGATGGATGACAAGCTGTTGTTAGCAACCTTCCATAATGGAGTTAGCTCAGATTTATTCATCCACAAGCTCTATGATCAAGAACTGTAGACCATGGCTGAACTCGTCCATTCAGCCCAAAGCTTCATGAATGCAAAAGATGCGACATTGCCAAGAAGAGGAAGAGAGTAAAGCAGATGGAAGCGGAGCTCCCTCGTCATCCTGAACAAGACCCTCGTCCAAAGAAGGCTCGGATGGGGGAGAAGAAGGATAAAGACAACAGGAAGGAAGTTTCATCTTTAGGATGAAATTTGCATTACACACCCCTGAACGTTCCGCTTGATCAAGTACTTATGCAGATCAAGGATGATCCATCCTTGAAGTGGCCAGAGAAGATGAAAGGAGATCCAAACAAGCGCAATAAGAACAAGTATTGTCGTTTCCATAAGGATCATGGGCATGATACAGACGAATATTATGACTTGAATTAGCAGATTAAGAATCTCATTAGGCAAGGAAAGTTAAGGAATTTTCTTGGACGAGATCATAAGGATGAGAAGTTAAAGGGAAAGGTAGAAGAGCCATCACGGCCCCCACTTGGAGAAATAAGAGTGATTGTAGGAGGAACTTCAGCAGGATGATCTTCCAAGTCAATGAAGACCTATCTGAAGGTGGTGCAGAATGTCTAACTCTTTGGACGACCACCAAGGACGAAGGGGGCAGATGAGCAGGCTATTACCTTCATGGACGAAGATGCTGGAAGGATCCATCATCCACATGACGATGCGATTGTCATAACTTTGCTTATTGAAGACTACACGACTAGAAGGGTGTTGATAGATAATAGAAGTTCAGTAGATATCTTATATTATCCTGCCTTCCAACAGATGAGGCTTGGACGAGACCAACTTTGTCCAGTGAATTCGCCCTTAGTTGGATTTGGAGGAATGAAGGTACAACCAGTGGGCACTATTGCTCTACCTGTCGCAGTAAGGGAGATAGCCAAAGAAGTAAATTTCCTCGTCATAGATTGTTCGTCTTCCTACAATGCCATCATTAGACGACCAACTTTGAATAATTGGAAGGAAGCAACATCTTTCTACCACCTATCTGTCAAGTTTCCAACAAATTATGGAATAAGGCAAGTGCAAGGAGATTAGTTAGCCGCTAGAGAATTTTACTTAGCCATGTTAGCTATGGATGAGCATGTGCAGATGATGAATATAGAGGAGAGAAGGGTTGCTGCAAAGCCCACTGAAGTACTGGAAGATGTTCCTTTGGACGAAGGTAACCCTGAGAGTTTTACTAGAATTGGAACAAGTATGGAAGAGAAGACGAAGCAAGATCTTGTCTAGTTCTTAAGGAAGAGCATTGATGTTTTTGCGTGGAGCCATGAAGACATGCTAGGAATTGACCCAAGTGTCATTACCCATCGTTTAAACGTATATCCTTCCTCCAAGCTTGTCTGTCAGAAGAAGAGGGTTTTTGCTCCTGAATGAGATAATGCTATCAAGGAAGAGGTCCAGAAGTTAACCACAACAGAATTTATTCGGGAAGTTTATTACTCGGATTGGTTAGCTAACGTAGTGATGGTTAAAAAGGCTAATGGCAAGTGGAGAATATGTGTAGACTTCACTGATTTGAACAAGACTTGCCCTAAGGATAGCTATCCGTTGCCATGCATTGACCAGTTGGTAGACTCAACAGCGAGTCATCAATTGCTAAGCTTCATGGACGCCTTCTCAGGTTATAATCAGATAAAGATGGACGGGGTAGATCAAGAGAAGACATCCTTCATTATCAGTTAAGGCCTATTTTGCTACAAAGTGATGCCCTTCGGTTTAAAGAATGCGAGGGCAACATATCAGAGGTTGGTCAATCAAATGTTTCATCCACAGATAGGATGGAATGTAGAAGTATACGTGGATGGCATGTTGGTGAAAAGCTTGGATGAGAAGAAACATCTAGACAACCTACAAGAGACCTTTGACACGCTTAGACGATATAACATGAAGATGAATCCAAGCAAGTGTGCTTTCGGGGTTTCGTTAGGGAAGTTCCTAGGATTTATGGTTTCACAGAGGGGAATTGAAGCAAATCCTGATAAAATCCAAGCGATGCTAAACATGGAGCCACCAAGAAATGTCAAGGAAGTTCAGTCCCTCACTGGATGAGTTGCAGCCCTTAACAAGTTTGTTTTGAAAGCTACTGACAAATGTTTGCCATTTTTCAAGGTTCCCAAGAAGGCGTTTGAATGGATGGACGAGTGTCAGAAGGCCTTCCAAGATTTTAAAGTCTATCTTACCAAGGCTCCCCTACTAAGTCCATTTATACCAGGTAAGGAATTGTATTTATACTTAGCAGTGTCCCCACATGTAGTAAATTTGACATTAATCAGGGAAGAAGGGAAAGTGCAAAAGCCTGTTTATTATACAAGCCGAGCATTAAGGGGGGCAGATAGACGATATCCTATGATGGAGAAGTTGGCCTTTGCATTGATAATAGCTTCCAGGAAGCTAAGGCATTACTTCCAGGCTCATGTCATCAATGTCTTGACAAATCATCCACTTGAGAAAGCAATGAACTAGTTGGAAGCCGCAGGACGACTGATCCAATGGGCTATAGAGCTTAATAAGTTTGATATCAGGTATCAACCTAGAAGTGCAATAAAGGTTTAAGCTTTAATAGATTTCATTGCAGAATTCACTCCAAATCATGGTGATTTAGACGAGGTGGAGGAAGCTAAGACATGGGTCGTCTATATAGATGGTTCGTCCACACTATATGCAGGATCGAGGAATAGGAATTATACTGAAATCCCTAAAAGGGGACAAGTTGAAATATGCAGCTCGTCTACAGTACCAAATAACCAACAATGAAGTTGAATATGAAGCCCTCCTTAAAGGGCTGGAATTGGCTAAGTCCTTAAGGGCAGAGTTAATAGTTGTCCAAGGAGACTCTCAGTTGATCATAGGTCAAGTAAATGGAATATGTGAAGTTAAGGAAGAACAGATGAAGAAGTATCTCAGCAAGGTGAAGTGTTTTATTAAGAAATTCAAGGAAGCTAGTTTCCTTCAAGTTCCAAGGGAGGAAAACATGGAAGCAGACGCCTTAGCAAAGGCAGCGTCAGCAAATGGATCAATGGATGAGCTTGATGAAGTCCAATACATGCCTAGCATATATCTTCCAGAGGTGTAGCAGATAGAAGGTGAGGAAAACTGGATGACCCCGATAGTAGCTTACCTAAGGGATGGAAGGCTTTCAGAGGAAAGAGATGAAGCTAGAAAACTAAGGATCAAATCAGTTAAGTATGTCCTTATAGACGAGGTGCTATATAAAAGAGGCTTTTCTTAGCCTTACCTAAGGTGTTTAGCTCCAGGTGAATAAAACTATGTATTGAGGGAAGTTCATGAAGGAGCATGTGGAAACCATTCAGGAGCAAGAGCACTAGTCCATAAGGTCATCCGTGTAGGCTACTACTGGCTGACCATTTAGGAAGATGCTAAGGCTTATGTTAAGGTGTGTGATTAGTGTCAACACTTCAGTAATGTCCCTAGACAACCATCGGAGTACCTCACCCCGATGATGGCCCCATGGCCTTTTGCACAATGGGGATTGGATATTTTGGGTCCCTTTCCAATAGGAACTAGGCTGATGAAGTTTTTAGTAGTGGGGATCGATTACTTCACTAATGGGTGGAAGCTGAACCCTTAGCAAAGATCACATAGCAGAATGTCAAGAACTTCGTCTAGAAGAGCATCGTATGCCGATTTGGGGTTTTTAGGGCATTGGTGTCAGATTATGGAAGGTAGTTAAATAACACACCCTTCAGAGATTTCTGTGAACAACTTGGGATAAAGAATCATTATTCATCACCCTCCCACCCACAAGCAAATGGACAAGCTGAAGTAGTAAACCGATCTTTGTTGAAGATCATCAAGACTTTGCTTGAGGGGGCAAAGGGAGTATGGCCAGACGAGCTCCTAGGTGTTCTATGGGCCTACAGGACGACTGTGAGGACCCCTACAGGAGAAACTCAATTCAAATTAGCCTATGGAAGCGAAGCAGTCATACCTGCAGAAGTACACATGGCTAACCATAGGGTGATGAACTACAAGGACGGGGAAAATGAAGAACAACTTCGTCTTAACCTTTATCTGATAGACGAGGTAATGAGGGATGCAGAACAGAGAACAACGAAGTATAAAAACCTCATGGCTAGATAATATGATGCAATGGTCAAACCCAGGCGATTCAACATTGGGGACCTTGTAAAGGGTTTCCTTAGTAACCAAAAACCCAGCCCATGGAAAACTAAGACCTAATTGGGAAGGACCCTACAGGGTTATCAATTGCAAAAGGCAGGGATCCTGCTACTTGGAAGCCCTAGATGGATGAAAATTAGAGCACCTCTGGAATGTTGAACATCTAAGAAGATATTATTAGTAAAGAATCATCTCGGACGAGCATCATCCTGGACGAGTATCATCATGGATGAAGTTGAAGTTATGTGTTACTTTCCTCATATTTATTTGTGTTAGTTACTAGTACTACATGTTTTTTAGTATTTTAATTCCCTAAAAGTGCATTAGTTTCCAACTTGTGCACTGTCTATGGACGTATTTGTGATGGACGAAGTCATGAACTTAGTTTGTTTGTACATAAGTATGTTCAATTCCCTTAAGGCACTAGCTTCTAAGCATGTGCCATGCTTGTGGATGATATTTATGTTTTGGATTTCCAATGTATATAATGTTATGTGAATTTCTAATTTTCATATTGTTGAAGTTCTCATTTAAACTAATCCACAAGAAGGCTAAAAGCCCAAGTGAGCAAAATCTCTGGACGCGGGGATGTAACGTCTATAAGCTTTCCTTAAATAAGGTAAAAGCAAAGGAAAATATACCTAAGGTATATTCATCTAACTAATGGACGAGGTAAAATGTGCACGCAAGAATATTCAAAATCCATGGATAAATATGACCAGCTAAACAATCCAATCTTTGGACAAGTGAATGCTGGAAACGTCTTGCCCAAAGACGAGTAAAGAACCGTCCAGCCTATGGATGAAGAATAATGCAAGCTATAAGTCAAATCTATGAATGAAGAAAGCTAGCAAAAGAAATTCCATTCATAGACGAGTTACACTTGAAAAATATAAAGAATGGTAAAATGTTGAACATGAGGAAGTTAACCCTTATGTTATTCAAAGCCAATGAAGGTCATTGTATTTGTTGCACGTCCATAAACTTGGACGAAGAGATTGTACTTAAAATAAATTTTAAAATAAAGCCCAAAACAACAGGCATTCCCAACAAACTAAAATAAACAAATTTTTCTAAAAAAGAAATAAACATTACTAGGATAACCCACTGGGGGCATTGCCCCCAGACTTGGGGTCGTCTTTGCTTGTCTCAGCAGTGTCCTTGGTAGGTTTTGTTGAAGCGTCGTCCACAACATTAACATCCTCGGAGCTCGACTGAAGCAAGGAACTCTCTGTTGCAGTGGGGATTTTGAAAGAATCAAAATCTATCTCAGGGTAGGCCTCCTGGGCGTCAGAGCGGAAGTCTTCATAGCCAGCAATGTAATGACGATCTAGACGATTAGTAAAGTCGTCTGACTTCATAAGGTTGCAATGGCTTCCTTCTGAGCATTCTCCAAAGATGAAGCAAACCCTTGAACTTTTACCTCAAGATGATTGATACAGGTTTCCTTTTCAATGGAGTTTGCCTTGAGCTTTTCCACCTCGTTCCTTAGTTTCTTTTCTATCCCCTGAAGACGAGTAAGCTCCTCAGTCAGCCTGATCACTTCCCCCTTTTTCAAAAGGAACTCGTCCTTCAGTTCCTTGCTCTTTGCCTTAGTAGCCTTAGTCTCATCACAGAGTTCCTTGGCTTGGCTGGACGCGGTATAAAACTTTGCCATGGCATGAAAAACAAATGGACGAAGTAGATTTATAAATTTTTCATAAATTTCTCAGAAAATAAAATGAGAATGATAAGAAAATTACATACCTTGAAAAGATCATGGATGGTAGAGTGTTCAAAGTCCTTCACTGACATGTCATAACATGCACTCACTTCTTTGTCAGTGATGATCCCTTTGAACGTCTTCCAAGCATAATCCTTGTCCAACACTAAGTTGGGAGGACGCTTGGTTGAAACTGAAGGATGAATCCTATGAGAAGTTTTGGTTGTAGGGGGAGGAGGGTTTTCAGGCTGGACGAATGAAGGAGTAGTTTGGATGGGCACCAGGTTCACTGCCGGGTTGTCCAGGTCTACCGTCGTGGTTGGAAGCTTTGGAACCTTGGGAGAAGGAGTCTTATCAGGCTTTTGCTTCTTAAGACCTCAACGTCTTGGAAGATCACTAAGGTCAATATTACTTGAAATGCTTTTCCTTTTCCTAGCCTGGACGACAGGTTTCTAGACGGCCAATGAAGCTGCCTCGTCTTGAACCTGGACGTCCTTTTCACCTGCAGTACCACTGGCCATGTTTTTCCCTTTATTTTCTTTCATAGTGGCTAACCCTATGATGGAGAAGATACAGAGTTAATAATGTATATAAAAAAAATAAAATGAAATGATGAAATGCAATGGACGACACTTACTTTGACGAGTGGTCTTCTCGTGTGCAAGATTTTCTTTAGTGGGCTCAGGACCAAGTCCCAAGACAGCAAGACAACGAAGGGTTACCAAGTTGTGGAAAGACCTTTCAGGATAAGCATGGGCTTTATCAATACGCTCCAAATGAAACTTGTCCAAATGTGGATGAGTAATAGCTGCACCAATATAAGAGAGGATTAGACGAGGAAAGAATTGAATAAAATAAACAAAGGGAAAGGAAGAAAGACATACACTCAGGACGAAGACAACTTAGGGCACTGGTAAAAGGAGGGAAGGGGGCATTATTTACATCAACTGGGTCCCCAGCCCAATTTCTAGAAATAAAGAAAAATTCTTTCTTCCATAACCTATCAAAAGAACTATGACCCCTAATCAAACTAAATTGGGGGCCCCTAGATGAAAACTGGTAAAAACCAGCAGACTGTTTAATCTATGAGGGTTTATAACAATAAAGGAACTCGTCCACTATGATTGGACGGTTCTCCTCAAACACCTCACGCCATAACACTTGCATGGCAACTATTGTCCTTCATCCATTAGGGTTGAGCTGGTTTGGTCTAATACTCAACTTATGGAAGAGACCTCTATAGAAAGAATTGAGAGGAAAGCCAAGGCCTGCTAACAAGTAAGAAGTATATACACTAAAACTTGAAAGAGGGGAACAACACCATTCACCCCTTTTAGATAGATGAGGTCTAAACTCATTGGGAATCTGGTATCTACCTACAAGAGTTGTCAACTTACTCGCGTCTAGGGTGGACGCCACCTCTGGGGCACAACTATAAATAACATTTTCATCCTTCTCTTCATCTTGAGGGGGACTGGGTGACTTACTCCTTCTGGATGAGCTAGCCTCAGCCCTAGAAGTTATGTTACATCTCCTAGAATTCCTTTAAAGGAATTCCAGGAATCCCAGACGAATAATGCTCGTCTTGGGAACTACTATCACTACTACCACTACTCTCACTGCTACTCTCATAGCTACCACTACTACCAGGAGACTCTTCCTAGTACTCGTCTACTTCTCTCTCTGAACTACCACTAGACGCAGACATATTTATAAGAATGAATAGAATTTCCTAAAAGACGAAAACCTAATGATGAAGGAAAGGATGACTAGACGAGGATGACTAGACGGAGCTCTTGGATGAGATGGCAAAAAGGAAAATATTAGAAAAGTGAAAGGGTAAGAGAGAGAATGTATATATTTATAGGCCCTAGGGGTGGGTCAACGAAGTGACGCAGACCAATCAGAAGCTGACATGTGGCATATTCCTTGAAAAATAAATCGACGCGACAAGTTAACCAATAAGATTGTGACACGTGGCGTAATCTGAAATGACGAAATCCAATCAGAGCAAGGATGACACGTGGCATATCAATTGACCATTAAAATATTGACACGTGTCAAAAGCAAACAGTTCTACCACAGTGTTCAAGACGATCCTTGGACAAAAGGGGCAACTGATGGTGAACCAAAAATTGAACTATCTCTAGTTCGTCCATAGTGTCGACCAAGTCCAGAAAGATCGTTCAAGCATAAGAAGGTCGTCCAAGTGTAAGAAGGTTGTCCAGCATGGAAGCACCTAGATGACCTCCAACACTTAGAAATTATCATAATAAATTTATGTTAAAGAACTTATAATTCGGACCACGTTCTACTATTCTAAAGTATGAGAAAAATCCTTGTTCATCACTATAACTTCCCACTAAGTTCTTAACTTCCATAGCAATTGTGGAAGATGAGTCTGACCTTTCTAACTTCCACAGCAGTTGTGGAAGTTAAGTCTGAACCTTCTAACTTCCATTCACATTGAGGAAGTTACTAAACAAGTAACCACTCCAAAGCTCACTATAAAAGGACTCATCCATATCAAATGAAAGTAAGTTTCCACCACTCCTAAAGTTGGAATTCTTGAGTTCTAGAGAGAAAATTAACTTAAGCATTGGAGGGTTCTTAGCCGGTTCACCCAGGTCACCTTTGATCTTGTGTTTCTTTCTTTTCAGGCCTTCCAAGCAACCACAAGCCTATTGAATCCCGGAGCATTAGCCTACTGATTTTCTGTGCATCATCAAATTCAATATTCATTATTTAACAAGTTAGGGTATTAGGTCTTTGAATGCCAAGAATAACATATGATTTAGCAACTTTTTATCCCATGAATACTCACTAGACATTTTGTAAAACGTTTGATTGGATGGTTCAAGTGGTCCCATGTTTGATTTAATATTAGGCACCTTATGGCTTATAATGTATGAATTTTGTTGATGGGGAATTAATAGATTTAATGTTCATCTCATTATTGGGTTCTAGGTTGTGTTTAATGTTAAGATTCTAGTCTTTAGGATTGGAATAATAAAAAATAAGGGGCTAAGTTGGTTATGTGGTTCCCTTGGGAGCAAATTGTCTAAGTCCTTGTTTAAATTGCGTTTTATTGATGAACCTTGAGAGGGATTGTGAAATTAAGGTTTAGTGTTGATGTTATGGGTGCTATGAATTTGTTTTAAAAATGGATGTTGGGCATGTATCACACATGTTGAGTTTTTATATACCTCTGTTCTACTATTTAGTACTCAAAATGATGGTTATAAATCATGCTACTATTGTTTCTAAGTTCGTGCTTTTCTACCATGTGATGTGCACTGCATGAGGAATGTATCCTTTTTTTTTTTGGTGTGGATATACTTGGGTGTCCTTGTACGCATTGGGATAGTTTTCTCAAGATTTTTTGGGAGTCTAATAAGGCTAGAGTAATGAGGGAATTAAGTACATGTAGCAGACTAGCAGTGAGTTAGGGTTGATGATTTTATCAAGTTAGAACTTAGCATGTTAGGCTGTGTTTGGTTCATGTAAAATATTTTCCGGAAAATAAATATTTTCCAGAAATGCTATTTTCGGGAAATGAAAATATTTTCAAGTGTTTGGTTGTATTATGAAAATTTTTCTAGAAAATATTTTCATATGTTTGGTAACATTCTGAAAATGCTATTTTCCACCACCACTCACACAAAACCAACCACCGCACAACAGGAAAACCACCAAAACACCACCACCCACACCACCACAACAACAACAAAAAAATCAGAGATCAAAGAGAGAAAGTAAAAAATCAAAATCACAAACAAATTTTATTACAAAAATTTCAATATATACACTTTAAAGAAACAGAAATTTGCTCAAAACTTCCACACTCTTCATACAAATTTGGTCAAACTGAGAGAGGGAGGAAGAGAGAGTGATCGAAAACTTCAGGGAAAGAGAGACGACGACGAGATCGAGACAACGAGATCATTGGTGCGATGAGATCGAGACGACGAGATCGGCGGCGCCGATGAGCAACAAGAACGAGATCGATAACGACGGCACCGATGAGCTTTGGGTCGAGAATGAGAACGAGATCGGTAACTACGGCGCCGATGAGCAACGAGAACGAGATCGGTAACGACGATGCCGATCAGCTTTGGGTCGAGAACGAGAACGAGAATGACGGCGCCGATGATCTCAGTGGCGCGAACTTGACGGCGCGATCTCACCGGCGCGTCTGGGGTGGGGCGCAATCTGGGCTCTGGGTTTGCCTGCGTCGAAGGCTCTTCTCTCTCTCTCTCTCTTTGTGCGTCTTTTTTTTTTTTAATTTTTTTATGAGACTCTCTTTGTGCGCCTGACCCGGAAAGGGTTTGAAGTGAAAATTTTCACTTCAAACCATTTCCGGGGTCAAAGCCTCATTTTACACGGTCAACTTCAAATAACTTCCGGAAAATTTATTTTCCATGTGCAACCAAACACCCTCATTTAAGGAAAGCATTTCCGGAAGTGATTTGAAGCCAAAACAAACACAGCCTTAGTGACAAGTGGTGAATAATGGTTTAGGTGACGATAGTGAGAGACGTCGATTCATTTCCAGCTTGAAGACTCTTTGCTTTCTGACTATAGGTAAGGGATAGTGATGTGAGCATTTTGTAGTTCACGTTTTTAGTTTTAAATAATTCTCTTGCACCAAATAAATGGGAAAAATCTATTATGTTACTTTTAAAAATAAATAAGGTTATTCTAAGTTTATCAAGTGCTTTATCTTATATTATGAACAAATTGTGGATATGCAATGCTATTTATGAAAATTTCTTGAAAAGCAAATGAATTTAATTTACTATGCTTTGGTTTTGAGTATGGCATACTATATGTTTCATGCTTGTTCGGTAGAGGTAACGGTCCAGCTTTTCCATGGAATTGATGTTCACCTTGTCCTTGTCGGTTAAATGCCTAACTTGGATAGAAGTTGGTCGGTCCCCATGACTGAAGTATCTGTTTATGTCTTAGCTAATGACCTTGGCACAAGAGGGTGCTAGATGATGCTTGGCCCAATGGCCGGAGGGTTGACATTATAGAACAATAAGATAGCTAATCTATGGTGTTTAAAAAGGATGTGTATGTGTTGGAATATTCACATGTGTGAGTAGTCTGGTTTGTTAAGTAGTAAGGTCCAACATTGGTGTTTCTATATGTTATATTAACTACTCAAAGAGTCTCCCCAAAGTGTTTTCTCCCCCAACAAGTGGTATCAACACCGATGGTTTGAGGTTAGGTGTCTGTTAGTGGGTCCCACCGAGTAGGAGTAAGAATTCCATGCCTCCACCCATGGTTGAGTAAGGGTTCTACTAGTGGTGAGTTAAGGTAATTGTGTATTGGTGACTCCTGTAGTTGTGCAAAGAAGACTCACATGTCTGCCCCAAGCTGATTGAGTAAAGGGCAAACTATGGTCGTGTATGATACATGGTGATGCAGGACAATTAGAACAAAATTAAACAACGAGAAAATAAAAGGATACGACCTAGGAGTCAGCACCTAGGCCTGGCTTGGAGTCAGCACCAAGCGGGGAAATCACTAGGAGTCAGCACCTAAGGTGGACCTGGAGTTAGCCCCAGACCAAAGAGAGATCAAAATGCCATTTTTTTCATTCATCAAAATATCAACTATCTCCAAAAGGAGTACAGTAGTTTGCTTATAAAGGATTGCTAAACCATAGTTCTAAATGGTCCCTAATTGCCTTATTACAAAATAACCTTGCTTCCAAATATTAAAATACTAATAGCCTATTAAACTACTAGGACCTAAAACATAAAAATACAATTGACTAGAAAACGTAAATAATACTAAATAAAAATCGTCTTGCATCTCCCACATCATTCTCCTTTGGTTAGAGAAAACTCAACCTCGAGTTTTAAAGCGTTGAAGGATTAGGATGCTGACAAAGAACACTTGCTTCAAGTTTGGAATAAGCTTAGGGAGCATAGAGAAAACAAAAACTTTGCATTCCACCACATCAAACTCTTCTGGAATCACAAAGTCAATGTGTGGAATCATCACAATCTCATCGTGAACCGTTAGAAACACTGTATTGTCAACCTTTTCAACTTCGCAAAGTTGTAGATCTTTAGGAATTATGGAGAGTTGATTAGTATTACATTCAACGACTTCAACTTTCACATCATGTGCACCCTTAAGCTTGTTGGGTCGTACTTGAATGGGTGCCATTATCTGCTATAGTTGGGCATTAATCCTAGTAATTATTTGCTCTCCCAATTTTCACGAAGTAGGTGAAACATTTTGATTTTCCTTTCTTACACTAGCAAAAAGTGAAATGAGAAGATCCAAGGAATGTCTTCATTGTCATCTATGACTAGAGTCATAATTGTTTCCATGGCTAAAAATACAACAGGTGGACGGTTGGACCTAATTATTTTTAAGAAATTTTGAAACATCTCAACAACCAATGCATCACACTCAAGGTAATTTGACCTTTGCAACAGTATCACGAATTGAAACTACCTTCGTATAACAGTGAGTAGCCAAATTAGACAAAGTTTCAAAAGCTGCTGATGAGGGTAAAACTGTAGTAGTAATACTCACCCTTGTGGAAGTACAAAATGACACTCCAAATAAACCTGTTGGGATCCATTGGCAAGAGACGACGTTAAGGAGTCTACGAAGTGCACCTCATAGCCAACGGGAGGACCTTAGGCAACGAAGATGGGTAGCTGACACCAATGAAGCTGAAGGCAATAGGCGAAGTTGACGACCCTGAGCCTTGCTTGGTCTCCACGTTTGCATATATAAGGAAATATCTTGCGCTTCACGTTTAGTGCTAATCAAGAGGACTCCTACAAAGAAAGGGCTCCGCATAATACGCTCAGACTCCTATAAGGAAAAGACTTCTAACTCAAGGAAAGGATGTCAACCCTCTACTACTATAAAAACCCAAGACCCTCATAGATCAAGGTACGCATAATTGACCCCAGCTCTTACACTCTAGAGTTGTGAGAAGTTCTAACTTGACCTTCGGAGCATATTTGGCCGACACCACACTGGTGCTCTCTGCTAGGTCTTCTCTTTTTGTGTTGTGCAGGTGTTGTTTCGAGCACGTGAGGACCGTGTGACTTACTATTGATTTTTCAGCATCATCAGTTGGCCCCGTCTGTGGGGAACTCTTAGCGACTTGTAAGCCATACTATCGCTTCTCAGACAAAGAGTTGCATGGTACTTACTCGCTCGATGGCGACCACCAACAATGTTCAGGGAGACGAGCTGCGACCCACTACCCTGAAGAGGAAGGTCCAAACCCTCACAGCTGCAGTGGAACGTCTCACCAAACAGAATCAAGACCTAGAGGAACAGCTACAGCAAAAGAATGCAGCGATGGATACCCAAGAGGAAGACCAAGAAGGTACCAGCGCTGAGAGAAGGGACCAAGAGGGGCCGGAAGGTAGCAATGCCTTAAGTAGACCAGAACGATAGGACATGAGCTGACCATCCGTCACAGATACGGCTCCACCTCATATGGTTGCAGAGATGCAGATGATGAAGGAATGAATGGACTTTATGATGAACGCCCTTAAAGGACGAGTATCCAGCGACCTCGACGATTTGGTCCACCGAACCGATTCACCATTTACTACGTCTGTCAATTCATACCCCTTTCCACTGAAGTTTCGTATGCCGTAGGTAGAAAGCTATGACGGAGCTAAAGACCCTCTGGATCGCTTAGAATCCTTCAAGACCCTGATGCACCTTCAAGGGATTCTGAACGAAATCATGTGTAGGGCCTTCCTTACTATGCTGAAGGGACCGGCAAGAATATGGTTCAGCAGATTGACGCCTAACTCCATCAGCACTTTCAAAGAGCTAAACGCCCAGTTTGCCTCACACTTTATTGGGGGGCATAGGTATAAGAAATCCACTACGTGTTTGATGAGTATCAAGCAATGAGAGGATGAGACGTTGAGGTCTTACATAGCTCGCATTAACAAAGAAGCACTTTCAGTTGATGAGGCCGACGATAAAATACTTGTAGCCGCATTCACCAATGGGTTACGGAAGGGTAAGTTTCTATTTTCATTATATAAGAACGACCCAAAGGCTACGTCAGATGTGCTTTACAGGGCGACCAAATACATGAATGCTGAAGACGCGCTTCTAGCCCGAGAGGAGAGGCCCAAGAAGAGAGAAAGACAGGAGGACACATGGCAGGACAGAGGGCGGAAGATGGCGAGAACTGGAGAATGAAGGGATGACAAGCACTCCAAGCTCCCTGTGGGGAAGTTCATGAGCTTCACCCCATTGACTGCCCCGATCGACCAAGTCCTGATGCAAATAAAGGACGAGGGAGGCCTAACTTTCCTTGGAAAGCTGAAGGGAGATCCTAACAAGCGGTCCGGAGACAAATACTGCCGTTTCCACCGTGACCATGGTCATGACACAGCCAACTACTACGACTTGAAACAGCAGATCGAAGCCCTTATTAGGCAAGGGAAGTTACAAAAGTTCGTCAGTAGAGAGAGAGCGGATCCGCCCCAAGAGCAGGTTCCCCAACGGGACAACGAGTGCCCAAGGCCACCCCTGGGCGACATAAGGATGATTGTGGGAGGCACGGCGACTGCCAGTTCGTCCAAAAAGGCTTGAAAGACTTATCTCAGAATGGTTCAGAACGTTCAGCTAATGGGTGTTGTCTCGAAGATGACGCGGATCGACAACCCCGTTGTCGGCTTCTCAGAAGAGGATGCCCAACGTCTTCACCACCCGCATGATGATGCACTCGTTGTTAGCCTCCAGATAGGGGACTATAACACGCATCGGGTCTTGGTCGACAATGGAAGCTCCGTAAACATTCTCTACTACCCGGCGTTCCAACAAATGCGGATTAATAGAGAACATCTAGTCCCAACCAACACTCCACTTGTTGGATTTGGAGGAACAAAAGTATACCCCCTCGGCATAGTCACATTACCTGTTATGGTCGGAGATTACCCACAGCAAATCACTAAGGACATCACTTTCCTAGTGGTTGACTGCTCGTCTGCTTATAACGCCATCTTGGGACGACCTACCCTCAACTCATGGAAGGCTGTAACTTTAACCTACCACTTAATGATAAAATTCCCCACCAACTATTGGGTAGAAGAAGTGCGAGGAGATCAACTAGCTATGTGAGAATGTTATATTGTGATGTTAGAGATGGACGACCATCTACAGACCATGAACGTAGAAGAGCAGTGGACAATGGCAGAACCAGTAGAAAGACTTGAGGAGATACCCCTCAACGACTCTAGACTAGATCAGACCACAAGGATCGGCACCCTCGCCAACCCGACGGTTCGCTAAGAGCTCGCGACTTTTCTCAGAACGAACTAGGACGTATTCGCTTGGAGCCATGAAGACATGCTAGGAATCAACCCTTCGGTCATGGTACACAGGCTGAATGTATCGCCTTCTTTTCCACCCATCCGTCAAAAGAAGCGGGTGTTCGCCTAGGAATGGGACCGAGCAATAGCAGAAGAAGTTGGCAAATTGCAAGAGGCATGCTTCATTAGAGAAGTATACTACCTCGACTGGTTGGCAAACGTGGTAATGGTCAAGAAAGCCAACAGGAAATGGAGGATGTGCGTAGACTTCACAGACCTGAACAAAGCATGCCCCAAGGATAGTTACCCTCTCCTTCGAGTCGACGTACTAGTAGACTTTATGGCTCAGTACCAACTACTGAGCTTCATGGATGCCTTTTCGGGTTATAATCAGATTCGGATGGACGAGGCGGACCAGGAGAAGACTTCGTTTGTTACCAGCCAAGGCCTCTTCTGCTATAAAGTGATGCCATTCGGCCTCAAGAACGTAGGCGTGACGTATCAATGGCTCATGAACAAGATGTTTGCAAACCAGATTGGGAGGAATGTCCAAGTCTATGTCGACGACATGCTGGTAAAAAGCCGAAGGGAGGATGACCATCTGGAGGATCTCAAGGAAACGTTTGACACCCTTTACTCCTACAACATGAAACTCAACCCGAGTAAGTGTGCCTTCGGGGTAACAGCAGGAAAGTTCCTAGGATTCATGGTGTCTCAAAAGGGTATTGAAGCCAACCCTGACAAGATTCGGGCCATAGTAGAAATGACGCCCCTAAGGAACGTGAAAGAAGTGCAAAGCCTCAACGGCAAAGTAGCAGCGTTGAACAAATTCGTGTTGAGAGCAACGGATAAGTGTTTACCCTTCTTCCGCATGCTGAAAAAGTCTTTTGAATGGACGACTGAGTGTCAGCAGGCATTCGAGGTTCTAAAAGCCTACCTCTCTTCCCCACTACTATTGAGTCCTTCACAACTTGGGGAAGAACTTTTCCTCTATTTGGCTGTCTCCCTGGTAGCCGTCAGCATAGCCCTAATTAGGGAAGAAGACAAGGTTCAAAAGCCCGTGTACTACGCCAGTCGAGCACTTAGTGGTGTAGAGGGAAGGTACCCACCCATGGAAAAGCTCGCCTTTGCCTTAGTTACGGCGGCTCGAAAACTCAAACCATACTTTTAAGCCCACACGGTGATCATCCTAACCGACAAGCCCTTACAATGGGCAATGAGCAACCCGAAAGCTGCTGGTCAATTGGCACTATGGGCGATAGAACTGAGTGAGTTTGACATCCAGTATCGCCCACGCACCGCCATCAAGGGACAGGTCGTCGCTGACTTTATAGCAGAGTTCACCAACGGGGAAGACAAGGGGGTAGATGAGTATCTTCAGTAGAGTATTCATATAGACGGGTTGTCTAACAAGCAAGCTGGTGGAGCATGTATCGTGCTTCTTTCTCCTGAAGGAGACAAGATTGAATGTATGGTCCACCTCGACTTCCCTACCACCAACAATGAAGCAGAGTATGAAGCTCTAGTGGCGGAACTTGATCTCGCCAAAGCGGCAGGGGCCGCAAGCGTGGTTCTTTATTGCGACTCTCAGGTCGTCACCAACCAAGTGAACGGGGATTACCAATGCAAGGGCAAAAGGATGAAGAAGTACCTGGAGCAAGTAAGGAGAAGGGTGGACGACCTATAGGCCAAGATCATCCAAATCCCCAGAAGAGAGAATGAGCAAGCCGACCGCCTTGCCAAAGCCGCTTCAGCGGAACATATAATCGCCCTTGATAATGTACTTTCTTTTGTTCAGCTTGCTCCATTAATAGATTCCATTGATGTGTAGGAGATAGGTTCTGTAGACGACTGGACCACACCAATAGTTTCCTACTTGAAAAATGGTGTCCTACCAGACGGGAAGGAGGCCGCAAGAAAGCTGAAGGTCCAAGCAGCGTGATTCGTTTTAATAAAGGACGTCTTATACAAAAGAGGTTTCTCCCACCCATACCTAAGGTGTTTGTGTCCTGAAGAAGCGGACTACGTTATGAAAGAAGTCCACGAAGGGATCTACAGGAACCGCTTAAGGTCGTGGTCGTTGGTACACAAACTCGTTCGAGTGGGGTACTACTGGCCCACCATGCAGAAGGATGCTCAAACTTATGTCAAAGCTTGCGATAAGTGTCAAAGGTTCAGCAATGTCATCAGACAACCAACTGAAGAGTTGACCCCAATGACAGCCCCATGGCCGTTCGCTCAGTGGGGATTAGACATCATGGGGCCATTCCTGATAGCGGTACGGTAGCTGAAGTTCCTCATAGTGGGCATAGACTACTTTACAAAATGGGTGGAAGCTGAAGCCTTGGCCACCATTACAGACAAAAACGTGCGAAATTTTGTCTGGAGATACATCATATGCAAATTTGGGATCCCTAGAGTCTTAGTCTCAGACAACGGGAAACAATTCAACAACGACTCCTTCTGGGATTTTTGCTTGCAGTTGGGGATCAGAAATCACTACTCCTCCCTCGCCCATCCTCAAGCTAACGGACAGGTAGAAGTCACGAACCGATCCTTGCTCAAAATTATCAAGACTCGGCTCGAGGGGGCAAAGGGTATATGGGCCGAAGAGCTGCCAAGTATACTATGGGCATACAAGATAACAGCAAGGACACCTACAGGAGAGACACCATTTTGGCTAACATACGGGAGCGAAGCAGTCATCCCAGTCTAGGTTGGACTTACAAGCTACAGGGTGGACAATCATAATGAAAGCAAGAACGACGTGGCTATGCACCTACAACTCGATTTAATTGACGAAGTCAGGGCGACAACCGAACAAAGACTCGCACGGTACCAGGACCGCATGGCCAAGCACTACAATTCCCAGGTTCGACACCCAGACTTTCAGGTTGGAGATCTTGTTCTAAGGAAAGTCATGGGCGCTGCTAGAGACCCTACCCACGGGAAGCTCGGCCCCAACTGGGAAGGACCCTACCGAGTCACGTTATGGCAGAGGAAAGACACCTACCACTTGGAGGCGTTGGATGGACGGAAACTGCACCATCCATGGAACGCCGAGCACCTGCGGAAGTACTACCAGTAGAGAAGGTGGCATAGAGAATAGCACCCCTTTATTTCTAGTTTACCTTAGTTAATTTTAGCTATGCTCCTTAGTTTTTCCATTTACTTTAGTTTTTGCTACAATACTCTTTTAAAGCCCAAGGGGCAGGTCTTTTTTCCTTTAAAGAACTACTTTTTCTACGAATGCATGGTTTATCATAATAAGAGGAGTTTATTCAAGGATGGCTAAGGTGTCTACCTACAAAAAATCATTAAGTCCACAGAGAGGACGAGTTTATTACTGAAGTCCATAAAGAGGACGACTTTGTTAAAGTCCATAAAGTGGATGACTTCATCCTAGAAGGATGAAAAATCATTAAGTCCACAGAAAGGACGAGTTTATTATTAAAGTCCATAAAGTGGACGACTTTGTTAAAGTCCATAAGGTGGACGACTTCATCCTAGAAGGATGAAAAATCATTAAGTCCACAAAGAGGACGAGTTTATTATTAAAATCCATAAAGTGGACGACTTTGTTAAAGTCCATAAAATGGACGACTTCATTCCAAGAGGATGAAAAATCATTAAGTCCACAAAGAGGACAAGTTTATTATTAAAGTCCATAAAGTGGACGACTTCATCCAGGAGGATGAAAAATCATTAAGTCCGTAGAGTGGACGGGTTTATCATTAAGTTCACAAAGTGGACAATGTCCATAAAGTGGACGACTGTGTTAAAATCCATAAAGTGGACAACTTCATCCCAGAATGATAAAAAATTATCACCCATGAAGTAGACGAGCTTATTAGTAAATACCCACAAAATGGACGACTGTGCTAAGTCCCTAAAGTGGATGAGTCCGTTTAACTGACGAGTGTATCCACCAAAAAATATGATTAGTATTATTAAAAGGTTCACAAGGCGACGACTTTAATATAAAGTTCCTAGAATGAACAAGTCTACTAAGAAGGCGGATTGAAATTGTTTAAACCCACTAAACAAAGGGACAAACGAATTCAAATATGTCCATAAAATACACGAAAACAGGACATGAGGATATCTGAAGGCTATAAAGTTCATATGGTGACGAGTTAACTACAGGACAGGTTTGTCCTAGTTCACCGAAACAAACATATCCTTGCATACAAGCATGAGAAATAAAGATACAAGTGCCAACTAGTAGAAAACTAGACGATGTTAAAGGCAACGGGCATAAGATACCATATATAAAATAAAGTCTTTACAAATAGAGCCCAAAAAACACTAGGGCATTTAAACATTGTTTGAAAATTAAAAGAAACATATAAGTTACAAAGAAAATAAAGATAGGGCTAAGCAGCAGGAGCGTCATTCAAAGTCTCGTCATCTTTATCTTGAGCAGGAGGGTTCTTCACGTCTACGAGCTCGATGGACGGGTTGGAAGTGGTGACGTGAGGATTCGCAGTAGGTTGAGCAAGGACGACACCATCATCCTTGGGAGGGAGATTGGACTCAATAGAGTTGTCACTATCACCAACGACGGTGTAGCCAGCAGGTATCGACAGCATGGGGTCATCCATGGTAATCCCGGATAGATCCAAGTTTGGGAAGGAGGATGCGACCTGTTTAAGGTAGTCTTCAAACGCAGTACCATAATATTCAGCACAGGAGTCAATGAATGATTGCGTCGCCTTGAATTTCGTAACGGCGTCGGCTCCAGCCTTCTCCACTTGCCCGCGCAAGGTAAACAACTCTTTCTGTAGCGTCTTCTTCTCATGACTTGCCTCTTCCAACTTCTCCTTCGTCTCCTTTAGCTCACCATTTAGAGTACGGAGGGCATCCTTATATTGCTCCTGCTCATTTAATAAGTTTGTATTATGCTTCCTAACTAGGGTGACAACCCCCTCCTTGGCAACGCAACGGTCCTAAAGTGCCTTAACACGTACCAAGGCCTGAAAAGGATACAGTCGTCAGTCAATGAATAGAAAGAGATGGAATATAATTGGCTAAGAAAGTAAGCTTACCCGAGTAAGGTCAAAAAAAGCTGACGCCCCCAGCTCCTCCGTCCCTAGCTCAGCACAAGGCTCCACATCCGTCGGCTTTATGAAGGATCCCACTTCCTCAACGGCGTAGTCCTTGTGGGTGAGAAGGCGATGGGGTCCCTCAACGACGGGACCAGTCAAAGTCATCATTCCCTTACCCGTGCCGTAACTTGACTTGAGGGGTGATTTCTTCTTGGGGTGTGCATCCCCAGGAGTGGCGGTTGCCTTTTTAGGAGGATGGTCATCCTTCCCGTCAGCTTTCCTTTTGGCCGAACCCTTAGAGACGACCTTGGGAGCTGATGAGGACGTCCCCTCCTTTCCCTTGGCTTCCTTTCCTCCTTTTTCTTACGGGCAGCAGCTGCCCTCACCCTTTGCCTAGCTGCCTCCATTTCTACAAGAGATAACAGGCGTGTGTTAGAAAAGCAGATAGTAAGAATAAAACTGACGGGGATGGTAGAAAGTCTACTTACGACGGCGAGAGTATTCATTCAGTCTGCGAGCTTCAGGCGTCGGTTCCAGGCCCCCGCAGAATGAAGAGTGTTAAGGGTGATTAAGTCCCTACACTTTCGTTGCTCAAATGGGATGTTGAGAACCCGACGGATGAATTCCTTTTGCTCGTCAGTTATGTGAGGACGAGAACTGGCTGAAAAGAGAAACAAAAATGACGACACTAAAGCACTTCGAAAAGGAATAATAGAAGCAAAGGTTGACGAGTTAAAAAAAATAAAAGATGTTGGAGCTAAACCTGAGTCTTTAACTATTCCCCAGGTATTATCAAAACCATGGGGCATTGTAACCCATTCTTCTGGATGGCATACCCAATCCGACCCCTGAATAAAAAAGTATCTACTTTTCCAGCTCCTATTAGAGTCTGGCATGTCAGACACAAGTCTCAAGTCCTTCTTTTGGGCAACAAAATGATATATCCCCTGGGAAGAGACGATGTGTTGGGGTCTGTAGCAGTAAAAGAACTCGTTCAACGAAAGCTAACGGTTCCTACCACTTAGACGACCCCAAAGGATCTCAGCACTTATGAAGATCCTCCAGGCATTTGGAGCGATCTGGTTGACGGACAGTCCTATGAAATCAACCAATTGAAGGTGCAAGGTCGTTAGTGGTAGTCTTAGTCCCGCAGCAAACATAGTGTCGTACATGCCGACGTCTGCGGTCCTCCCCGAGTAGCATCTTTCGTTCTTTCTAGGGAGATGGATTGGGATATGGTCTAGGATTTGGTAACAGGTACATAACTCCTTAAAGACCCTGTCACTCATCTTTGGTAGAAATTTATTGACGGTCCAATTCTCGGGAAGGATGAAAGGACGGTTGCCTCTAGGACTTCCTGAAGTCCCTTCATAGGATTCCTCGTCACCATCATCGTCATCCCTGTCACTTTCTCTCTCTCCTTCTCCCTCTTCCACCTCCTCTACATCCTCATTTACTACCTCCTCCTCATTCTCCTTATCATAACTTTTGACGTCATCGTCAGAAGACTGGGCTGACGTTTCCCTCTCTAACGACTAGGAGAAATCCTCAGGCTCATGACCTAAACCATAGACTTTGTCGTAGCCCGCTCCATCGCGGACTGACAACTGGTCACTTGTCACTTCACTAGACATCTGACTACCTATAAGCGACAGATTCATTCTAAGAACCTAAGTTGACGGCCTCACTATGGAGTTAATCAACTAGAATAAAAAATATATATGTATATATGGGGCAAGGGAGAAAGAGAACTTATGAGTATGTATCCTTAAACAAATGACGACTTCAAAAGCGACGGAATCAATAAACTGACAGAAGAAAGGCGACGAGCTTTCTCTCAAGAATCAGCAAGGATGAAGTAAGAAAAATGAGGAAGGAGGGGCGAAATATATATAAAGGGGAATATGCACGGAAGACGAAGAGACGCCCCCGTCTAGAAGCGGAGCCAATCAGAATACGCCATGCGTCCGAGCATTTAATAAAGGCTGCTCGAGGAGTTACTTGTAAATGGTTTTCCCTCTCTCCTGGCCAAAAAGGAAATTAGCAATGAAAGTTTAACTCCACAACCCGTCAGTATAAGCTGACGAGGATATGGAGTAGGGGGCAACTGATGAGGGTAAAATTGTAGTAGTAATACTCACCCTTGTGAAAGTACAAAATGACACTCCAAATAAACTCGTCGAGATCCATTGGCAAGTGCTGACGTTAAGGAGTCTACGAAGCGCACCTCATAGCCGACGGGAGGACCTTAGGCAATGAAGATGGGTAGCTAACACTAATGAAACTGAAGGGAGTAGGCGATGCTGATGACCTTGAGCCTTGCTTGGTCTCCACGTTTGCATATATAAAGAAATATCTTGTGCTTCACGTTTAGTGCTAATCAAGAGGACTCCTACAAAGAAAGGGCTCCACAAAATACGCTCATGGAGACTCCTATAAGGAAAAGACTTCTAACTCAAGGAAAGGATGTCAACCCTCTACTACTATAAAAACCCAAGACCCTCGCAGATCAAGGTACGCATAAATTGACCCCAACTCTGGCACTCTAGAGTTGTGAGAAGTTCTAACTTGACCTTCGAAGGATATTTGGCCGGCACCACACCAGTACTCTCTGTTAGGTCTTCTCTTTTTGTGTTGTGCAAGTGTTGTTTCGAGCACGTGAGGACCGTGTGACTTACTGTTGATTTTTCGGCATCATCAGCTACTACAATCAGTTGAAATATTTCCTTCATTTGCTCATCCTTATATGGGGTATCTGGTGCTATTATCTTTGTAATCTCAGTAATGCAAGATACAATTGAAATCTTCACATCCATTTTAGCATGTCTCAAAAGTTTATTAGTGATCAGTGCCTTCACTGAGGGTAAAAGTGCATCTCGCATTAATTTGAATGGCGCTTGCTCCACATATGTTAACAAATTTTTAATTTCATCAAGAAGAGTGAAGAGGTCATCCAATGATGAGTTATATATTTCAGTTGGTTTGGTGTGTGTGTGTATATATATATATATATATATATATTTTTTTTTTGTCTAGATAATACTATCCAACGATGAGTTATGATATGTTTTTTTGTCTCTAAAACAATGCTTTTCAAATATGAATTTAGGTTTATGATGCAAAAGTAACTTATGAATGTGAGTATGAACTATTTATGAAATTCATAAAATCATTTTAGCATGAAACCCTTATTTGCACTTAAGACATCCGCGCATCAATTTTTTTTGATAAGTAAACACCGTCAACATTTTCCAGCCAACAAGTATCATTTGGTGGTGGCCACAGACTCCGGAGCTATGGGGAAGACTATGTATAGCAATGGAACAGTTGAAGTACATCTTTGTATATAGATAGGATGTCTATGTTCAGATCCAGTGACTTTCACTTCCTCTGTACATGGGTTTTTGGTTTTATTACTTTGGAGATGTTATGAACACATTTGTGGTGTATATTTATGCATCTCCTAAACTATAGGATGGTTTTAGATGCTCTGGTATAGTTATTAAACCTAGACTGACCTACTTGATGACCTGACACCTAGATCGGTTTGGGTGTTTAAATGAATTGTTTCTGCACAAGACCCAGTCAAACCTGGTGGGTTGGTGGTGACCCATGTAACTTGGATGTGTTCTTATCACCTATTTGGGTTTGCGAAATTTGTAAAATTACATCTCTAGATCCACTTTATTGATTTATTTTCTGTTTAATATGTTATAATATGGTAATTTAAAGAAGAGATAATCTAAAGAATCCAAAAAAAAAAATGTGCTCTTTCATCCTATCAAAAGACTATTATATTATTATGAAACCTTGATTTTGAATTATGATGGCTAATTTAATTTAGGCATACACCTATTTTTAATTTAAATATTTATGTTATGAGTCTCAAAATTATTTTTAAATATACTTATTTTTTTTAAAAAAAATTTATTTGTCCCTATGGTTCAATCGGTGATTCACTAGTTGAATCGGAGACCTAGTGACTTGACTTATAGATCAAGTCAATGTTCGGGTTGGATTTAATAATTACATTATGGATTTGAGACCCTTCCATGATATTAGATAAAATTGTTGTAAAATTTAAAGATTTAAGGTTTAAAAAGAAAAAAAAAAAAAGAAAAAAAAAAGAAAAAAAGAGAGAAAATTTTCATTCATGTTAAGTGGTTCGTGTTAATATTAGGCATACGCATGGTATTGGCATGTTGGTCCAATGTTGAATCTTAGTTTGGATTTGGCTCGTGACTAAATTA
Organism: Quercus tomentella; assembly: GCA_028535165.1. Taxonomy (NCBI): domain Eukaryota; kingdom Viridiplantae; phylum Streptophyta; class Magnoliopsida; order Fagales; family Fagaceae; genus Quercus; species Quercus tomentella. The sequence continues at coordinate 28,855,496 of JAPQVY010000012.1, read as the reverse complement.
AAATAAAAATATTAGTGCACATTTCCTGAAAAATTGTTACACTTTCAAACATAGTTTTTATGACCTAGTTTTGGAATTTTTTTTGGGCACATTTACCATAAATTTCAGCGACATTTCTAATTTAAATAATTGAAATTTATATGCAAATAAGGCACGATTTGCAAGGAAGCATATATCCTTCAATAAAATAAGTTATAATTAGGGTAGTTTTCATCAAGGAAGTCAATACCGTATCGGAGGCTGTACTGGTTTGACCAGCGGTACGATATATTTCGGGTATCGGTTAATATCGGTGTACTGTTTCGGGATTACCGTTAATATAGATATATATATATATATATATATATATATATATATATATATATGTATGTATATAAAATTTTAAAATGATAAATTTATGTCACTCATCTAATCAATAACAACAATAATAATATATACTTTAGAGAAACCAACAAGTTCATCAAAAAAAAAAGAAAAAAAAGAAAGAGAAACCAACAACGTAAATATATTTTAGTGTGTACCATTGTAGTTATATAATGTAATATATATATATATATATTATATCCCTCTACGTGACTGTGGGTGGGTTACTACTGGAGTGGCAAGTTAAAAACAAGTCTCATCAATTTACTTAACATTAATAATAATAATAATAATAATAATAATAATAATGTATATATACATCAGTATATGTGCCTGATACCTTGGTAATGAAAGAAAAAGAAAGTACAAGGGCAAACAAAAAGTTAAGAGCATAGGCCACGTGGTTGGTGGAAATGAATTGATAGTAAAGACAAGTTTGAAAAATATTCAACACTTTTGAGTGTTTCATAGTTCCACCTAACCATCTGACATCATTGACTAAATATTAGATAAGAAAATTTGAAAGACACAAAGCAGAAAGCACACGGTTGTAGTGCATTAGCAGTGAAGAAACTAAAGACGCAGGAAAAAAGAAGAAGATGGAGAATAAAGAAGTTGCAGTGGCAGCTACAATGGAGAGGAATGGGATCTAAATTAGAAAAGGGTATAGAAGGGAAAAAAATGAAAGATTTGGAGCACAGATCTCAGTCATTAGGCACTAAGTCAGTGAGTCATAGACCCATTTTTCTCATCTTCTTCTTCCTTTTCTTTTTCTTTTTTCTTCTTGTTTGTACCGGTCCGAAACATCTTTACCGATCGAAACAGCCGGATTTTGCCGATACAACTGGTATTTTTTCCGATATGAAACAAGGGGTGTACCTGTACCGGTATACTGGCCGATACGGTATATACCGGCCGTACCGACTGGTATGGTACGGAATTGACTTCCTTGGTTTTCATATTTTGGTGATATGTCATTTGATTCAAATCAAGCCCAATTTCTACTTTGAAATAGTCAAACTAAAGGCATTTATGCTCTTTAATATATGTAACTTGATTATTATGACGAGAAGGTAATAATTTTAGTGAAGCTTGGTCAAATTAAGTCAAAATTGGTAAAACTTAGTTTTTTTTTTGACAGAAGTAAAAGATTTAGGTTTGGATATACATTCATAAAATTCATAATTCCAACATTCAGAGGGTTAAAAGGCTTAATGTGTTTACAATGAATGGGTTTGGTGAATTCAGGTTTTGAGGGATCACGTGCAAAATTTTAATAAACACATGTTTTTATGGTAATGACAAATATTTGCATACTATAGAGCAATATTTGTTTAAAATATAATCGTGATGACAACTTGATTATGTCCAACATCACGTTGCCTGTTATTATGAATAGAGTAACCAACCATGATAACAACAAAATTATTCAAAATGGTCAAAACAATATAACTTAGGTTTTTTTTTTTTTTTTTTTTTGGTTGAGAAAGAAGACAATGAAATTTTATTAAGAAAAACTAGCTTAGTCAGCTTAGACAACAGAAAGAAACTAGGGTGGAACATCTTCCATCCATACTAGAAAGTTTGAGATATGGACGACGTACTTGGCAAGACTATGAGCAATCTTATTACTTTAAAACGGATGTCAACTAAAAATTAAGGCGTAGGTAATATTATATCCCTTATAATACTAGTTATACAACTTAAAACACCCACAATTTAAAATAAAAAGACATGAAAATTCCCATTTAGCAAGTCTAACTTCAGCACCCAACTTGAGCTTTCTGAAATTGAATCTGAAATCACATCATACAAAAAATGTCTTGAACACAAATCAGTAAATAAATTGCATATAGAACATAGAGGAATATTCCCCTAATAAAACAAGTGTTATATATATAAATGATGTTTATTGCACAAAAAGAAATTGAGAAAATATAAATCTTTTTATGTTTTTGGAAGTTGGAACCACTATGCATACTTATTGAATGATCATAGTTATAAAGTAGTAATCACTAATCAGGTGTATTAAGGATTTTTTCATTGTACTCAATAACAAAAAAAAAAAAAAAAAAAAAAAAAAAAAAAAGTCAAAGCCATTTTATGGCCACATATTAAACCTGTGATACCCGGTTAGTAATAAGAGTATATAACTTTTATTAGGCTACATTGTGATGGTTTAAAAAAAAAAAAACTTTATGAACAAATAATAATATTAATTAACTAGAGGGACCAATAGGGTATTTAATTCAAATATAATTATAGTAGTACCACCCCCCCCCCCCCCCTCTCCCAATTTAAAATCTAATTATAAAAATATATATCATTCCGAAACAGTTTTCCAATTTAAACATTTTTAGATATAGAGAATGAGTGAGTTTTTGGTACAATTGTGTTGTCCGTAAGTAAAAGTTAAACCACATGCATGCTTCAAGAATCTGCTTAGATGGACCAAATTAAAGGTCGTGTATATATGCCAACTTGGATATTATTTTTATCTCCTAAATCAGTAGACTCTCTCTTTTTGTGGAACTTCTCAACTAGAATCTTTCATACATATAGGCTAACAATAAGCATAGCATAGATAGTAATATATAGGTTATGCTTTTAATTTGTCTATGAGGTTAAATTTGGTTTTTACAATTCACAAAACGTTTATTCGATAAATCATAAATCACTTTAATATATACTTGAGGGTAAAATGAGTGTAAGTTAAAGAGGTTTAAAACATGTACTGTATATCTAAGAGTTATGCCCTTTTCGATATACACTACTGTCAGTTTCTTTAAGACCTTCTCCCTTCTTTTCATGTGAGTGTATATTAAAAATACTTAGTATTCTAAAAAAGAAAAATAAAAAGGAGAGTAATCTTTGAATGGGTTCAAACTAAATAAATAAATAGCAGCTAGCTTTAACCTAGCTATGAAATGATATTGGAGAGAGAGAGAGAGAGAGAGAGAGAGAGAGAGAGAGAGAGAGAGAGAGAGAGAGAGAGAGAGAGAGAGAGAGAGCTGACTGTATCTAATAATGGTAAAACCACCTCTTGGAAATCTTTGTATAAACGACATCTTAGACCTTTCTTGCTATTAGGGGTGGCAAAATTGAACACGACCTGCGAACCTAACACGACACGACATGAAATTAGCAGTTTATGGGTTGAGGCTTAATGGGTTCGTGTCATATTTAGGTTGACATGACTAACCCGTTTAATAAATGGGTTGGATTAGTGTTCAACCTATGGAACCTATTTGACCCGTCTGACCCGTTTAATTAAATAACATTTTACTAATATACCTTTTACACCCTAGGTATATAAACTTATTAGTTGTTGTGGTTTACTTTCTTTAACATAATGTGATTGATTATTTGTGATATTGAGATATGCTTTAGTTTTGAATGATTATTGGTGATGCAGTTACTTGTTATTTCTGAATTTTATATTAAAAATATTTATTTGTTTGTTTTTTCATATATATATATATATTTTCATTTTGATAAAATCTGATAAACAGGTTGACACGACTAACCCGTTTAATTAAATGACATTTTACTAATATACCCTAGGTATATAAACTTATTAGTTGTTGTGGTTTACTTTCTTTGACATAATGTGATTAGTTATTTGTGATATTGAGATATGCTTTAACTTTGAATGATTATTGGTGATGCAGTTACTTGTTAGTTCTGAATTTTATATTAAAAATATTTATTTGTTATTTTTTCATATATATATATATATTTTTCATTTTGATAAAATCTGATAAACAAGTCGATCCGACTAATCCGTTTAATAAATAGGTTGTGTTAAGTTTGAGGAATTTAGACCCGTTTAATAAACATGTCGGGTTAGTGTTGACCTATATAGTCAGATTCATGAGTTGATACAACACGAACCTGACATGCAAACATGAATTGCCACTCCTATTTGCTATAATCCCTTTTGTACCATCCATAAATACAACCTGCACAAGCTATTGGATTGACATCTATATGTGTGACCGTAGTAAAGTATTACCTTTTGAATTTCGTGATACAATTTTTTCTCTTCACTTGTTGCAAACAAAATTTTGTAGTACGAAAAACTCGAAGTAACACAATCTATAAAGAGTCCAATGGACTTTGATGAGTAGAAAAATTACCCTCGTCCTAAAAAAAAGAAGAAGAAGAGAAGAAGAAAAGCTAGCTTCGTCCATTAACCTGGCCCCGTCCATCAAGCTGGCCTCATTCATCAAGCCAGCCTCGTCCTTCAAGCCAGCTTCGTCATTCAGACGAATGACGACAGCACGCACTAAATGAATCCTCCATTAATGACAAGCGTGGTGTTTAATACACTAGATAGGCAAAAGCGTAACCGAAGGACCAACGGGCAGAAGACCATTGATGATGATAAACATCTCTGCATTCAATGATATTAAGACCATCATGATCAAAGAAGACATTACGCATTTATTACGCTCATTAATGATAAAGAGTAACAGACGAAGCAAACGGTAACGAATGAGCTGTACACACCAGACATGAATTTTGTAACGTATTAGCCATTGAGCATAAAAGCAGGAATTCATTGCCCATTAACGCAACAAACAACTATAAAAGGAGAAAGCACTAGAAACCCGAGGTACGCCCAATTACACACAAATACTCTACGAAATCACTCTCTAGTCTATACTCTGTTGAATCCTTCTCCCTTACTGACTTAAGCATCGAAGGCGGTTTGGCTAACGCCACATCGGTGTGTTGCTCTTCCACCCAGTTCATTTTGCAAGTTTTTCCTCCAACAGAGACGACCCCAACCATAGCTTCGTCCATCCGCTACGACGAGGAGCTTAATTGTTGATTTTTTGCATCATCAGTTTGGCACCGTTTGTGGGGACGCTAATCATTCAAGCCATCTTTCCCAGTGGCAAAAGAGTTCCTCGAAGTACGAGATGGAAGCTGAGACTGCACCTCAGCCAGACGCTGCGCAACAACAACAAATCCAAGCCCTCTTGGCTAATGTGGAAGAGCTGACTTGCCAGAATGAAGAACTACGAAAGACAATGGAATCCCAAAATGCAGAACGTCAGCAAACAGGTGAAAACCAAAATGAAGAAGAATCAAACTCTCAAGCCAACAGGCGAGATAGGACCTCCGAAGAAGATTTCACCAGGATGGAGAATGAGCTTTGCAACATGAGGAAGGAGATGGACAAACTAAAAAGTGCTATGAAGGACAAAGGTGGAGAGAATCTAGATGGGATGATTCGAAGGATGGACTCACCATTCACTACTAAAGTATTGAACCGTCCCCTCCCACCAAAATTCCTTCTCCCATAGTTGGAGTCGTATGATGGTTCTAAGGATCCTTTGGATCACATCGAATCATTCAAGACATTGATGCTATTGCAGATGACCCTAGACGAGGTGATGTGCAGGGCATTCCTAACAACACTGGAGGAAGCAGCCAGAGTATGGTTTAGCAAGATATCCCCAGGAACTATTGCAAATTTTGAACAACTCAGCAAGGGTTTTATTTGTCATTTTATTGGGGGGGGGGGGCAGAGACACAAGAAGCCAACCGATCATCTTTTCAACATTCAACAGGTAGAAGGAGAATCACTAAGACAGTACGTGACACAATTCAATAAGGAGCTACTGCATGTAGACGAAGCCTGAAGATCAAGTCATCCTAATGACTTTCCAAGCAGGGTTGTTACCCGAAGATTTCTTCTTCTCAATCATCAAGAGTCCACCAAAAACAGTCGTGGAACTACTCCAAAAAGCTCAAAAGTACATGAATGCAGAAGGTGCAATAGTCACGAAGGAAGAGAGATGAAATGAACTTATGAAGTTGCACTTAGCCACGGGGCATGGAGTATAAAAAGAACTTTTCCTTTGAAATCCCTTTTTTAGCATTAAGCATGTTTGCATTTTTGTACTCTTGCTAGAATTTATATCATTCACAAATAAGGCAAGAAAATAAGTTTACTAAAAAAAATACATACATATATATATATATATATATATATGTGTGTGTGTGTGTGTGTGTGTGTGTGTATACATATATCTTTCATGATGTATTTCCTTCTTCATTTCCTCCCTTCACTATAATCCACGAATGAAGGAGGAAAACCTAAAGACACACAAGTGTGGGTATAACTCACACAGCACAAAATCGTCATGACTAATAATGTCATGACGAAAACCTAAAGACGCACAAGCGTGGGAGTAACTCACGCAACACAACATCGTCATGCCTAATAATGTCATGATGAAAACCTAAGGTCAAGTTTTACTAACTTTACTCTACTAATCATGTCTATTGAACGAGTGTTAATGCAGATAAAAGATGGACCACCTTCACAATGGCCTCAACCCATGTTGGTTCTAGTAGAAGGCCTAGATATAAGCAGGTACGAAGTAATCCGTCACTCCAGAGAAGGCTCCTACTACCTAAAGTCTTTAGATGGCCAGGAGTTACCTCGACCATGGAACATAACACACTTGAAGAAATACTACCAATAAGGAATACTTTACATTTCAAGTTGCCCAGTCTTCATATCAGTATGTATGACAGTTATTGCTTTCGTCATTCATAGATCAATAATACATGAAAGCATTATCCATGCGTATTTATCAATGATTATCGATGAGTTATTTATCAATAAAAATATGTGCTACATTTAGGAGTTATCCTTGGGAGACGTCCCTAGGATCTCTGTCGTTGAAATTCCAAATCAAAAGATGTTCACACACAGCCAACGACGTCATAGCCATCAAAGTTGTTAATACACAACTATCAAAGTCGACTAAATCAGAGTTGTTTAAACACAACTAATATGACCATCATTCAAGCATGAATAAACGAAAAAAATGGTTAACCTAAAGATGCTCCAATACCACGACTTTAAGTCACGAGTACAGCACAACATCGTCATTCAAACATGACTCAACAGAAAGCTGTTCGAACACAGCTAAAAATAATAAGTTGTTCAAACACAACTAACATCGTCATTCAAACATGACTCAACAGAAAGCTGTTCAAACATAAGTTATTCAAACAGAACTAATATCGTTATTCAAACATGACTCAATAAAAAGCTGTTCAAACACAGCTAAAGACAATAAGTTGTTCAAACACAACTAACATCGTCATTCAAACATGATTCAATAAAAAGCTGTTCAAACACAGCTAAAAATAATAAGTTGTTCAAACACAACTAACATTGTCATTCAAACATGACTCAATAAAAAACTGTTAAACATAGCTAAAAATAAGTTGTTCAAACACAACTAACATCATCATTCAAACATGACTCAATAAAAAGCTGTTCAAACACAGCTAAAAATAATAAGTTGTTCAAACACAACTAAAATCGTCATTTAAATATGACTCAATAAAAAATTGTTCAAACACAACTAAAATCGTTATACAAACCTGACTTAATAAATAAATAAATAATAAAAAAAAATTGTGGGAGTTTGTACGAAAGTCGAATTCACACAGACGATACCAAGACTCCCACAGGTGAAGTAAGAATTTCTACCATTCACAAATAAGGTGAGAAAAGAAATTTACTCAAAGAAAAAATATATATATCTCTTTCGTGTTAAGTGAATTTCTCAGTCTACATTATCTCAACGATGAAGATTCTATTGACAAGCATAAACTCAGGTAGTTAATCTATATCATCTCAATGATAAAGATTTTATTGACGAGCGTAAGCTCAGGTAGTCAATCTACATCATCTCAATGATACAGATTCTATTAATGAGCATAAGCTCAGGTAATCAATCTACATCATCTCTATGATACAGATTATACTGATGAGCATAAGCTCAGGTAATCAATCTACAATCATTTCAATGATACAGATTCTATTGACAAGCATAAGCTCAAGTAGTCAATCTACGCACCATTCCACAATAAACACGAGCACACAAAAAACGAGGAAGGCAAAGTTTCAAAATTATTCCCGCCTTGTCACATAGACAAAGACAGGCCAGCATCGTCCATCAAGCTGGCCCCGTCCATCAAGCCAGCATCGTCCTTCAAGCCAGCTTCGTCATTTGGATGAATGATGATGGCACACACTAAATGAATCCTCCATTAATGACAAGTGTGACGTTTAATACACTAGACAGGCAAAAGCGTAACTGAAGGACCAACGGGCAGAAGACCATTGATGATGATAAACGTCTCCGCATTCAATGATATTAAGACCGTCATTGATCAAAGAAGACGTTACGCATTTATTACGCTCATTAATGATAAAGAGTAACGAACGAAGCAAACGGTAACAAATGAGCTGTACACACCAGACATGAATTCTATAATGTATTAGCCGTTGAACATAAATGCAGGAATTCATTGCCCATTAACACAGCAAACAACTAGAAAAGGAGAAAGCACCAGAAACCCAAGGTACACCTAATTACACACAAATACTCTACGTAATCACTCTCTAGTCTATACTCTATTGAATCCTTCTCCCTTACTGACTTAAGCATCGGAGGCGGTTTGGCTAATGCCACACCGGCGTGTTATTCTTCCACCCAAAAAATTTTGCAGGTTTTTCCTCCAACAGAGACAACCCCAACCGCAGCTTTGTCCATCCGCTATGACGAGGAGCTCAACTATTGATTTTTTGCATCATCAAACTTTAACTCTCGATTTTCTTCACAAACACCAATGTTTTCTTTAAGGCAGTTATAAAATAATTTTTCAGCATTATAACCTCCAGAAGGATGGGAATTTTTGTCACCTGTGGTTTGGTTAAAATTTAAGTTGCCTACATGCGGTTTGAAATTTGACACTTTACTTACCTGAGATTTGACCAAAATTTAAGTTGCATACTTGTGGTTTGAAATCTCATGATACAAGTGTTCCACTCGATTCTTTTTTATTTTGTTTAATCTTGTATTTTTATGTTTTTTTTTTTTTTTTGGGTATTTTTTGAGGATAGAGACATAAAAGTGGAGTAAAATTACATATTTAGCTATGCTTTTAACATAATTGGGTTACGAAACTCTAACTAAGCTAACTTCAGGTTGGTAAAGTGTCAAATTTCAAACCACAGGTAGGCAACTTAAATTTTGGCTAAACCACAAGTGGGTAAGTTGTAATTTGCCCTTTATTTTTTATGGATTCGGCCCCACACATTGGATATCGAATGGATATTGGGCACTTATGTCTAATTAATGTTATTCATAATTTAGACTAAAAAACTGTTAGGATTAATACCCTAAAATCCTATTGTATGGTATTATGTATGACATTGTGTATTAGCTAATAAAAGTTGTTTTATATTCTAAAATAATGGTAACGTAAATACTTGGATATTATTTTATAGTCTATGAGATGCATAATATGTGATTTAAGTGTTGGGATATGTTTACTCAAAAAAAAAAAAAAAAGTGTTGGGATATGATTTGCATATAGAAGATCAAAATTACAAGTTCTTTGTAAACTCAAAATTATGGTTTATAGTTAGTGATGAAATTGGGTTTTTCATTTGCGAAGACTATAACATATCAACTAAGATGATTTATCTTGGTCATGGAGGTGGAGATTTCTAGTTGATGTGTCTTAAGTGTGTAAGATATATTAAACTAGACTACTATGAGAATAATTATTCTATTAATAATTTGTAACTGAAGACTTTCAACTTTCAATATGAGGGAACTGTAAATCTAAATATGAAATGTTGCTTTCTTTGATATATTAGGAGTTAGATCAATTTTAACAACCAAAACCTTAGTACGTTGGGAAATCACAAATAGTGATGAGGGGAACACACATATTCTCAAGATGGAATCCATAGTTTCTTTTTAGAGATATAAAATAAACCATTTGAGATAAGTTTAATAGGATTAGCTATTTAGAGTGTTGGGCCTAATGACTTTAGTAAAAAATTACTAAAGATTATATTTTATGAATTAAGATTTCAAAAAATTATGAATAACTTAAAAGATTAAACCAGAAACTCAAAGATCAAGAGATGACAATTTTCAAAGTAATAGTTATATATTATAACTCTGTGTTACTATGTCAAGAGTTGACATATAAGCCCACAACTCATTGGAGCTAGAGTTTTATATGTCCCTTTGCTCCCATTTTAAGCCACACACTAAATCTTAATTGGGTTGGCCCATACAGTCAATCTAATTAGATAATCTATTAATTATTTAATAAGAGTTATTAAATAAAATAATTGCCTTGGTAGTTAAACATATGTATGATTAAACAAAAGAAAAAAAAATTGTTCTTTAAAAAAAAAACACATATTCATCAAGAAAGAAAGTGAACATATGTAAAATTGATTGAGAGATCGCATATCTTGGGTATAAAGTGGAATTGGGGTGAAGATTGAAGGTCTCAAGATCTTTGTTTTTAATTTCACTACATCAAGGTACAATTCTCTAACCCTTGTTCTAGAATTCAAAGTTCCATGTTATCTTACATGAATGGAGAAAATCTTGTGATTCTTCCGTTGCTTGTTTTTTATGTGATACAAAAACCATGTTTTCCAACAAAAACATATATAGGGATCCTAAGCTAAACTAGAATCCAAAATCATTTCTTGTACTAGAAGACACAAGTTCGAAAGTTTATGTTTGGGGAAGTGATAAGAACCCCACATCTCTCATCTTTATATGGAACCTCATTTTTACTCATTTTGTTAGCCCAATTTTGTTAGCCACATCTCTATACTCCAAAAGGACTAGTTTAGTCACAATTGAGACCCCTTGTAGACTCCAAAAGTATCTCATTTTTATTTATTTATTATTAAATTTAATTTTTAAGTCATATATTTGACTTGTATAAATTTGGAGTGTTTTGACTACAACAATGAAGTGATAATAACAGAAGCTGAGTTATTGAGTGATAATTGCTTGTATGTTAGAATGAGGATCAGCTTGTTTTCTATGTGTGATTATCCTGGTGTGTGTTTTATAAATGTAAACTAGTTTTGATCTCTACTCTCTCTCTCTCTCTCTCTCTCTCTCTCTCTCTCTCTCTGAGAATCTTGTTTGAATTTGATGTGATTTTAATTTTTGTGGAGATTTATTGTTTGGGTTTAGTGTTGAATATTGGTGGCTTATTGTAATGGAAATTGATTATCAACATGCTCTCTAATATTTTTATCTGAATGTTTATATATATATATATATACACTTTAAAATTTACTTAGTATTTGTTCTCCAAGTACATGTAGTCTTCTCTTCAAATAAAATTTTATTTACATGTTAGAAAAATGTTATTGACATTTTCAGATCTTGTAAACTGTGGAAATGTTTGATGTGCTTATATCAACTTCTTTGCAGTACTACAAGTAGTATAAGCTTTTTATCAGCACCAAGTTCAAGCTTATTTTCTTATTTTCTCACAGTTCCTTCCCTATGGTATCATATCCAGGGTCATCTCAAACTTCACAACGTCGTAGGGGTGCACGTTTCACAGTTAAAGCAAATTCTATGAGTGTAAAATTGTTTTGTTTTTTCTTCAAAATGATAGTTGAGGCTAAATAGTTTTTTAAACTTTTATTTTAATTTTAAAAATAGGGTATCTATGTTTCCATATTTATTTATTTAAATTTTATTTGAAGGAATGCTCTATTTGAAGTAATATTTATGCCTTATGTGGTGTGTTTGAAGAGAAAGAAATGCTCAATGCTTAAGAGGTTGTGCCTCTTTTTTGATTGACGAAATGTTTCCATTATGTGTTTTTTTCATTGAATTGTTACCAAGTTAAACAAGCATATATTTTTTATTGTTTGCCTTTAATGCTTAATTCTTGGCAGTTTATTTTGCTTTATTTGCCCAGGAATTAGTTTTGTCAGGACAATATATATATATATAGTGGCCTTTTTTTTTTTTTTTTTTTTTTTTTTTTTTTTTTAATTTTAAATGAAATGGGCATATAGCAGCGTTTTAAAAACACGCCACTGTAGGTCAATTTTTTTTTTTTCAATTATTTTTATTAGCTATAGTGGAGTTTTAAAACGCCACCATAGGTCCATACCCTATAGTGGCATTTTAAAACGCTGCTATAGCCTACTTAAAAAATAAATTTGGCTTAGAGCAGCGTTTTATAAACGCCATTATAGGTCCATGGTCATGTTACAATAATGAAGTTCATAAACACCACTATAGCCCGAAGGGACCTATAGTGGCGTTTTTAGGACTTCTAGTGGTGTTTCACGAACGCCACTATAGACCCAGTTTTTTGTAGTGTCCCTCTCTTTGATGTGTGTGAATGTGTGTAGTATAAATATAATATAACTTTATATAATTTAGTAATTAAAAAATGCAGAGAGATTGTTACATTTATGTGTATTGTTATCATGTTATAATAACTTTTCTGTTATAAAGTTAATAATTTAAGGAAAAAAATGGTAAATTTTGTGATTGTTCAAGTATTTGATTGACTAAGTAGAAATTTGATGTATTATTTATGTATGGATGAATGTGGTGGTATAGTCAATAATTAATACAATGCTAGTGGGTTGATTTTTTGTCATTTAGTTTAAAATATATTTATATAAAACCAATAGCAAATAGATAATAACAATTGCATAAAATTAAAAATTTTATATAAACTTAACAAAGTAAAATGGTCACATCACATTGACAATTGATAATAACAACCAATAATGAACTAAAAGATTACAATAAAAAAAGTTTATGGCAAATAAATAAAGCTGAAAAATGGATAAGCTTGGACCGTCTAGGTATACCCTCATGTCGTCAGCATTTCTAGGTTTGGTTTTCTCTGGCCCTTCCCCTTACTTCGCGTGCTTGGTTGAATGCTTTTCGAGCTCCAAATTGAGTGATTTTCAGTGGCCTTGGAAAGATCTGAATTCCTATTTTCTAAAACTTCCAGATTCATGAGAATCAGACCATGTACCAAATAGTTACAAGCCTTGGAAGAAGACCGGTTCACCATTTTTTGCACCCGATGATTTTTTTTTCCCAATTTTCCAGATTGAATTCTGCCAATCCAAAGATGCTTTCAAGATTCCGTTTCTTCTAGAATGTAGAGGAAAGTGCCATCTTCAAGAAAGTACTTGCTTTTTGGCTCAACGACTACGCATTGAGATATTACGACCTCTGGAAAATAGCTATCCGAATATGTCAAAACACTTGGTAAAAATCTTGACGACTTTAGCTTTAATTTCAACCTATGAGTAGTCATTTTAAAGAGAACTAAATTTTCTTTCATTTGTGCTCGAATTTATCCCAATCTAATTGTTAGATTTGGTTAAATTACGATTTAGTCCAGGTTTTTTTTGATTTAGTCCAGGTTAACCGTAGTCAAACTTGGTCAAAATTGATAAAATCTTTTGAAAATATTGGTTTTGATATAAAAAGATGAAAAATTGGCATTTTAGTGAATTTATGTACAAATTTGGCTTTTAGTTACTTTTGGTCAGCATTTTGGTCATTTTGACTTGAACTAGCAATTCGAGTGATATGACGCCCAAACAGGAAAAACTACGTCATCCTAAACATTCCCATAGTTCCTAAGTAAAAATATGATTTTTTTTTTTTTTTTTGGAATTTTTGGGGTTTGGCACACAAATTAAGGGTGAACAAAATACAATGTTGATAGTTGCTCATTTTTTTTCAATTTTCCTAATTCGATTTCTTTCAATGTGTCCTCATCACGAACCGTTTGTTTGAAGATGCAAAGAAATACGTCTAGCTCTAGAAACAATGTGCTTTTTGGATCCAATTTTCATGAGAAATTAAGAATTATCATGCAAAGTGATTTTTTTTTTTTTTTTTTTTTTTTTGAGTTTCCATGATTTTTCCTATTTTCATATTAAATCTTATTTTGACATTTTGACCTTCATTTTGCTCAAGTGAGATTCCGTTGGAAAGCTTATGAGGTTTAGGGGCCGTTTCGTATGACATTTTAAGCAACAGTTTTCAGTTTTTAAACAACATTATACGTATTTCCATATTTTTTTTTTCACCCACACATATTTCCAAAAAATACAAACAACGTTACTAGGACAACGTTACCAAACGGGCCCTTACTTTCTAAAGAGTTTTGTTGTTTGGCATCGATATGCAATTTGGGTAAACTTGATGTTTTGAAACAAAAAGTTTATTTGGAATTTTTTTATATAGATATTTTGATAAATTCATTTTAATTCAAAGGAATTTTAATAACAAGACCTTTCCAACGAGTTATCATTTGAGCCAATCCATGATCGTTTTATTCTAATTCAATCAAGATTAAATTATAATCAAGTTTAATGATCAAGTGTCAAGCAATTTTTCATCATTTTAGCCACATTTTGCTTGTTTTAAGTCTAATCTAGGCCCATCAATTGTCAAAGTAAAGAGAATTTAATTATCTATAACATGGGCTTAAATTTATCCTAATTAGATGGTCGGATTTTTAGTCAAATTGAGGTCAAAGTGATGCTCAAAACGGTAATTTTTGCAATTTTTTTGCACAAATTGAGATTTTTGACATGCAAACCAAGGCAACCAAAATATGGTATTGACAGTATTTGAGCATTTGATTTGTGGTTGAAAATTTTATTAACTGAGAGATTGAGTGTTTGATTTTTTATCAAATTTTTTTTGTATTGTGTGTCATCACCAAAAAAGTGATGAGAAAAAAATTGCAAACTTAGGCTATTTTCTAATTATTATTATTTTTTAAATTGAGGATTTTTTTTTTCTATTTTATTTGTTTTATTCAGACGATGATGTGATATTTTTTTAGTCACATAAGCTTTATAAGTGTGTTAATTTTTCGTTATTTGATGGTAGAGACAAAATTGAGTGCAAAGTGCTGAGAAAATTAGGAGAACAAATTGAATATACGGTGCCAAGAATTATAGTGCCAAACTGGCAGTCACGCAATTCTGGTCCTTTGTTTAATTCATCCACAGGCACAGTTATATATTTAATATTCATACTAACATTCTCATACCTAGCCAACGCCCAGACTTTTGCGGAGTAATGGGTGGTGCCTCAAGATTCAAGAAAATGAAACTGAAGCCGCAATCTTTGTAACTTTTGTTATTATTATTTTGGTGAAAGTGGGTACTCATTAAAATCCCATGAATGGAGAAATAGAAATAGTAACTTATTTAGTAGGATTTGTAGTGAGGCCAAACCCAAGTGGGAAGAGGGGATCATAATGTGGATCCCCAGCATTCATTGGCAGCTGATCAACAGTCCTGAACCAAGTGCGTGGAAGCTTGCCACTGAAACCATAGTCACCAAATAAAACATCGGCAACTCCTTGTCCTTCAGTTCCTGGAAGCCACGCAGCAACAAGGGCATCCATGAATGTTATATATGGTTGGATCATAACAGGACGGCCAGAGATAATGACAACAACACATTTCACAGCTCCACAGACACTGGTAAATGTGCTTGGACCTGGGTCAGGGATTGTCAAATTCAAGCTGTCACCTTTTCCCTCTGCATACGGGTGTTCTCCTACTACAACAATGGCATAGTCGAATTTGTTTGACTTAACATAATTAGCATGCGGGTTCTTCTTGTAGACTACTTTTGTTTTGGGATCAACCGTATTTTTTATGGCAGTGAGGATTGTGGTACCTGCTCATGAGAATTAATGTTCATGCGAATTCTTAATCAATGTATCACTGCTGATAACAGACCATCATAAAAAGGCGGTGAGCTGAATTCATTGTACCTTTAGTGAGGTTGTTGCCGCTGAGTCCTTGCCACTCAATTGTCCAACCTCCACACTGATAACCTAAATTGTCAGCATGGCTGCCAGCAACAAGTATTTTTGATGCCTTCTTCGGAAGGGGCAGCAATGGCGTATCTGCAGATTCGCCATTCTTTAACAGCACTAGTGATTTCCTAACAGCTTCCCTAGCCAATTCTCTATGCTCCTTTAAAAGTGGCGAAAATCCATAGAATGATGTAAGAATGTTTCAGTTGTTTTGTGAGGGGGACAGGACAAATCAAAGTTGTGAGTTACTAACCTGACTTCCAAGCTGGTTGACCAGGTTGAAATCAGCTAATGGGTTCTCAAATAGACCCATCACAAACTTAACCCTCAAAATTCTCTTCACTGCATCATCAATTCGACTCATGGGAATGATTTTATTCTTAACCTGGGAGGTTAGACCATCAATGAATTCTGTATAGTTATATGGAACCATGACCTGTATGTGTCCATCACAAATATTAGAAGATTAAACTAGTTATGCATTGATGTGAGTCTGTTTAAGCAGTAAAATTAAGGTCATTGACTAACCATGTCAATGCCAGCCTGAATTCCTGCTTCAATAGAATATGAGTAGTTAGCATGAGGTGGAGTGGTGATTTGGTCTATACCCTGCCAATCTGTGATGACAAAACCCTGAAACAAATTACAATATTCATATGTTGCTCCCGGTTGTTCTTTTCAATTGTCAGCAATTGAAAAAATCAAGATACATTCATGAATCTCTTTTTACCCTGAAACGGAGAGTGTTCTTGAGGAAGCCAGTCACAAGATCACGGTTAGCATGCATCTTTATTCCATTCCAGCTGGAGTAGGAGATCATAATGCTTGCAACACCCTTGATGATGGAGTTATAATAGCCAGGCATGTGTGTGCTAAGCAATCCATGTCTGTCTATCACTGTGTTGTTTTCATTGATGCCTTTAGTTGTTCCACCATCACCCACATAATGCTTAGCACAAGCCGCAACCTTTTCTCTGCACAAAGGAACACAAAGACTTGAGGAATTGACAGTTTAGTTGGGTAAAATTGCTTATATAAATTATGTAGCCTCCTGAGGTTTCAGATGCAGCTAGGACTACGATTTCAAGGAGGGATTCATGAAGTTGCTCCTGTTTTTCCTTTTTTATTTATTTATTTTTTTAAGGGTTTGGAAGGGGTTTGAGGGGATTTGGAGGAATACGTAGTCAATTTTAATGTTTAAAATATCACAATAAAAGGGAGGAATATGTAGTCCTCAACCAATACAAAGGTCCAAAGTTGTTATAAGCATTATATACTTCATCACCTAGAAAACAGCTTTTATTAAAATTTCGTTCATTTTAAAAACAGATAAATCAATAAAAAATAAAACCAAGGAATATACCAGTTAGAGCTCTTGACAAAAGTCAAAGGTCTAATTGAAGACAAACAAGAGGTGACTAACAATGCAAGGATAAGAGTGGATGTTAGCTACTGACAAAACATGACAAGGATTCTGGATAGGTCTATGGTGTAATGTAGACCAAAGCATATGATTATGGACTAGCACTTTAAGCTAAAATTTTGAAAGCACATGCCATTCTATTAAATAAAAATAACACATTATCTAATAACATGAGAATATTACAGCCAAGTTCGAAACCTATAATCTATCAGTTAACTTCTAGTTATGTAAACTTTAGAAATTAGATCCAATTCTCATTATTATATACTGCATTAAATTATCTAAAACAAGTTTATTACTAGTTCATGTTATATGGGCTGAGGGATAAAAACATTTGAGGTAACTTAATTTTTTTGGTAAGATTTTTACCTTCCAGCAACAAATGGGACACCCTTGGCAGAGTTAGTGGGAATGTCACCTTGTAATCCTGGTACAATCTCAGTCATTGCTTGAACAATCTTGGGGTCTTCACTGTAGCTTTCATAGCAACGACCCCATCTAGGATCTCTACAAACCTGCACAGGTAGAGTAGTTAAACAACTCACAACTTCAGTTAAAAATAGTCTGTTATTCCGATAGCAATCATTAGTTTGACCAACTTAGTTACCGCTATACAAGGAGCAAAGACATATGGAATTCCTGTAGCTCTAACTTCAAGTGCAGTGGCAGCTCCAATCCTTTTCACAAGTTTAGGGTCTCTGGTTGATCAGAAACTTTGATCGTAAATGGCAGGCAGAAACAGAATCACATATTTGATTAAGATATATACTACTGCACTGCACCCTTGTTCTTTGTTGGATTTTGATATTCAAACCTTTAGACTAATAGCCAGTAGATAAAGAGGCAAAAAAAAAAAAAAAAAATCAAATTTGAAATGAGAATGAATTTATATTGCTTTCCACAGGATTGAACAATATTCTTACTTTCCCCCCATGCTTTCCCATGTTTAAGCTATTATGAATTTTCCTGCTCCTTATTATTTATTTATTTTTATTTTTGATAGAGTTTTGCCTCTTTGGCATCTAGTAAAGCAGCTAGCCTTTTAACTCATAAAATTTCAAATCTCACAGATTTTCTTTAATTTTATTAAATTGTTGTTTTAGCACATGATTGAACAATTTATTCCATCCCTTAATTACTCAACACAGGTAACTTCAAACAATTAAAAATTTCCAATAAAAATTACTATATCTTGGGAGCAATTTGAACATTTACTAAAATAAAATGATTGCTGGATGAAACTTTATGGCATCGGAATGGCATCATTGATTTACATAGAATATTTTTACCAATACCTGTTGCAGGAAGAATATGTTTTCAACACTGGACTAGGAGAAGCAAATATATATATATAAAGATGAAAAATATTAACGTCCAAGTTATTCTACATGCCTGGTAGCTCCAATTCCAATATTGTGGGGGAAAATTGTTGCCTTATAGACATTGTTGTGGCCATGAACAGCATCAATTCCATAAATCATTGGGATTCCAAGTCGAGTTGATAAAGAACCCTTTTGGAATTCATTTACCATGTTAATCCAGGTTTTCGCAGAAGCCTCCTTAGCTGGAACACTCCCTCCCCCACTTAATACACTCCCTGCCCAAAACAGAGAAATAAATAATGCTGCTACACCTTTTAACCTTCTTTCCTCTTTAAGTCTTAGCAGAAAAATACTAATAAAGATAGGTGAAGTTTACTAAACTTACCAATCAAGTACTTCTTCATGACTTCTGCCGATGCAACACTGCGGTCAATCTGCACCATCTGCCCAATCTTTTCCTCCAAAGTCATCCTACTCATTAAATCCTCTATTCGAACATTCAATGGCTGTTTTGGGTCTTTATATTTCACATACTCTGCTTCTGTGGAGGCTACCGAGAAACACAAGAGAAGAAGGCCCATCAAGTAAATCGGGGTTCTCGCCATTTCCTGTTTACAAATTGCCTTCATATTCAGTCATACTGTAACAACAAAATAATGCTCAATAAGGATGCGAGTCAAAATAAGTGCTTTCAGTTTCAGTAACATACTATTATTGAACGCAGTGAAAATATTAAAGCTATGGGAATATATCACTCAACAATGTTAGAATCGAAGCAGTAGTTCAGGATTAAGTTTTGAGAATTTCATCAATAAAGAAGTAGTAACTATCAAAATTCATAACTCAAAACAAAATCAATAATAAGATGATATCTTCTTTTATCTTGTATAGATCATGTGCAACCACTGACTACCGCTTGTATACCCGCACACGTACGCACGTGTGCGTTAGTTTGAAACATAAAGGTTATATTTTGAAAATTGAGGATTGTTTGGCAACGGATTGTTTGAACAACAGTTTTCGTTGTTTAAACAACACAATACGTATTTCCACAACACTTAAACAACGTTACTAGAACAACATTACTAAACGAGTCTTGAAACAGTGAAAAAGTAGTAAAAGAAAATTGAAGAAAGTTAGACACGCGTACCATGAATTTAATTCTCATGGATTCAAATGTCGATGTGCTGTTCTATTGGATCAACAAATAAAATGAGTCCCCCTCAAAAAAAAAAAAACAAATAAAATGAGTAGGAAAGGTTTAAGAAGTGTAACAATAAGTTGAGAAATTAATAAGAAGATGAAAAGTTTAAAATAAGAGAGAGAGATAGGAAATTGGTGGATGACCTGACACAATAAGAGAGTTTAGCAATATTACTACAATTCAGCTTTTAAATATACATATATAGATATAAACTATCAAAATGAGTCTCTACTTTCTTACCATAACTATTGCTAATAAGAAAACAAGTTTGACCGTTTAATATTTCCAAATTTGACAGTAAAAGAGGAATGATTTTAGGGATATAGTTACTCAAAAAAAAAAAAGATTTTAGGGATATATATTACAAATTTTAGTACATAAGATTTAATTGAAAAAGTGTGTGAAAAAATGTGTAATATTATTTAAAATACTCAAAAATATGTTTGAACTTACTTACCAAACATCCCCTAAATTCGTAGAATAGCACCAGAACCCACAGTCCTGACGTTCACCATGACTTTTCTTTCATATCCTTCCAGATCCAAAAGCCCATAATGCTCATTTTTGACATTTTATTTACTTGATTCTAAAAGTCAAAATCTTTTCATACAAGACAAAGACTAAGGGAATGGCTGCCAGCTAACAAGCTTTTGTCATGTATGACCATGTAAAATAGGATAAGGATCATACTGGGCAAAATTTGCCAAACCATATGATTCTGAAAAAAAATTTAAGCAAATGTTATACGTTCAAAATTTATTAGTTAGTAGGACTATTTTTTGGAAATCGAGTATAGCAAAATCGACTTCCAGCCAAAATCACCAAAATCGAGTTTAATATACTTGACTTCCTACTGAAAATTAGCTCTGAGATGGATAAAAAAGGGAAGTCGAGTATAGTAAACTCGATTTTGGCTGGGATTTTGGTTGGAAGTCGATTTTGCTGTACTCGATTTCCAAAAAACAGTTCAACTAACTAATAAACTTTGAACGCATGTCATCCATCTAAAATTTTCCCAATATTATACTGTTTGGCAAATTTTGCCATCTTACAGTTATAAAATACTAATACGTATGACCAGCTAACAGACTAAGAGCATTCACATCAGCTCGTTTAAAAGATTCCGTCTATTTTACACCAAAAACCTACTTTTTCTATTTTACACTATCACTTTTACAAAACACCCACATCAGTTCATCTATTCTATCACCCCTCTTATTTAAATAATCAATTTACTTAATTATTTTATTATTTCTCTCACCTCACCGGTTTTAATACGTGCTCTCTCTCCTTCTCCATCATATTTTCTGATTTCTCTCTCTCTCTTCTATCTCTCCATACCTGGTCTCTCCCTCACGGTCTATCTCTCCATACCCGGTCACTCCTCTCTATTCCAAAAATTCTGAACTTTCGATCCAAGCAGGGAGCACGGCGCCGAGAAGAACTCCGATCCAAGTAGGGAGCACGGCGCCGAGAAGAACTCCGATCCACGCTCTCTGTCTCCGATCCGAGCAGGGAGCACGGCGCCGAGAAGAACTTTCGATCCACTCTCTCTGTCTCCGATCCAAGCACGGCGAGAAGAACTCTGATCCAAGCACGACGAGAAGAACGCCGATCCAAGCACGCCGATCCACTCTCTCTGTCTCCGATCCAAGCACGGCGAGAAGAACTCCGATCCAAGCACGGCGAGAAGAACGCCGATCCAAGCACGCCGATCTGCCACAAGTTCCGATCCACTCTCTCTGTCTCCGTTGGTGTGTCCGTGTGTGGGTGTGTTTGGTTTTGTGGTGTTTCTGGGTGATTTTGTGGTTGATTTTTGATTTTTGTGGTTGATTTTTGATTTTGACTGTGGGAGTGTGTATAAGAGGAAGAAGCAGTTGATGATGATGGTGCTGTTGGTTGTGCAGATGGAGAAGAGAGAGAAAAAAACGAGCGAAATTAGAAATTATTATAATAATGTATAGACAAGCTACAGTAACCGTGTATATATGCACGGTTACTGTAGCTCATGGAAATTTTTAGATGATTTTACATAGGTTTACATGAGCTGATGGAGGAGGTTTTTTGGCCAAAATGTGTAAAATGAGGAAGTTTTTGTATTATAGAAGAGTTTCCACCCACTGATGTGGATGCTATGCACGTTCATAAAAAAAAAAAAAAAAAATACTAATATGCACTTGAATTGTCAATTTTAGTGATGTTAAACTTGGGTTATTAAATAATTTTTATGATATTATTTTTGTCAAGATTCTCATTATCATACATATTTCTTTCTGTAGTCATATTCTTTTTCCCATTTTATCACATGGAATGGACAAGCCATGTTACTGGTCACATATGTAGTTGGTCAATATTTTATTTGTTACAAATTAATAAATTTGATAATATTATTTTAGCAATTCAAATATTTTTTTGAAACATGCATAAACGTTATAAAGTTTTTTTTTTTCTCAATAATTTATTGGGTTGCGCCTATAATTCATTGTGACTATATGTGTTTTTCTTAATATTTGTGGATAATTTGATTTTTTTTCAAATAATATAAAAAAACTCAATTATTAAATACACCTTAAGTTTTACCTTTTTTTCACGTGCTAACAAAAAACATAGTTTAAAATATGCTAGTGTAGAAATTCAATCTATATAAACTTGCCATAATACCATTGTTAAGAGGTTGAACATAGATTTGAACGTCTAAAGACAGATGCTCATTGGTTAACATGTAGCTTATTGTAACAAATTAATTATTAAAAAGCTTTTGAGGATTAAATATTTTAAAAGAATCAATGGTAATCATTAAAATATTTAGCAAAATTACTAAACTTCTGAAAACTTGATAAGTTGGTTGATTGAGTTTATAATTGATCTATATTTTTCAGAAATAAATGGTACTTTTGTGACAATCGCAATTTTTAAATCTTTCAAATTTCTTGCGGTTGATATAGCAGAACTATGATAAATGACATCAGTAGATTTATGTGTCATTATATAATAATAAAAAAACTCATTGTAAAATTTGTTGGGTATTTCAAGGATAATAACTTTGAGAAAGTATAAATATAATCCATTTTCATCGAAAAGCAAACTGGAAGTTGATAAATTTGGTTTTCTCCACATAATTATGCATCGATTTGGTTGGTTGATATTATTATGAGATGCAACTACAATTGGAGAAACAAAAAATTCAACATTTGAGGTTAGAGACTATAGTTGTAATTTACCTAATATATTTTCACTTTTGAAAAATTAAAATTAATATAGATAAGATTAATTACCTTTGACTTACAAGGAAACAATGAATTTGATGGAATTCCCACCAAGTTAAATTGACCCGATAGGGGATATATTAAGTTGATGGAAGACTACTAATGAGAATTTAATTAGGGACCTTCTTCTATTGTTGGTGAAGAGGAAATTTGAACCCTTGTTCAAAATATCAAGAGGTGTCAACTGAAATACAATGCCCTCAGCATTATAGACCTCATGTAAGTCCTACATAAAGAGAGCTTTACATCAAACAAAAGGTACACATAAATACTCTAAAAAATCGAACAGGATAAGTTTTATCTCAATCTAGGTGCCCTTGGGCTATGGCCCGTGTTTGTGCCAATCGGCACTCCAAAAGTGACGAATGGCCCTTTTGGGTGCCGGTCCCGCATTTGAGTTTTGGTCCACTTTGGACTCCTTTTTTGAGGTTTTTTAAGCCAGGACTTGCACTTAGAAGCGTTTTTGATCCATATTCTAAAAATTAGACTCCTTTTCTGATGATTCAAGTCTCTACAACAATAATTATCTTGTAGATAAACACTCCCAAAGGTCTTGATTATCCTCTTTATTCCCATGCAATCAAGCCTATTTTTGATACTAACTAACAACCAATCACGAAATTATTTAACTAATTTTAATTGTCTAGCCAATCAAAATTAATTTAAATTAATCATGTGTGGTTAGTTCACCTAAACAAAATGCATACAATCGCAACCGTTAGAACCTCAAGATCATTTTTATGATATGCAATGAATGAATTAATGCATGTAATGCAATCATGAATTTTGGGTATATGAATGATCACTCTAGTCATCTTCCTTGATTAAATTATTGGTGCAAAATTGAGTGTCTACACAAGGCTTGTCGTTGGTGAGTCCTTCAACTCCTTTTTTTTTTTTTTTTTTTTTTTTTTGCTTCTTTTTGCAGGTATGCAAATCTGAATTGGTTGAGCAAATATATATTTACACTATCAAAACTTATATTTTTTGATATTAGAAAAGTAAAAAATCATATATTAAAGTATGAATCATTGTTTCTTGGTGAGCTTGAGAAATGACTAAATAATGCTACTTCCACGAAATTGAGCAAAACTTTATGACTTTATGTACCTTAGTTAGAAGTAGTACTCATTTGTACTTCAAACTTATACTATAAACCCATCTCACTACCTCCTTCAATGTCAATTGCACCATTAAAAGCACAACATTACTTAGTTATGAGTCTTGTGACCCTTCTAGGGTTAGTGGAGGTCTCATGATAAGTGGGAGGCTCGTATAATGTAGCAAGGGCAGTGTAACAATGATAATCAAGTAAATGTGCAGGAATGAATCTTATCCAAGTTGAGTGACGAGGTAGAATGTCTTGTGCATGATCTCTAAGCAGAGTAGGAGTAGGGGACCCAGGCATAAAGTGGGGTAACTCGTCTTTGACTTATTCGTCTTCCACCTGTTCATTAGATGATGACTAGGAGAGGCATAAAAAATAACTAGTGGGTGGTTAGTGAAGTCTAGACTATGCGGCTTGTCTAGAAAGAGTTCTAAGACAGTGGAGGTAGACATGGAGGAGCGAAAGTGAGAGAGCTCAAAAAAGGAGCGATGTTCCCAAAAGTCAACATTTTGAGAGATAGGATCATAACACCGATACCCCTTTTGATTTTCACCATGGCCAAGGAAGCACAAAGCCTAGATCGAGGCTCAAGTTTGTTATATTCATGAGGTTGAAGAAGAACGAAACAGGCAATGTCGAAGGAGCGAAGGTAGTGATAGTCAGAAGATGACCCAAAAAGACGCTCATATGGAGTTTAATTTTGAATGACAGTGCTGAGAATGCAATTAAAAGCATGAACAGCGTGAAGAGTAGCTTCACTTTAAAAAGGGGTAGGAACTTTGGTAGAGAAAAGGAGAACACGAACAGTGTCAAGAATATGATGAAAGTTCGTTTGGCCCTACCATTTTTTTGAGAGATGCCTAGATAAGCTAGGTGATAAATAGTTCCATATAAATGCAAAATAGCTTGGAAAGCATGTTGAGTGAATTCAAGAGCATTGTCAAATTGAAAATTTTTTGATGCGTTTGGAAAATTGAGTTTCAACAATTTTTGCAAAGTTATAATATATTTGTAATAGTTTAGAACAATTTCTCATATGAAAAATCCAACTATATCAAGAATAATCATCAAAAAAGACAACAAAATATCGAGATCCTAGACATTATAATGAATGAGGTCAAAGATATCAGTAGACATTGATTTACTATTATGGAAAGGCAAAGATGGTTGCTTTCTTAATTGACACAAAACACAATCAAAATTTTCTTTAGATATTGAACCTAACAAACCTCTAGAAACTAAGTGTTGTAACCAAGAGGAAGATGCGTGACCCATGGTTTTAAAAATTGAATCGGACCAGCCCGTCTGACCGGTTCAACCAAGAATTGGGCACCAGTTTGGTTTGGTAAAAACCCTCAAAACCGGTCAAAAACCAAGTTGAACCAAGAACAGGAGGTAAAAAGGGTTTTTGCCCCAATCCGATTTTTAAAACAATGGTGTGACTAAGTTGAGCATGCCAAAATGCGAGAGAAGGTATAGAATAAACCGCAGTAGTAGCAAAATCAACGGAAACAGGAGCAACAGGTGGAAGATGAAGATTGTCCATGGAAAACATACGCCCAACTCTAGGACTGGCCCCAAGCTCCTACTTCGTCCTCGGATCCTGCACAGTACACCTAGAATAATCAAAAGTAAGGCGATAACCTAATTCAGCTAATTATCCCATAGAAAATAAATGGTAAGAAAGGTTAGGAACATGGAAGACCCTAGGAATCGAAAGATTGGAGATCGAGACGAAACTTATATTATGACCATGCATTGTGGAACCATTAGTTGTACGAATATTAAGAGGGTGTGGTGTAGGTTCGAGTTTAGAAGATAAGGATAGATGAGGTGTCATGTGATTGTGTGGAGGGCCTTTTTTGTGTTTTGGGCTTGATTTTTCCTGCTGTATCACGGCTCGTGGTTCTGAGGTAGGAGAGTTGGGACCGGCCTAATTGAAACATACCCTAGACCAGGTTGTGCGTAAGTTGGGTCATCCCCATATAGACACACCCTGACAAGAGCCTTAGATGTACCATGTGCTCATGGCAGGAACGACTGTTACAAATATTGCAGTAGGAAGCACGATATGGCAAGACAACTAGAATATTTCCACTAATCAACAATAATACATAAGTAACACAGCAAGGGAGAATAGAGCAATACAATTGCTAATAACAAGATTACGGCAAACATTCTAGCAATAGGATAACGAGTTAGTCATTTATCAACCAAAATAGGATTCGTTTGCCAAAGGACTTGGCTTAGCTGTTTAGTGTACACAAGCCCAAAAAAGGAGCTGATCTCCAATGTGGATAACCTTAGAGAGAACTCATGCCATAGATATTACACACTTGGGAAAAAAGACCTAGATGACTGAAACTTGAATTCTTAGCTTATCAAAGAGTGGGTCTATTGAGAGGGAGAGAAATGGGTAGCCTATTGATGCATGCCTCTATTCCTATCACTCAAGTTTCTTCCTTTCTTTGGGATTTCTGTACTTTTCCTTTCCTTTTTTCTTTGTTTACTCAACTTTTTTTTTCTACCTCTCTTTTCTTTGTCGTTGTTCCTCCCCCTCCCCCCCACCTCCTTTACTGTTCACGTTTATGACTTTTTATACTACCTGCCATGATAGGATTTACCATTTTTACCACTTAACTACTTTTGGCTCATTGTGGGCATCCTTCCAAGACTGCCCACTAGTCTACCAGCTGCCTAGACACTACCATTACACTGTATTGGTTGCACCACACCTCATTCCTAGACAAAAATGGTTTTTGTTTTGTTTTTTACCTCCCTTTATTTTCAATACTCTTATCCGGATAAGGGTTAAACCTCTCCCTCCCCTACCTTTATGGCATGCATCTAGTGATTCCAGCTCATGCTTACTTCTCTTGGATGAAATGTCATCCTAGCAGGACATTTTTCCCCAAAAGAGTTTAAGCGGGAACCCCAAAATAGGCTCCCCCTTCTCCCCACCACCAGACCACATCCTCTCATACCCTTGACCCGTGGCTTATCTCCCCTGCATTGGCTGGATACAAGTAGGTGGTGCCTGGGCCCTGTGTGCATGCTCCACTTCCGCTCTGAAGCCATTACTTTTCTAGCCTTCTTGCATTTGCCATTGCCTCCACGTTTGTCCAATTCTGCTATACGTTCTGGCACTTGTTTAGCTCTTGCAACGTGAAAGATACATGGGTTTTTGGACTTTTGTTCTCTACATTTCACCTCCTCTTTGGACTAGGCATTGCTTGGGTGTGGGCCATCTCCCTCCTACCTGCCCCATATCCCCTTCTTTCCCGTGTCTGTGGGCTGGCTGATGATCCTACCATGCCACTGCACTGCTCCTACTACGATAATACTTCTCTTTTACTTCGTTGTTATCTCTGGGCTTATAGGCTGAAGCTCCTACCAGTCCATTTTCTACATTCTTTCTTCTTTTGGGCTTTACTGGCTAGCATTCCTGCTGGGCCAACCCATTCCATCCCTTGGGCTTCCTCGGCCCATTTCATTCCTCAGGCTTCCTCGGCCCATTTTCTTCTTCCTTACCTCTTTCACTCCCATGGGTTTTTGCTAAATCCTTTGGGCTTCCCCGGCCCAATTACCACATCCTTACCTCTTATTACCTTTCGGGTTTATTGGCCTTTATGCCAACCCTACATATTTACTAATTCATTTTTTGGGCTTCTCCGGCCCATTTGCTTCTTCTCTACCTCTTACTATTCCCATGAATTTACTACCTTCATTCCTCGGGCTTCCTCAGCCCATTTGCTCCTTCTTTGCCACTTATTAATTTTGTGTGGGCCTATTGACCATTATTCCTACCATTCTGGCATGCTAGTCTTTACTTTACTATTTTCTCCTCATCTTGTTCATATTGTTGGGTTTCTTTTGCCATTGGGCCCTTTTGTCAAAAGTCGACATCAACAGATTGCAACAAGCAAAATCCATAAGCTAGAAAAAGGGAGACATACCAAGTAAAACTGAGAGAGAAGAAGAAAAAGATGCATTATCAACCATACAAATGGTATTAGCGATGATGTTTTGCAAGTCAACTATGGTGATGGTGATAATGAATCTAGAAGATTTGGACTTCGCTAAGATGGGAGCCATTGGTGGACAGTTTCAGTGTTAGCAATAGTAGCAATGGGAGCAGCTGATTTGTTGCCACGATAACAAGTCTCAATAGGGTGGTCAAGACATTTGCAAAAATTGCAAAATCATTTGTTGGATTGTCAACGATGATAATAAGTCTCAATACTGTGGCCTAGATTTTTGCAATAATTACAATAGCTTTTATTGGACTGGTTGTGGAGATTATTGCAATGAGAAGAAGAAATATCTATGTTCTTCATTTAGAAGAAAAATAAGTCAAAATAGATTGCAAAAGTGAAATCTACATGACAAACTAGAAAAAGGGCATCTAAATTGCAAAAATAGGTCAATTGAGCGATTTTAAAAATCGGAATCTACATGAAAAACTAAGCAAGGTAGGCCCTTTCAAAAATTTTGATTTTAGGTCAAAAAGTCAACACCAAAAGTCCACGGTCAAAGGCCAAAAAGTCAATGATCAATAGGCTAGTAGAAAGTCAACAGTGAACAGGTCAAAAGTCAACCAATAGTGTGTTGACGTGGCAAGGATGATGTGGTGTGGTGATTTGGAAATGACGATGTTAGCTAAGGTTAACGTAGAGCTAACATCAGATAGGGTGATGTCACTGATGACATCAACAAGCAAAGATGACCACGTGGTAACGTGTGGACAGCAACCAGAAACTTCGGCGACACGTGAGACATCTGATAACACCAATTCTTCTCCCAACACATAGATAGGTGGCAGACGATTCCAATGGTATTGGAGGTGACAAGATTAAAGCATTATTGCTGGTGGTGACAGAAGGCAGAGATTTTGGTGTGGTTGACGACGGTGGTAGTGATGATGATGGAGGCAGTTGAAGATACCTAGGAAGACAAGACTGCAAAGAGCACACTAAAAAGTCAGAGTAGTGGCTCTGATACCATATTAGAAGTACTGAATAAATATATTATATTTCTCAAGTAATAACATAAACAAGACTATCTTTATATAGTAGGCAAATATGTTGTACAAGTATGTGTGCAAAGCAAAACAAGTGAAGTGGGTCTAAAGCCTATAAACCTATTACACAGTAACAGTTGTTTTTTTGACAAAAAAATTTCCTTACATAGCTGTGAATCTCATTTCTAAGAGACTTTGGGAAGAGGATGGTCAGTTGGAACTTGGAAGTTATTTCTACAAAGAATGGATAAGTTTGAAAGCCAAGAAGCTCTCTTATCAATATTGGATCGTGGCAAAAAAGCTTTTAATTCTTAAGAATTGTCACCCCAACCTGTCTTTGTCTAAGGAGGAACTTCAGAAGATACTACTGTGGGGGAAATTGCATACATGGAGGATCTGTTTGGAATCCGCTTATTTTGTTGAAATTGAAAACTTTTTGCTGAAAGTACTGTAAATTAAGGTAAATGTTAGTTGAAATAGTACAATGGGACCCATGAATAGTACCAAAAAGTGCAGTGAGACCCACAAATAGTAGCAAAAATAACCTGAATAGTAAAATAAGTTGACAAAAAATAAGCTAGCCAAACAGACACAGAGTATTAGAATTGAGCTGGGATGAATCACGTGGCTAGTGCCATTGGCAAGCCACTTCATTGCAATAAGCTAACAACCACTAGAAAGAAGATAAGTTTTGCTCGAGTGTGTGGAGATAGATGCATCTAAAGAGTTGATATTAGATTTTAATTTGCAATGTCAAAATGGAGATTAGGTTATAATTAAGGTGGAATATGATTAGGCTCCAAAACATATCACAAGATGCAACGATTTTGGCCATTCTATAGCCAAATTCTCTAAAAGATGTTATGAAGTCCAAACTAAAGGTGCTCTAGTCTCAAGCCATAGTGAAAGAGATGAAGCAGAGAAGAAGCAAGTTGGTTCAATGGAATGGGGCATAATTAAGAAGGGTAAGCCAAAGTAGTGAGTGAGAGTTGATCATCCCTTGAAGATACTAATGAACAGGGAGGCTCCTTGGCTCCCATCATGATTATCCAACAAGGGTTAGGAATGACAATGGGTCGGGTTCGGGGCGGGTTTTTTTATGCCCGGAATCGACCTGAGGGCCCGCTACTATGACCCGGACCTCGCCTGTTTCATAAAGGGTTTTTTTTTTTTCCACCCCAAACCCACCCCGTCGGGCCCCATCCCCTCATGCCCAACCCAGCCCAAAATCAAAAACACAAATTTTGATTTATGATTTTCAGGCCCAAAATCACAAACACAAACACAAACATAAACACAGAAATCACAAACACAAATTTTAGATCTATGATTTTCCTTTTCAAAATCACAAACCAAACACAAATTTCAAATTTATGATTTTCCTTTTCAAAGTCACAAACACAAACACAGAAATCATAAACACAAACACAAACTCATATGATTGAGACAAACTAAACCCAAAAAAAAAAAAGAAAAAAAAAAGGAAAACGAGGTGGAGCAAGGCCGTGAGGCCATGAGAGGGTAGTTGAGCGAGTTGTGAGGGGGGTGGCTGAGTGAGGCCATGAAAATGTGGCTGACTGGTAGGGTGCAAGATGGTGAGTGTTAGGACGTATGTGGATATTGTTAAAGACATATGTTATGTAAATTGGCTAATCCTTTGACAAAATGCACTTTACTTGTATTTTGGTAGATCTAGGATAGTTTATTACTTCAAGGAACAAGAGTTCAAGTTTAGTATTGAAGCCATGCAAATCTGTCCAAGAAACAAGTGAAGAAGTGTTGTTCATTAAAACTCGACAGATGACATCTATCGAGGTTTAATGCTTGATGCTCGATAGCAGCTCGACAGATGCTGTATCTATCGAGAATTACGAAATTCAGATTTCCAAATCTATTTTCACACATATCCAAGTGTATTTGTGTAGGGTTTCTTTTCTCACAACCTTAGACATACATAAGGATTATTTTAAGGGTCGTCAAAGATGATGTAAGGTTATGCAACTTGATGCGAAGTCATTGTGCATGAAAATTGTGACCGGTGACAATTGCCTTAGTTCATCATATTCATTGTAGAAGCTACTGCGTCTTTGCGCTAAGGGTTTTGTAACCAAGGAGCTTCTTGATCTTTATCATTGGATGAACTGAAGAACTTTGCAGGCAACATCTTCCTCAAGTTGGTGTGTTAGTCACGTACCTAGATCTGTGCATCAATTGGTTAGTCACATACTAGGAGTCGTGCATTGAAAGGAGAGATTGTCATTACATCACAAATCTAATTGAGTATTGGGGTAAGGGTTCAACTGTAGGTTGGTATTAGGTATTGGGATTCCTTTTACTTGTAACCGCTTGTTTTGATAATAGTGGATTCTCGGGAGTGGTGACCTTAAATTCACTCAATGGGGTTTTGCCTCGGTGGTTTTCCCTATTCGTAAACAAATCACCTATGTCAAATTTATTTTTCGCTGCATTTAACTTAGTTGGTGATTTGTTTGTGCTACCATGCTTATTGTATGTAATTGAATCTAATTAATTTCACTTGGCTAAATTAATTGATTAAGTTACCAAAGGGGTCAATACATTCTTGACCTATGGTATTGAGCGGCACACTCTGATTAGGGTTAATCTTTGCTGTGTGATCCATTTACCCTTATTGTCATGGCTGCAAACGGCATGAAAAGATCTTTTATTTCAAATACATCTTGTTTTTCTAATCTCTATTTGATTAAGTGTTTCAGAAAATACAAGTCCAAAAGTTATTTGAAAGCTATCATGATGATTATTGAAAAAGGTCTTAGTATGACAAAGAAGAAACTAGATTGTCTCAGAATGAAAATGTGCAAAAGAGTTCGTCTGAGAAGAGTGAAAGTTAAAGGCTTTGTTCATAAATGGTAGATAAGAGAGAACATCATTCTTGCTGATTTGTCATGTAAGCATAAGGTGTGCTTTATGATGAAGTCTGCATTTAAGGTAATGGACACATGTTTATGGTACCTTGACAGTGGATGCTTATGACATATGACTGGAGACTGCTTTCTCTTTAAGGTTTTCAAGTCCAAGAAAGGTGGAAATATCACCTTTGGTGATGGGAGTAAATCACAGATAAAAGGGAAGGGAACCATCTCTCTACCTGGACTGCCAAACATTTCAAATGTGTTGTATGTAAAAGGTCTAAGGGTGAACTTGTTGAGTATGAGTCAGATATGTGATCAAGATTTTATGGTGTTGTTCTTAAAAAGGAAATGCCTTGTGTTGAATGAGTCTAGGAAGAAACTCATAAGCGGTGTTCGCACTTTGAACAACTGCTATGGATTGGTACCTGATGCTGATATTGTGTGCAATAGCATCTGTTTTCCAAATGAAGACCTATGGCACCAAAGGATGGGATATGCTAGCTATAAACATTTGTTAATTATGTCTAAGCATGAATCAGTTTTAGGGATACCAAAGCTCAGCAGAGTGAACAATGTTGTGTGTGGACCGTGTCAACTTGGGAAACAGACAAAAGCAAAACATCCAGGCACTCAGACATCAGCTACATCTAGACCTTTGGAGCTACTACATCTAGATCTCATGGGTCCAACTAGAATTGAGTCTTTAGGAGGAAAGAGATACATCATGGTTGTGGTAGATGATTTCACCAGGTATACTTGGGTCATTCTTCTGAGATCCAAGTCAGATGATTTTGGGCACATTGAAGCCTTGTGTACAAAATTGCAAAATGAGAAGAACTTAAAGATTGATCAAATTCTCAGTGATCATGGTAAAGAATTCGAGAACTCATACATGGAATCCTTTTGCACTAGATCAGGTATATGTCAAGAATTCTCTGCTCCTATTACTCCTCAGCAAAATGGTGTAGTAGAAAGAAAGAATAGAGTCATTTAGGAGATGGCTAGAGCCATGTTGCATAACAAGGATGTGGCTAGAAATTTATGGGGAGAATCCGTCAACATTGCATGTCATACGGTTAATAGGGTGTATTTCAGACCTAGTACCAAGAAGACCTATGAGTTGTGAAAGGGAAGAAAGCCAAATGTGAAGTATTTCAAAATCTTTGGAAGCACTTGCTTCATCCTTAAGGATAGAGAGAATGTGGAAAAATTTGATTCCCAAAGCGATGAAGGAATATTTTTGGGATACTCCTCCACTAGCAAAGCTTATCGGGTATACAACAAAAGAACCAAAAAGGTGATAGAAACAGTCAATGTTGTTATTGATGAAACTTCAGATTCTGGTTCTGAGAAAATTGGTGAGGAAATACCAAAAGAAATTCTTCCTTCAGAGCCTAAGGTTGTTCAAGAAATAATTGATCAAGAACCCGTCTCTCCAAGTACTCCAAGTGTTGTAGAAGTCTCAGCCAACATACCTACCTCACCTGATTCAGAATCTCATGAAGAGAAAGGACCTTCCTCAAGGATCAAGCTAAATCACCTTCCTGAAGTGATTGTGGGAAATATGAATGAACTTACACTAAGAAAGAGTATAGTTGATAAATGTGTTTCTAACTTTGTGTCTTATTCTTGCTATTTGTCACAGGTTAAACCCCCCAAGGTTGAGGATGCTCTTTAAGATGAAAGCTGGGTTGAGGCCATGCATGATGAACTACTTCAGAATGATGTCTGGAATCTAGTCCCCAGACCAGAAGGAGAGCACATCATCGGCACAAAGTGGATATTCCGCAATAAAACTGATGATGAGGGAAATGTAATCCGCAACAAGACTCGTCTTGTGGCTCAAGGATACTCCTTAATGGAAGGAGTAGATTATGATGAGACATTTGCTCCTGTAACTCGTATGAAATCCATTAGGGTTCTTCTAGCCTTGGCGTGTCACTTGAAGTTCAAGTTTTACCAAATGGATGTAAAGACTGCATTCTTGAACAGGTTCCTTAAAGAAGATGTCTATGTGGCTCAGCCTAAAGGATTCATTGATCCATACTTTTCGGATCATGTGTTGTACCTTAAGAAGGCACTCTATGGATTAAAGCAAGCACTCAGAGCTTGGTATGACCGGCTTACACAATATTTGGTCTCACATGGCTTCACAAGAGGACAAGCTGATCAAACACTTTTTATCAAAAGGGAAGATGGCAAGTTGATAGTTGCTCAAGTCTATGTTGATGATATCATCTTCGGGTCTACAAAGGATGAACTTGCTCATAATTTTTCCAAACTCATGCACGTCGAGTTCGAGATGAGCATGATTGGAGAGTTGAATCACTTCCTTGAATTGTAGATCCGTCATCAAGAGTCAGGTATATTCATATCTCAATCTAAATATGCTAAAAATCTTGTGAAAAAGTTTGGATTGGAATTTGCTAGTTCTATTAGAACCCCCATGAGCCCAAATGAAAAATTCACTGTTGATTTGTCAGGTAAAAGTGTTGATTCTTCTTTATATAGAAGCATGATAGGTAGTCTTCTTTACCTTACTGCTAGTAGACCTGATATTAGTTATAGTGTGGGAGTATGAGCTAGATATCAGGCTAATCCCAAAGTGTCTCGTATGATTGCTTTGAAAAGAATAAAAAAGTATGTTAAATCCATTGCCGATTTCGGTGTGTGTTAAATCCACCTGATATTAGTTAGCTGGGTATTCTGATGCAGACTGGGCTAGGATTGCTGATGATAGAAAAAGTACTTCGGGGTGTTGTTTTTATGTGGGTAATAATCTTGTCTCTTGGATGAGTAAAAAGCAGAATTTCATCTCATTATCCATTGCTAAGTCTGAATACATCTCTACCGATAGCTGCTGCACCCAACTTCTGTGGATGCAAAAACTCCTCCTTGATTATGGTATTTGTCAAGAACATCTTACCATCTATTGTGACAATACCAGTGCCATTAACATCTCTAAAAATCCTGTTCAACATTCTCGAACGAAACATATAGAGATTCGACACCGCTTCATTCAGGAGCTTGTTGAAGATGGCACATTTACTCTTGAGTTCATCCACACTGATGATCAGAAGGCTGATTTGTTCGCTAAGCCTCTTGATAGCAAACAGTTTGAATTCCTACACCAAAACATTGGTGTGATCTCTATGGAGTGATCTCTCCTCCTCCTCCTCCTCCTCATTCCTCATGCATTTGCATCTAGTTTTATGCTTTGCTTTGTTTAACATGTTTTTGTTTTGTTTGTTTTCAGTTTTTGATTTATTTTGTTTCTCATAAAAAATAAAATAAAAAATTGAAAAAAATCAAAATCAGAAAAATACAAAAACAGTGTGTGTTTTGTGTACTTTGGTACTTGTGTACCTTGGATGTCCATTGAAATAAAGTCTTTTAATCTTTGTATCTTTTATAGCTTAGATGAGCATCTCAATGCGCAACTAAGCAAGTGTGTTTTATGGCTCATGTTTGTGATGAGTATAATTAAGTAATCTCTTATACTTAACACTCATATCACTCTTTTTAACGGGAAGGACTAGAAAGTTCTAAGAAAAAAGCATAAATAACCATCTCACTACTAAAGCTCCCCAATCATGAATAACATCTGTGTGCTTCTGCATAGCAAAATTGTGATGTTTTAAGATTACATAATTGGGTATTTCTTCTCTCTCTTATATGCCCATGCATGACATGCTTCAAAAGAAAATATGCAAAGAAAATCAAAAGCAAAAAGAATCAAAATGCTTTTAAATATGGTTGCAAGCGTGTTTTTGTTGACACCCTATTTTGCAACTCGTATTTAACCTCACATGGAGGGTAAAAGCGTAATTTCACATTGAAAATATGCATCTTGATTCTGGTCATTAGATCCTTAATTTCATTTCACCAAAATGATCTTGATGTTGTAACGAACAAATCGACTAGTCATGAGCCCAAATCAGACCATTAGATTGAAAGTTATCATCAAATCAAGTTTTAATGGCTGAGATGTACTATTACAAATCGAGTCCGACTATATGTGATTATGAACAATTGATTTCAATTGGTTATAAATATAATCAATTTGAGATCGAAGATGTGTCATAATTTGATTGGTTAGGACTACATTTTATGGTAGAGTCGCACACACCTAATTAACTAGATAGTTAAACATTAATTATTCAATGAGTAATTTGTGCAATTATCTTTTAATTAGAGTAAATTTAGAACCAATTAAATCTGAAATGGGAGTGATTGGAGCCATTTAGTGTTAATTGGGAGCTAATTTTGGGACCTATTAATGTTAATTGTGCTGAAACCATTTTCTAACAAATGACTTCTGCTCACTATTTCATCAATATCTCTCAGAATATTTTGAATCTGTGAATAAAGGTTAATTTTCCCAGAAACTAGACATCCGGGGCTTCAATTTGAGCACAAGAATGAGACAATTCCGATCAGAATTGAGTCAGATATGATTTTTCGAAGTTGGCTCTACAAGCTGTTACAGCATGTACGGGAAAACCAAACTTTGCTTGCTCCTCACTCTCATCAATCTCCACATTTAATGCACCAAATTTCCCCAAAAGCTAAAATGAGGTCTAGGTTCATGATTCTTTGTCAACCCTCATTAAATGACCTTCTATTCATATTTCCTCCATCACTACTATATAAACCCCTCCTCTCCTTCATTCCAAGACACAAAAAACCCCCCTCTCTTCTCTTCTCTTGAGTTTTAGTGAAATTGAGTAGTCTTGTCATATCTTGGTCTTCCTGAGACTCAAGGTATTGAGTGAGACTCACTCTCTCTCTCCTAACTCTTCTTTTCCTCCACCCTTAGAACCTCCATCAAGAGTCCCCTCTTCCACCATATGGATCATGCATGAAGGTATAATCCCCTTTCCTAACTGTTTGTTTATGTTGCCATGATAAGAATTTAAGATTAAAGCATGATAATTCTCTTGAATATATTTGAATGTTCTTAAATGTTCTTATGTGTTCTTCACATGTTCTTGGTTATTCATCACATATTCATGCATAAACACTAGTTTTAATCTTAAATCCACATCAAAAATATGAAAAACATGTTTGTTTAGTAATTCTTTCAAATCCTTAAATCTAGGTAATCACTATCCACACACATTCACTAGAGTTTATTTTTCAATCCAAATGTCATGCTTAATAAATTGAATTAGGGTTTATCACATGCACACATATTAAATTCAACATACAAATTGATTGACATATTGGATGATGTGATATGAATGTTGGCCACCATAGTCTAGAAGACTTCTGTTGACACTCTATTTTGCAACCCGCATTTAACCTCACATGGAGGGTAAAAGGATAATTTCACCTTGGAAATATGCATTTTGATTCTGGTCATTAGATCCTTAATCTCATTTCACCAAAATGATCTTGATGTTGTAACGATCAAATCGACTGGTCATAAGCCCGAATTGGACCATCAGATTGAAAGTTATTATCAAATCAAGTTTTAATGGCTAAAATGCACCATCACAAATTGAGTCCGACTATATGTGATTATGAACAATTGATTTCAATTGGTTATAAGTATAGTCAATTTGAGATCAATGATGTGTCATAATTTGATTGGTTAGGACTACATTATATGGTAGGGTTGCACACATCTAATTAACTAGATAGTTAAACATTAATTATTCAATGAGTAATTTGTGCAATTATCTTTTAATTAGAGTAAATTTGGAACTAGTTAAGTCTGAAATGGAAGTGATTGGAGCCATTTAATGTTAATTGGGAGCTAATTTGGGACCTATTAATGTTAATTGTGCTGAAACCATTTTCTAACAAATGACCTCTGCTCACTATTTCATCAATATCTCTCAGAATATTTTGAATCTATGAATAAGGTTAATTTTTCCAGAAACTAGATATCCGGGGCTTCAATTTGAGCACAAGAATGAGACAATTTCGATCAGAATTGAGTCAAATATGATTTTTCGAAATTGGCCCTACAGGCTGTTACAGCAGGTAGGAGAAAACCGAACTTTGCTTGCTCCTCACTCTCATCAATCTCCACATTTAATGCACCAAATTTCCCCAAAGGCTAAAATAAGGTCCAGGTTCATGATTTTTTGTCAACCCTCATTAAATGACCTTTCATTCATATTTCCTCCATCACTACTATATAAACCCCTCCTCTCCTTCATTTCAAAACACACAAAAAACCCCCATCTTTTCTCTTCTCTTGAGTTTTAGTGAAGTTGAGTAGTTTTGTTATATCTTGGTCTTCCTAAGACTCAAGGTATTGAGTGAGACTCATTCTCCCTCTCCTAACTCTTCTTTTCCTCCACCCTTAGAACTTCCATCAAGAGTCCCCTCCTCCTCCACTATATGGATCATGCATGAAGATATAATCCCCTTCCCTAACTGTTTGTTTATGTTGCCATGATGAGAATTTAAGATTAAAGCATGATAATTCTCTTGAATATATTTGAATGTTCTTAAATGTTCTTATGTGTTCTTCACATGTTCTTGGTTGTTCATCACATGTTCATGCATAAACACTAGTTTTGATCCTAAATCCATATCAAAAATATGAAAAACATGTTTGTTTCATAATTCTTTCAAATCTTTGAATCTAGGATATCACCATACACACATATTCACTAGAATTTACTTTTCAATCCAAATGCAATGCTTAATAAATTGAATTAGGGTTTATCACATGCACACACATTAAATTCAACATGCAAATTGATTGACATATTGGATGATATGATATGAATGTTGGCCACCATAGTCTAGAAGACCGGTTTCACCGGGCAAGGTGGGTGCCTAACACCTAGTCTAGAAGACCGGTTTCACCGGGCAAGGTGGGTGCCTAACACCTTCCCACCTTGTAACATAGCCTCCGAGCTTAAATCAAGGGTTAGTAGATCAAATGCTTATCCATGTAATTTTTGATTTTTAGATTGTAACTAGGAAACAAAGCCATGTACTTTATCTTAGATTGTATCTAGGACCAAAGCCATGTAATTTTCCTATGATCAATGTAAATTCAATTTCAAATTAATAAAATGAGGAATTTTTCATTCATGATTTTCTTATTTTTCCAATAATTAAATAAGTGGCGACTCCATTGTAAAACTCTTAATCAAAAGGGAAAAATATAACTAGTCGAACCTCCATTTTGAGAGGCAATAACACGACTCCACCCATTCACATGGGTTTGGCCCAACATCTTATAAAAACGGGCCGAGGGCGTGGTCTCTCACAGTTTCTAGGAGATGTGGGAGTTATAGGATGTATCTCGAAGGTGATAGTCCCCATCAAGCAGTTATGATTATATGTGAGTTAAATTGATTTTCTCATATCTTAAATCGTCATAATATGAGACACTTATGTACACTTGCTATGTTTTCACACACAACACGCAAAAATTCTTTGCTACTTTTGATGCATGTGTAGGTACAATGTGATTTGGCCATGACAAGGGATACATGTGTTAATGTATACTCACTAAACTGTCTTCACTTGTTTTTCAAATATAAAATTGGTTAGACTTGTTTAGTGTGTGTGTGTGTTTTGGATCTATGAATGCTATGTTTTTCTTGTTGAGAGATGTTTTTGAGAGCTTAACATGTTGATTGGATCTATATTTGAGTAGCTTGCTTGTTTGCATTCATCTCTGTGTGTTTTTCCTCTCTTTGAAAAATTGCTTTTTACCAAGCTCGACAGCTTCTTGATAGATCCTCGACAAATTCCTATCTATCGAGCCCCTTGGACTTCTTTTCTCGACAGATCTTATCGCAATTTCGATCCATCGAGCTATCTGGAATTTGTCTCTATAGCCTCTCAATAAATTCTCGATCCATCGAGAAAGTTTCTGTCTGGCCGATAACTTCTCGATAGCTTTTCAATCCATCGAGGTAATTTTGCCGTCAACAGATTCATATCTGTCGAGATTTAGTTCTCAATAGATCCTCGATCCATCGAGCTGCGTTTTGTTTAAGTACCTTCAACGTGAAATCAGATTTCATTTCTCTCATTCTCTCTCGACAAAAAAGGTTTTCACTCTCCAAACACCCTCTTCTCACTCAAAACCTCCTACACACGTGATTTTCAGCCTAATCTAGTCTCAAATCACTTGGTATGATTCTCTAATCCTTCATTCTTCATGCATTTCACACATTAGACCTAGGTTTTTTGGGGTTTGTGAAATTTTTGGGGTTTTGGAAAACTTTTGAGTTTTTTGTGAAATTTTTGGGTTGGGTGTTATTTATTTGATGCTATATGATCATACATTGCATTCCATTTTCATTTTCACAATGTTTCATACATTTAGATGTGTGTTTGGTTGTTGAAAATTGTGTGCTGATAGGTTTGGATTGGGTTGAACCCATGATGCAATTTTTTTTAGCACGTCACATGTTCATGCATTCTTTTCATGCATACGTACCCTTTCTTTTCTTTCTATCTATTCTGGGTTGTGAATGTTTTATGTTTTCTCTCTCTCTCTCTCTCATAGACTGCGCATGGCACCTAAATGCAAATCTACTTCGTCTCAGAACCCTCTTCATTCCGGGACATCTTCTTTTGATCCTCCTATTCCCCCTTTTTCATGTTTGGTTCCGTGATGAGATCAGGACTTCTCGGAGAACTTTTCTAAACGTCGCGTTCATCCGAAGCGCCATGTGATTCTGTCGGACTTCGCCGACACTTCTCTACCCAATGTCATTCACACTCGGGGATGGGAATCTCTTTGTGAGATACCCTTGAGATGTCCCACCATGTTCATTTAAGAGTTTTACTCCAACATGCACAGTATCGATACCTCTGTACCTAAGTTTGTCACGACATTCTGAGATACATGTATCGTAGTCACTCTGGATCTTATATCCAAGATACTACACATCCCATGGGTAGCACATCCTGACTACCTCGATTGTCAGCGTCTAAGGACTGTGTCCAAAGATGCACTTCTGTCTCATTTCTGTGAAACACCCTTCATATGGGGTGAGCGCCAAACTATGCTCGGGCTTTGCAAAAGGTCCGAGGTTCCTAAACATGGTGATGACATTTGTTCTTACTCCACTGTCTTACTATAACTCTATCACAAAGCCTAGTGCTCGGTTTTTGCTATCCCTCTTAGAGGACCTTTCTATAGACTTTCCCTCTCATTTCATTCTTTCTCTCGTAGATGTCTATAGGGATACGGCGACCCGTGATAAGCTTATCTTTCCTTCGGCTATCATGCGGATCCTTCACCACTTTTCTATCCCTATTCCTGATTCTCTCTTCTATACTGTCATAGGTACCATTAGCGCAGCTTCTATTCGGCAGAGTGAGGCCTAGCTTCGACTGAAGCGGCCACGGACCGAAACGATAGATTCTTTAGCCCCTACCATTCCATCCACCTCCGCTCCTTCTTCTTCAACAGGTGGTGTGACTCTCGAGGCCATCATGGCCAGCTACAGTGCATGGATGCTTGCTTTGACACTCTCAGTGATGAGTTATGTCAGGTGAACACCCGTGTCAGTCGTATCGCACGACGACAGGCTCGTATGGGTAGCTTCACCGCTTCTTCTTCTCTTTCACCTTCTTCGGAGGCTTCTAAGGATGAGGATGCTGCTGATGGAGGTGATGATGATGATGAGGATGAGGATGAGGAGGCTAACTCTTCCAACGATGATGAGATGATGACCTCTCAGTGACTTACCCTTTGTCATTCATGACAAAAAGGGGAAGTAGTTTTGAGATGATGAGAGTAGTCATGTATTTAAGGGGAGTGTTAGCATAGGACATTTTTGATAGGGGAGTGTTTATATTTTTTAGGGATGTAGTGAGGATTATTTGTACTTTTCTTTTCTTTATCTTTTGTTACATTATCCTCTTGTACATTGGTCTTGTGACCAGTCTTTTATGACATACATTGTACTTATTTCTTATTTATATATGATGATGTATGTTGTTATTAACCTATCTCTCCATGTGTTGTTTCTTTTCTATCTTTATACACATGTTTCTTTATGTATGCAATCCTTTATTTCTGTTTCACACTAAGATGCCTTGATGAGTTTTGTTTAAAATGTTTCATAAAGACAAGCTATCAAAATCTTTCATGCCATGAACTCTCTTCTTGCAAAATTTTTCAAGAGTTTGTGTTAGGATTAGATTTTATTGTATTTAACAAGTGATTATGAGTTTAGTGTTTTATGACTTCTCTCATACTTCATTTGTTTGTTGTAGTTTTGTCACAGATTGCCAAAGGGGAAGATTGTTAGGACATATGTGGATATTGTTAGAGACATATGTTATGTAAATTGGCTAATCCTTTGACAAAACGCATTTTATTTGTATTTGGATAGATCTAGGATGGCTTAGTACTTCAAGGTATAAGAGTTCAAGTTTAGTATTGAAGCCATGCAAATCTGTCCAAGAAACAAGTGAAGAAGTGTTGTTCATTAAAGCTCGACAGATGACATCTATCGAGGTTTAATGCCTAATGCTCGATAGTAACTTGACAGATGTTGTATCTATCGAGAATTACAAAATTCAGATTTCCATATCTATTTTCACACATATCCAAGTGTATTTATGTAAAGTTTCTTTTCTCACAACCCTAGATATATATAAGGATTATTTTAAGAGCCGTCAAGATGATGCAAGGTTATACAACTTGATGCAAAGTCATTATGCATGAAAATTGTGACCAGCGACAATTACCCTAGTTCATCATATTCATTGTAGAAGCTACTGCGTCTTTGCAGCCAACATCTTTCTCAAGTTGGTGTGTTAGTCACGTACTTGGATTCGTGCATTAATTGGTTAGTCACGTACTGGAAGCCGTGCATTGAAATGAGAGATTGTGACTACATCACAAGTCCAATTGGGTATTGGGGTAAGGGTTCAACTGTAGGTTGGTATTAGGTACTGGGATTTCTTTTACTTGTAACTGCTTGTTTTGATAATAGTGAATTCTCAAGAGTGATGACCTTAAATTCACCCGGTGGGATTTTGGCTCCGTGGTTTTCCCCATTCGTAAACAAATCACCTGTGTCAAATTTATTTTCCACTGCATTTAACTTAGTTGGCGATTTGTTTGTGCTACCACGTTTATTGTATGTAATTAAATCTAATTGATTTCACTTGGCTAAATTAATTGATTAAGTTACCAAAGGGGTTAATACATTCTTGGCCTATCAGTGAGGGATATGGCAGATAGGCGAGGGAGATGAGAGGGATAGAGGGCTGTGCGATAGTGTGAGATCGGTGACGGCGAGGACGAAACAAAGTTGAGAGAGTAGAGAGTTATGCCTGTGCTTGACTGCTTGTGGGCTTGTGGCCGTGTGAGTGAGGGAGTTGAGAGATGAAGAATGAGTTTAGATTATATTTATACTTAGGATTAGGGATTTTTAATTTTTTTTAATATTATATATGTAACCGGGTCGGATTCGGGCCAGGTTTGCATAATACTCAAACCTGACCAGAACCTGTTTTGGGTTTTTTATTAAAACCCATACCCACCCCATTTGCCACCCTATTAGGGTCGGGTCGGACCAGGTACCCGTGGGTCGGGCATATTTTGCCATCCCTAACAAGGGCTGATCAGGAGAAGGAGACGAAATCGAAGTTAAATGCCAATGAAGCTTTGGGTGAGCAGGTTCTTTGAAAGAAAACTAAGGAGAGTTGTAGTAATGAACTAACTAAGAAGGTCGTCCAAATCACTCTTAATTTAAAGTAACTTAGTTGACAATGATGCACCGTTTGAGGAATTTGATTCGTCTACTGCCTCCCTATAGTAGCAAGGTGATGGGGTATGTGCAGAAGAAGGTTGCTGCCTTAAGTGGCAACAAGCGTGTAAGGTTGAATTAAATCAACCATCTTGTTGGCTTTATTCCGTGCCAAATTTGCTTGTAATTTAGCAATTAGTAACACTGTATTTAGGTGGGAATCATGTAAGGGTAGTGTGTGAGAGAGTGTGAAAAAATGCTCAAGACTGTGTAGTGAAGCAGGGACTCCCGGCTGGATCTTGCGGGTGGCTCGTGGCTTGCAAGCCGCTAGAAGATGCACACGAGTGAAGCATGCAGAAAAGCTAAACCGTCATGCCAACTGTAGCACTACAGGACAAAAAGTCCAGACTGGCCATTCAGTTAGCTCACGGCTTGGACTCATGACTCAGTCAAGTCGCCAGT
Organism: Quercus tomentella; assembly: GCA_028535165.1. Lineage (NCBI taxonomy): Eukaryota > Viridiplantae > Streptophyta > Magnoliopsida > Fagales > Fagaceae > Quercus > Quercus tomentella. The sequence continues at coordinate 28,811,027 of JAPQVY010000012.1, read as the reverse complement.
CCACTCTGTTATGGAAAAACTAACTCTTCGCATTAATTTCTCACTCTAGTATAAATACCCTAATACCCACGAAATATTGAAAGCTTCCAAAGAGAATTTTGAGAGAGAAACCTTAGAAAAAAACAAGATTGACTCATCTACAATCTTCACATAGTGACTCTTCAAATTCCTCAACTCTTACCCTCTCCATTATTACATCCTTAAGAGGTTCTTTAGCCAAATCCTTTTCTCACCTTACCCATATCTGTGAGAAGGCTTTTTGGTGTTTTAGGGAAGCAATTCGAAAGGAACCAATTCATATTGGTTGATGTTATGGGTTATAGCGGAATCTGGTAAGCTAAAGAAGAAATAAGTTTGGTGTAACCTCATTGGAATAGGAGCTTGGAGGGCTTACGTACACTGGGTAGATTAGGCTTGGAGGGTATTCTACTGTTCATGTATCCCAACTACATTTTTTAGTAGATTATTTACCGCTTGGAGGGCGGCGGAGAGGTTTTACGCCGAGGGTTTTGGTTTCCTCTTCGATAACATATCGTTGTGTTGTCCTTGTGTTTGCATCTCTCTTTCCTTAATCTTTGCCATTTAATTTCTGCTGTGAATATGATTTTATTTGGTTTAGATTGTTTATCAATTCTGTTATATGCTTATGTTCATATTCAGCACATTAATTGTTTGATAATAAGCTTGAATTGATAATTTGGAAATTGGGGGTTTAAACGTTCATAGTGTTTTATACACATATTGAACATTCGAATAATGGCAAGAAGACACCCCAAAGAGAAGGAGGAAATTTGGACTTTGTTTAGTAGGTGAGTTGATATCGTCCAATTTTGAGAAGGAAATTATAATGTAGTTAAGGTTGTTAATCCACTGAGAAAAGGAAATCAAGAACACATCAAGCACCAATAATATATAGAAAAATTTGATTGAAACTAGCACAAAGAAAATTTAGTAAATCTCAATAACTAAAATTGTTAGGGTGTTGGGGTTTGTCCACCAATATCGATAGACATACACTACTAATCCAATTTTTATACATAATCAAGTAAATAAACACAAATTATCCAATTAGAAGATTTAGAAATAAGATTGATTAGTAAAAATCTCTTTTGGTTTATTTTCTTCATCACATATTCCAATGATTTAGCCTAGAAAAGAATAACTTTGTTAAGAAAGCTCAAGAACATTGTATACTCCAGAGGCAATGATATGACAAAACTAATATCTAACAAAATTATTGCATTCTGCTAGAGAAACTATAAATCTCTATTCTAACAATAATAAGATGTAAGAATATAGACTTATGAAAGAATTAGGAACTAAAAATCAATCTAACGAAACAATTATGAAAAGAGAACGATTGATTTCAATAATCAAAGCATTAAAAACATGTATAGATTGGTAAGTGGATAGCTTACAATATTGAGGATTCACCCATAACCATAGTCTAGGTTCTTAAATTTCCATAGAAAGTAAAAACTCTAAAAAAAATAATGTTTTCTAGCCCCAAAAATGCTGCTGCCCTACTCTCCCCCAAAACCCCAAAACATATGCTCCCAAAAAGGGCAAATAAATCTTTTAAATCCCCTTTTTCATCACTGGGTCAACTTCCAAGTCAGTTTTGTCCTTCAAAATGGTCAATTATGAATTTTTGGTAAACTAAAAAGTTGTAGAGATTCAAGTTTTCCTTCTGTGGTCACAAGAATCTGGTCAATCTAATATCTGAGTATAAATATATGGCCATAATACCAAGATTGTACAGAATATTTCCATAACATATTTTTTTTCTCAACTTTGCCTTAAACGAAATTCTCTCTTGCCCTTTATATTTCCACACATATTTGACTTGTTAAATGCTTCAAAAACCACTTCTCTTTTAATCTTGACTCTTGAATTCTCATAGCTATTAATGTTTGCATGATTAGCCAATTCATTTTAATCTCCTACAAAAGAAAAATACAGTTAATGAGTATATTTTGGAAAAAACCTCGCAAACTCTCATATTTATGTGTAAGTGCAGGAATAAACACAAAATAGATGTGATAATGCCTACCAAAACTAAGATAATATTGTAATTTTAAGCAATTATCATGAATCTACCTTTTGTGTTTTATTATTATTATTATTATTATTTTTTTTTTTTTTTTTTTTTTTTTTTTTTTTTTTTGTGTATAGAATGCTTGGGGTCTTAGGCCAAAATGGCTTTCTACCACTGTTTATGGAAATATATATGAATATACCACTGTTTCGGAAATATATAGAAATCTACCACTTTTTTGGTACTCAAGTTTGGGAAAATTGAGTTCCAAATGGTATTCGAGTTCCATGAACTTGAGTTCTTTGAAAAAATAACTTTCAAAATAGCTGAAAGATTTTTGCTAGAACTCAAGTTCCATGAACTTGAGTATCAAGAAAATGGTGGATTGCTACTTATTTTCGAAACAGTAGTTGATTTTCATATATTTCTCCTAAAGATGCTACAGTGCCATTTTTGCCTTGGGTCTTACATACCTTTTAAAACAAAATGAAGTGAGGAAGGTTATTCGAGAGCACCACCTTTCTCTTCTTGGGTTGGTAGAGAAAAAAGTGAAAAACATAAAATAAGGATTTTATTCTGAAATTCATTGGTAGTAATGGGTGGCCCTTGTATAATGCCTCTCCGAATAGCAGGCAGATTGTGGGTTTGTTGGAACCCAACTGATTTAAATGTTACACTCATTAGTCAAAACGATCAAGTTATACGTTACGGAGTTAGCAGAATAGACAATATATTGAAAATGGTAATTTCCATTGTGTATGGTGATAATTTCCCTACTAAAAGAGAAGCTTTGTGGACTGATATTGTCTACCATGTCTCTGTGTTCAATGGTAGGCCATTGGTGCTTGCTGGAGACTTTAATGCCACAAGGAACCAAAGTGAAAGAGCGGGGTGTCAAATGATTGGGTAGGGTAGATGAATTTTTATTGTTGAGAAAGGGTCTGGCAAACTAAAGTCTTAGGTAATCCTATGTTCATATTATGTTCCAAGGTTAAATTGCTTAAGAAGGATCATATTATGGAGTTATCAAGTTGGGTTCTTCAGGTAGAGGATCATCTAGAAACTCTTCAAAGGAGAATTCAGCGAAATCCACTTGATAAAGAATTGCATTAAGATTTATTTCGAGTTTAAGTAAAGCTAAGGAAAATTTCTTTAAACATAAGTCTCGGGTTCAATGGTTGAGCTTGGGTGACCTTAATACTAGCTTTTTCTTCAAGAGCATGAAATCTCATCACAGTAGGAGCAATATTGTTTCGGTTTGCAAGGAAGATGGAACTTAGATTAAAGATCCAACAGAGTCGAAAGGGAAATTGTCAATTATGTTCAGAAGTTACTCGGTAAGTCTCCCAATAGTGTAGATATTAATGTTGATGATCTTTCCAAAGCTCTTCCTCGGAGATTACTTATGATTGAAAGCAATGATTTATCTCGGGAAGAAGTGAGTGCGAAGGAGATTAAGGAAGCCCTTTTTTCTTTGAAAGACCACAAAGCCCTTAGCCCTGATGGTTATGACACGTTATTCTTCAAGAAATCTTGGAGTGTGGTGGGACCAAATGTTCTAAGTGCTATCAAGTCTTTCTTTGACTCTGGATGCGTTTTGTACTGTCATTTCATTGATACCTAAGGTGCCTAATCCTTCAATGTTGAAGGATTTTTGCCCTATTTCCTGTTGTACTACCATCCACAAGTGTATCTCTAAGATCATTGCCCCACCTTGTTGGGAAAAAACAAACAGCTTTTGTAGAAGGGAGAAGGATTCGAGACAATATCATTCTTTCGTAAAATCAAAATTATCACAAAAATAAGGGAGTTCCACGTTGTGCTCTCCAAGTTGATTTGAGGAAAGCTTATGATATAGTAAGGTGGGACTTATTACTTGCTGTCATTCGGGTCATTGGCTTTCCTGAGCAAGTAGTTCAGTGGATTAGTGAGTGCATTTCTTCCTCTAGATTCTCTATCAGCATCAATGGCGAGCTTAATGCTTTCCAAGTGGCAGAGGTTTCAGACAATGTGATCCATTGGCCCCATATCTTTTTGTCCTTATAATGGAGATTTTCTCAGGCTTGATGAATAATATGGTGGCTGAGGTGAAATTCAAATTCCATTGAAAATGCTAAAAGGAGAGAATCTCTCACCTTTGTTTTACAGATGACCTCATTTCCTCTAAAGATGTTGTTGATTTCAAGTAGCAAGTCGTTTAATGTTTTAGAAAATTCAAGGATATGTCAGGTTTAAGCCCAAATCTAGACAAGAGTAACCTATTCACTTGTGGTGTTTAGGCAACTATTAAAGAGCATTTGATCCTAGATCTAGGGCACAACAAGGGTTCTATCCCTGGGAGATATTTGGGTATGCCTTTAACCTCTTCTGAACTTAAAAGAGTTCAAATTGCAAATCACTCGTGGATAGAATTGTATCCAAAGAAAGAAGTTGGTCATGCAGATCTTTCTCATATGCTGGTTGGTTGCAGTTCACGAAAACCATCCTATTTTCTATTCAAGTATACAAATCCTTTCTTTTTATCTTACCCAAAGTTGTGACTTGTGATCAAGCTTGTGGAGCAAACCCTTAGAGCTTCCTTTGGAAAGGTAGTAAGTTAAGCTCTACAAGGGCAAAAGTTGCATGGGAGCATGTTTGTTTGCCAAAAAATGAAGGGGGCCTAGGTATAAGTAGAATGGAGGAATGGAACCAAGGAGCTATGTTGAAGCAACTTACAGATTCTAATCAATCCATTTGGTCTAAAAGGGTTTGTACGAATTTGATCAGAAATAGAAATTTTTGGACGTGTTTTTTGGTGGGAGATGATTCATCTATTTCTCTTTGGCATGACAATTGGCATCCTATAGATCCCCTTGTAGATAAATTTGGAGACCGGATCATCTACAACTCAGTTTTGGGTAGGAATGCATTAGTGAAGGATATCGATCATTGAGGGAATAAAGTGGAAATGGCCCATAGCTCAATCAATAGAGTGGCTAGAACTTAAAGAAGCTACTCCTCATGATTTCAAACCTATTACCGTACAGGAAGATCGACTCCAATGGACAGAAAGCTCTAATGGCCAGTTTTCTTTTAAGAATTAATGCTTGGGAAAGCTTGAGATCTCGTGGTCAAAGAGTTGATTGGTTTAGAGTTTTTTGGCATAGCAAGGCTATCCCTCGCCATGCCATGATCGTTTGGCTGGCCATCCAAGGTAGATTGAACACTCAAGACAAGCTTTTATGTGGTAGCATAAGGGGTCAAGTGTGCTTTTATGTGGGTTAGATACTGAAAATCTAGATCATCTCTTCTTTAGTTGCACTTTCTCAAAAACAAAAAAAAAAAAGGTTCTGGAATAACTCTGACAAAAATGGAATCTTCCATGGGTGAGAAGGACGTGGCAAGAAACAGTTCAACGGATGACTCAGTGCTTCAAAGGGAAATCTCTCCTCAGTACCACTTGCAAGCTAATGTTACCAGAAGTTGTCTATGCAATATTGCAAGAAAGGAATTCAAGAATTTTCAAGGCTAGAGCTAGAAATGAATGTATTTTCATTAATGATATTACTTTTTATGTTAGTGCTAGGCTCCCAATAAAATATATGGCTTCAGAGATCCTAGGACATATATGTCACAGGATATTTGTTAATCTGGTGTAGATTTTTCATCCTTTTTGTTCCTCAAATTGTTGTTCTTTATGTTGTAGTCTTTCATATATAGAACTTGAGTGATTTTGAAGGTGGCCTTCGTTCTCTGGTGTATGCCCCTTTGAATTTATATAGTAATATATACTTATTTATCAGGGGAAAAAAATCAACAATTCAAATATTAACAAGCATACCCATATTAAAATAAACTAACCAAAGCATGTTTTGCATGTTATTAGAACTAAATAATCACAAACAAGCATAAATAAATAAATAAATAAACGAGGTAATCAATGTGCAGATAAGTGAATTATACCCCTAGCTAGAAGCTTGATTTTGATGGAGTAAATGAAGGAGACTGGTGTTCTAGACTATTTGAAGGAACTCGAAACTTGTAGAATAGAAAAAGCTTGTAACTACACCATGCTCAGCAGCTTTAAGCTTTTAGGTGTTCCAGTTTTGACGTACTAACTTTGCAGACTTAATTAGATGAAGGTCTCTTCCCGTGCTCCAAGTTTTTATTTTTGCGCTCTTGCTGCCCGACGGAAAGGCTCTTGCAACATACAGTTTTAGCTTTTTGCAGTTTGGTGCAGCGTGCAGAAAATTACAAGTCACTGAAGTGGTCCAAATGGGTACAACTTGATTTTTCTCGTTTTCTCACACTCAATCCGGACGTCCTTTTGAGAAGTTGTTTTTTCCATGATATAAATAATTAACTCTAGTTTGAGAAAGTACCGACTTTTCGAATCCAATTTTCATAAGAAAAAAATCAAATTGTGTGCAATGCAAATACCAAAACTGATTTGTCATATTTTTGCCCTTTTTAACCTCCGTTCAAATGAGATGCCATTGGAAAGCTTATGATGATATGTTCGCTTTATAACTCCAATTTTCATATAAGGTAAACTAGAAGCCTTGAAAGGTAGAGTCAAACTCAACTTTAGCACAAAAATCTCACTTGGGTATTTCATTAAATTCTTTTATTTCCATGGGAATTTTTGGTGATCAAGCATACCAAATTGAAATTTATCACAAGACCTTTCCAATGACTCCTCGTTTGAATCAAACCATGGTCATTTGATTACAATTCGGTCAAGATTGAATCATAATCAAATTTTATTGGTCTTAGAAAGACTAAATATTGACACTTTTTCATTGTTTTTACAATTCTTGTTCATTTCACATCCGGTTGGACACATGAGCTGTCATTTTAAACAGAATTCAATTTTCAACTAAATATAGGATCAAATTTATCTCGATCATATGATCAAATCAAGGTCAAACTCAAGCTTACCACGGTCAAACTTGGTCAAACATAAGGAAAGTATTTGAAAATATTGACTTTTTTTTAATTGAAATTTTGAAAATATTGACTTTGATGTAAAATGATAGATTTTGTTAATGTGAATTTTTGACTTTATTTGACCACTAGTTAACTCGACCAAAATTTGATTAACAAATGGAATTTTGTTCATTTTAACTCTTGACACGTAAAATTGTTAAATCTAACATCTAATTGGGACAAATCATGTTAAATTCAACATTCTATTGATCCTTACGTCAAAAATATAAATTTTGGGCTTAAGTTGAGATTTTTGCACCCAAACTGAGGGTGGAGAAAATAATATAATATCATGTCCGATGATGAAGATGTCAACTTACTGTCACATTTTGAAATACTTGGTATCCTTAAGGTCCCTAGTTGTAGTATGAATGGACTTAGCAAAATGGATGGGCGACAGGTCAAGGTCAAGTTCAAGTCAAGGTATCGGTTGAGCTGCAAGCTCAACTTCTCAATTTTCACACATACATTTTACTAGGGGTTTTTTTTTAAAAAAAATTATTATTATCAAAACGACATAACTAGTTGTGGGTACCCGAGGACCGACGAGGAAGTTATAGAGTCGAAGCACTGGGCCGAGGCCCGAAGAGGGATAGGAAAGGTTGGGGCATTAATTGGAACACGCCACTAGACACGGGCGCGAAGAGCAACGACACCCGAGGAGGGAGACGGATCCGCCATAATGTCTTAAGGTACTCCATAGAGGGGACTGCAAGCTGATGTAGATAGAAGTCAATGGAAGACAAGGAATCTCTGGGATGGAATTGCCTGTCGCATCCACATTAAATGATGTACACCAGCTTTATCAGCCGCATTAATGAGGAGGTGACCTGAACAGTGCTGGCCACAGCTACGCAAGCTACTGCTGCCATCTACTTCAGATGCAAAAGGCGACAGGTGTTGGAAAGGGATGAAGATCAGGTGGAAATGGACGAAGAAGATACACTGGGGAAGGGCTATCTAAGGAGGGGTAAGGGCATTGGAAAAAAGGGATTTTTTTCCATTGGAACTCTACTTCTTTGAGAACCTGGGTGCAAAGCTTAATGCTTATTCATTTCTTGAACGCAAGCCTGACCTTTGAACATTAGTGTCCTCAGGCAAAACCCATCGTTTTTATCCTTTCCCATCTCTAACCAATTTTATTGGTCTGGGCCTAGTTTGAGGGGAACATCTTGCTATTCTAAGTGGGCTTGGATCCCAACTCATTTTTCTGGTCCTTACACTAGTCTATAATATAAAATTAGCCACAGACCTACATGATGCATGGGAATATAATATAATGTAATGAGGTATAATATATAAAAATAAAATTTACTTTAAGTATTGTCTTCTTTTAAAAAAGAATTCTACAAATATTTTTTTTATTTTTTTATCTCTACAAATATATATTTTATTATTCTAACTTCTGTTGTAGTGAATTCTATTTGCTAATATATAACTAAACTTTATAAGTTTCAAATTTATTATTCAAAATTTTCATCTCTTAAGAAATAAGGAAATTATCATAATAATAAAAAACTATCACAAAATTACAATATTATCTAAGTCAAAATTTAAATGAAATTAAAGGAATAAAAATTAGACTTTATAATAATTTATTACTCAAACAATTAGTAGGCATATTCAAATTCCTTTTCTTATATAATAAATAAAATAAAAAATAAAAAAAATAAAAAAAACCAAAACACATATTAAAAAAGTAAAGAAAAAAAATATATCATTAACCTTAATTAGAGTCATAAGAAATAACAAAAATCCACCAAAAGAAAGTAGAGAGATAGAGAGAGGGCACTCACAATTTTGCATGGGAAAAATATGGATTAAATTGAGAAAATCAAATCAAATTTATACAAAATAAAATGGAAAGAATAAGAGTCAAAACATAAGAAAGAGGAAGGAAGTGTAACAGTAAAGTAGAGAGTAGTAGGAAGATAGAAAAACAAAAAGGAAGGGAAAAAGTTTGAAGAAGTGTAACTGTAGGTGTGAACTAATAGGGAGAAGAAGAATTAAAAAAAATAAAAAAATTCTACAAGTATTTTTTATTATTCTAACTTCTGTTGTAATGTATTATATTTGCCTAATATACAACTAAACTTTATAAGTTTCAAATTTATTATTCAAATTTCTCATCTCTTAAGGAATAAGGAAATTAACATAATAATAAAAAATTGTCACAAAATTACAATGTTATCTTAGCAAAAATTAAAATGAAACTAAAGGAATAAAAAATAAACTTTATAATAATTTATTACTCAAAAAATTAGTAGGCATATTCAAATTCCTATTTCCAAAAAATTCTAAGTATTAACCCAAACTAAAATTCAACCAAAGCTATAAAAAAGGAAAGAAAAGACTTTCTAATGGGAAATTAAAAAAAAAAAAAAAAAAAAAAAAAAAAAAAAAAAACATACACACAATACCAAAACACATATTAAAAAAGAAAATAAAAAAGAACCATCAACCTTAATTAGTTATAAAAAATAACAAAAATCCACCAAAAGAAATGAGAGAGTGAGAGAGTACTCACAGTTTTTTGTAGGAAAAATATGGATTGAATTGGAAAAATGATATCAAATTTATAGAAAATAAAATGGAGAGAAGAAGAGTCAAAACAAAAGAAAGAAGAAAGTGTAACGGTAAAATAGAGAGTAGTAGGAGATAAAGAGACAAAAATGAAGGGAAAATGTTGGAAGAAGTGTAACCGTAGGTGTGAACTAATAGTGAAAAAAAGAGTTTTTTTTTTTTTTTTTTAGAATAGAGGGAAGAAAAGTTTAAATAGATGAGAGAAAATATATAAAATAAGTGGATGATGTAGCTCTTAATATGACTCAACAGAAGTGTAGTAACTATAAATGCTACCATTTAGATTTTAGAAATATATAGAATATAGATAAGTAGACAGCTCAAACACTAAAATCCACCCTCTAGTCTCTCCCCCCTCCATTCAGTCAATCAGTCCATAGTCTCTCTTAAGGCAGACGCCCACACCACAACACAGTTGTTTGTAGTTGTCCACAGCGTCATTCCCCCTCACCTATCGAACATCCCGATTCTCCTCTATTTAAGCACAGATTCTCCATATCCTTCGTTGTTCTTCATCTCCAGGACTAAATTTTTTTCAAATCATGTAAAATTTCTCTAGGTGTTGATTCTGCTATTGTTGAATTTGAGTTGTAGCAACTAGCAATTGTTCGGCACCAAATTTATTTATTTATTTATTTATAACATTCCATTGTGATGAATGCAAAAATATGATGTGGTTGTTAGAAGTATATTAGTTTTGTTTGTGGAGATTTTGCTTCTTCTTTTTTATTATTATTATTATTTTTGGGTATTCTGGATCTAATTCTTATCAACTAAAACTTACAAAAATGTACAAAAATGATGAAATTTCACTGACATATATATATATATATATATATATAAATCATGCCCAAACCAAACTGACAACCACGAACCAAACCGGTCACCCCAACTCCCATTGGTCAGTTTCAACGGGCTTACAAATTTGGTTAGTGTTCGATGCAGCTGTGCACAAAACCGAGGGCCTCGGTTCAGTGAGAAATTCTCCACCGTTCATCAAAAGTTCTCCACAAAACGAAGGTTGCAAAAGATGGCAACTCAGACAAGAAAGTAACAACTATAAACAATTTTTTACACATTCCTCATTTTTCTATACTCATGAGTTGGGATTGATCCCTCAAATCGAAACTTGTGCTACAATCATACCTCGTATGTTCTGATTTGACATTCTTTTAATCTCGATTTCACCATCGTCATTGTCTAATGAGAAACAGATATGTTCCAAAAGAATTATCAAGTTTGCATTAGCAAACCTACAAACTAGCACATCTAAAATCTAAGATTTACCACTTTGAGATACGAAAGGAGAGCAACAAAATGGAAAGAAGATTGAGACTACTCTATGAATCAGAAGAGTCGAATATACAAATCTGCTGTACAGTCAAATTTACAGTGTGAGCATTGAATAAAATAGAAACCTCAACTGCTAATGGCTAAAGCAAAATATCACCTGGCACTCTTACAACTGGTTTTTGACAATCTTAACACTGCTGTAGAAACGCTTGAGGTCTTTCATAGCCTTTTCCTCTATCTGAATCGATCGAATAGATGAGGGTGTGTCAACCTCTGGTTTGAACCAGCGGTTCAATCCAGCAGAATCTGATGGCGAGCCCTGACCCGTAGCAACTGAAAACCCAGTCATTTTTGTCTTTGGGCTGTGGGAGAGGCTCTGCTGTTTCTTTCCCTGCTTGGAGACAAAGCAGAACAAAATCGAATAGGGTATCAGTTTTCCACAAGGAGAAAATAAAAAATAACAGCAATTTCAGGACAATACATGGGCAGCCCATAGTAGAAGCTGGACAAACAGTAAATAAAAAGGAATGGTTACAACAAGGCCACACACATGGGTTTAGCAATGCTTATTTTACTTCTAGTTTATTTGCTAAAAAAGTGGCTTTAAGCAAATAATAATCAAGTCCAGATAACCTCTCTATTAAACTTCTTCCAATATGTACAAAAATGGAATCATGTGTGAGTGGGTGGGGTTGTTTTTTTTTTTTTTTTTTTTTTTTTTTAATTTATTTATTTGGGTGGGAGGGGGGTACAGTTGAAGTCTCAAACCTTCTGCTGCTTCTGAATATCCCTGAGAGATGGCCGGGAAACTTGGGGAGGCGTTCCAGAAGCAGCCCAAGGAGGTGTGCTTGTTTCTCCATCAGATGGCTGTGAGGTGTGCACAGAGACCACAGGTATTGGGGTAGAAGGCAAAAATGAACTCAACAGGATTTTCCCATCACTTTTACCATCGGAAAAATGTTCCACCTGGTCTTTGCTTCTGGCTGGTTGGTTCACCTTGATTTTGCTCTGTTCATCCTGTATGTCACGAAGAGAAGTGCGTTCCTTTGAAATTTTAGCCCCACCCCATGCAGGGCCCTCGCTTTTGGGTGTAGTAGGAGTAGGAGCAACATCTTTGGCAGTGTCATCAAGAGCACCACTCAAGAACATAGAAAGCCCTCCCTTTTTGTTCTTCTTCTTGGATGATGTTGGTAATAAATTCCTACTTTTCGGCATGACTGAACTGTCATGAACACAAAAGGGGGACTCTTTGGTGGCTTGGTTAGCCACAATTCCTTTGCACTTCACATCTTCCTCCTATCAAAAGTTATAGTTCAAAAAGATCAACAATTGCGCATAATATTCAAGTCATATTTATTTTACCTTTCTAACTTTTCAATGATTTGTATAAATATAACCCAAAAAAATTCCCTTCAGCATATGAGGACATAAATAATAATCATGGCTATAAACCAGTACAATTACTACTTTGACACAAATGGCAGACTGCCTCCAAGGGTTGATTTCAAATGTTTGATAAAATCAGATTTAGAGTGAAGTTAACAGAACTGTTTCATAATTCATAACAAGAACATGACTAAATTATATGGTAACCATCAATCTACTGCAACCTTTCTTTTTTCGAGCTTGGGACCAGTTGTGAACAAAATATACAGCACAAACTATTTCCAACAAAGAAATTGACTTAACAAAAACCCCATAGAATATAATATAAGCCACCATAACAATGTACAAAATAATACTCACTATAGCAATACTAATCAATAAATATTGGGTTGGGTTTAAGTAATGTTACACCACTAAATATTTCTTTATTGGATGCACATTTTGACAAATTCACAATTGGATTATATTTTCTTTTTATTTCCTCTAGGCTTGCAAACTTTCAAGATTATTAGATAATGGGGGACATAAGTAGCAGCCCACTTTAAATACTTGTAAGAGAAGAGGGAAAGTTGGTTCTAGTTTGGGATGTTTCAGATGATGGACGGCTCTCTCAGGACCTTGCTTAGTCATTCTAAATTTTGAATCAATTTTTATTTTATTGTTTGTTTTTTGTTTATTTTCTGCTGGATAAGTTTTAATTAAATTGTACTAGAATAAATTCAAATTGGTAATTTCCAGAAATCTGGAATGGGCTTTCTATGGCTGTACCAAAGTCCCATGAGTCTTATTTAATGTTGAGTCCTTTTCCTATTTTATTTTATGTTTTGATTCCTTTTCCTATTTGGTTTAGAAGTCTGCCATGTCTTTTTTGGTTTATTATTATAATGTAATCCTAGTGATTCTAGGAATAGGTTTTTTAGAGTCCTAGTCCTTCTAGGAAGAGGATTTAACAATCACCTATAAGAAGGCTTTACTGTGGTCAATTACACTCATAGTGAGATTGATTCTAATAAAATTCCAGCAGCCTTTTCTAAGCTTTGAGAGTGTGATTGCTTTCTCCTATTAGGTGCGATAGCTTAGGAAAACCTAGTGTAATTACCTAGTGTTTTATCCATCTTATTTCATGTACAAGATGAACATCAGTAGGGGATGCCATAAACTAACACACTTGATGAACAGCAAAGTTGAGATCAGGCCTAGTGAAGGTGAGATAATGCAAGGAGCCAACTAAGCTTCGATAGACATGGGGATTTCACTGTTTTAACACCAACAAGCCATCAACTTATTCAAGATTCAATCTTTTCTTTACCCAAACCCTTAAACATCAATATTTATTCAAGAACTCTTCAAGTTTTCGTGCTGAATTCTTAAAGATCCTACATCAAATTTGTATCAAGGTCCATTCAAGCTTCCATTCTGTATCATCAGATATAAATAGCTATCTCATCTATAAAAGTTTAAATTTTAAGTTTTTTGTATTTTAACATCAAATTGACATGAAATTTGGCACACTTGTTAAAAACACAAAAAACATGTAATCCTAACAATAGGTTTTTCATAATATTAATTTAATAAAAAATTATTACATGGTTTAATATTAATGAAAAGTTACACCAGGCGTAACTTGATCCTATATATATATATATGGTTCAGGATTGAATCTATGGGGTCCACTTCATGATGATTGCTCTTTTAATATCAGGCGAAAACACCGATTGGCTTTTGGTACAGGCAGGATTCAAACGTCCCATATTCAATGACAAGAGACTATACCGGTTGAGCTACCTGGAGACCATTACACACACACTACTGCAACCTTGTACATAGGATAACCTTGCATAAGCATGGGCAAGACAATTCTGTGCAGTGTCAAAAGTTGTCGGCCAGTTACTTGGGTCACACAGGTCAAGTATGCATATAAAAAAGACTAGGTAAAATTCCATTTTAAACTATTAGGGGCATAATAAATTAAACCTGTAGTTTTCAAAATTACAAATTAAACCCTATAGTTTCAAAAGTAATAAATTAAACCCTACGGTTTCAAAAAATTAAAAATTAAACTCTCAGCCTATATTAAATCCAATACAATTATTTAAATGAGTTAAGGTTATTTGTTTTTGAAAACCTCAAGGTTTAATTTACTACTTTTGAAACTATAAGGTTTTAATTTGTTACTTAATAAAACCTAAGGCTAAGGATATGCTTTATTACTTTTGAACACACACTATCTAATTTGTTACACCCCCTAAACTATAGGGTTTAAAATTAAATTTACACAAACGAGTATTTTCTAGAACTATGTTTTGACTTGATTCGGCTTTCTTTGATGTGCTGCACATAAATTACCACAATGAATTTTAATATTTGGCTAGAAACTTGAATTCCTCCCAAATACTCATCAGAAAATTTTTGCAGATCCATAAGCAACCAACCAGTTAAAGACCACATACATACACACACAAATCATTAACATTCACCTGGGCCCAAATTCCTCCCAAGTAATCCTGGTTAGAACTTTTGTGTACCTATAATCAACCTAAGTCCCATTTAGTAAAAAATCATATTATTGCATCCAATTACTGTTTAAAACCCAGGGAGTATTATGATGGTCTTAAAAGCTAACCTTATTCTTGGAAATATGAGAAAGTCCAACATCCAAGAAATCCTTTGTAGGGTTTGAAACGACTTCAGTCCCACAAAAACTAGATGCTGTCTCAACTTGAGACATGCTCTGTTTGCTCTTTCTTCTCTGCTTTCTTGATACCTCAGCCTTTTTGTTGCCTTTTCCATCTGGTGAAACCAAAGATGAAGATTTTTCCTGTGGTGTGTCAACCGGAACACCAAGCGCAGCAAGCGAGCTCTCCAGAGAAGATTTTGTTTCAAGCTTTGCTATTTGTTGGTCATCGAGATGATGCCCATCAGACTGCTTTGCTTGAAGCATCTCAATCTGCTGCAACTTTTTCCTCAAAGCTCGAACTTTTTTACAGAGTCCTTCAAGGGGACTATCTTTAGGTTGTAAAAAGGAGTCTACTCTTTGGTCCTTATCACTTTTCGAGGCGGTTTTCTTCTTGGCGTGGTTGTCACGGGTCCTTATAAACTCGCACTCACTATCATCCTCTTCACTATTAATAATTGCAGGAAAAGTAGCTGTTGGAGTTGGGAGCCGACGGTGACTCCACGGTTCAGATGATCTCAGGTCCAAAAACTTTTCAAGGTTAGCTAAAATATCTAGTGAGGCACTTGCAATAGCATGGGTTGAGACCGTAAATATATAGTCAAGGTTCCGAATAGCAATATCCTGTGCAGGCAAAACATCTTCAATAAATATGTTACCACCAATAATTTGGTGTAAGTTATATCTTCAAAATAAAGTCTATAGAAATGCTTGATGGGAACACCATATAAAAAGCAGCAAGTGGCAATTTTCACACGATATTAAGGTAACAGCAACATTGATCCAAAACACAATAATTTAGGCCCCGTTTGGTACACCCACTCAAACACATGTTTTCAGTTTTTAAACAACATTGCACATATTTCCACACACTTTTTCACCCACACGAATTTCCACACATGTTTTCACACATGTTTTCAGTTTTTAAGTGCATGTACCAAACACCCTCTTATTTGCAATGTATTAAATTATCTTTTGAGAATGAAGTACATGAGGCAAAGCCCCAAAAATAATTAAATAAGAACTCCAGTGGTCCTAGCAATCCGGTTAGCAGTTTCCTACAATGAGTTTAGCAAACAGAATCGCAGAATAGGCTGTCCGCCAAAAAAAAGCTTTCCCAGGCCTACCCCATAATGAACATTACATCTAAAGCGGGTGTATCCAGGTGACCAATTGATTTTATTTTTAATTTGGGTAAGTCCGATGACCAACTTGATACCAACAATTCCTTGTTTGTCCCAAAAAAAGAAAAATGACATGAAATACAGGAAATAATGAACCAAAAAAGATTGATTTATTACAATATTTAGAACAAGAAACAGACTTCCCAAAAATAGTTTGGCCATGAGGTCTAAAGTAGCATATGGAAATGGAATTGAAAAACCTACAAAGCAATGCTTGAGATATGAGAGGAAGGATTATTGATTGTTTATGGTCACTGTAAGAAAAAACCAACAAATTGTGGACTTCGGGGCGACAAAGACAGAAATAAAACAAGTACATTTGAAGCTTATTATAACACCAGTGAGCTATATCTCAACTGGCACTTCTCCCACAATAATGGGATGGAGAGTGAGGTTGTTGGTTCAAGAGCCACTGAGCATTTGTGTAACTTAGCAATAAATAATAATAATAAAAATCTAATTATAACATTTATAAAATTCTACCAAATTAGGCAGTACATAAGTGAGTATACCTCACAGTGCTTCCTCAGATCATTTGCTTCCAGTGAATCTGCAATCTCAAGCAGTTGTATAGCATTCCGTGGCTCCACTAGACACTCCGCTGCCACTTTTTCACAAAGGCTTTTTAAGCTTGGTATGGGCCTATGCCCACAGTCATCCTTTTGTACGGTGGATAACAGATTAATGGACTCCAGATCATTAAACATAAAATCTTCATCAAACTCCTCTGGCTCATCCCTGACATTCAGCTTGAGCTTCTGAGGATTTTCAGCCACATTGGGAGGATAGACAGGATGATACAAAGAACCAACAATCAATAAATGTGTTTCACCTACTGAAACTGAAGTAGCCCTCTTTACACCATGCAACCGAGATGCAACGGGCAGCTTATCCTTACCTTTCTTCCCATCCCACATGTAAACATCACCTGTTGCTGTAACTGCAGCAATCCAGTACTTTCCTGCGGAAATACTCACCAAATTTCTTCCACAGAGGGAATATAACTACAAAAAATGGAAAAAAAAAACATAGATTACAAGTAAATAACATGTTTCACTTGGGAAGATAGGACAAAGTCATCAGAGGCACTGAGCTATCAAATAAAACCTGCTGACAACTGAGATCAGGATCTGAGGAGACCCAATAAAATATAGCACCATCATCAGTAAGAGCCACACTGTGCACCATCCCTGCAGCAACAGCTACCACATGAAGCCGTTCCATACGATGAAACTTCAAAATGGTAGTTCCACCTTTCTTCAAGTTTCTAGCGATAACTACACGTCTAGGAGTAACAAGTCGATGACCCCAAGTGTATACCTGCCCCAGATATGTAAGGTTTGGAAAAAGTAAGAGCAGAACAGCAGAAAGGTATTTGCATAACCAACCCAAATAAATAAAAAATTACAACAATACAACAAGAAGGACCTGACACTAGTTAAAGCTGAATAGAAAAAGAAAACTGAACTCAAGCTAAAGTAGCTGGGATTAAGAGTTTTTTGAGTTAAGAAGTCTTATAACAATATAAATCTGTTAAAAGTTACCTCGCCATCAGCTCCTAAAACAACCGTGTGGTATTTTGCAGCTGCCACCCCAGAAAAAACCTTGCCTTTCAAGTATTCAACCACTCTTGGTGTGTAATTTGATGCTGAGTTAGACGTGCCATAACCAAGCTGACCCTCCCTGTTGCATCCCCATGTGAAAACTTCACCAGTCTCAGAAACTACAGCAGTATGTTTGTTTGCTGCAGCTACAGAAAAAAATTTTGACCTCAAGGAACTCACTCTGCGAGGTGTGGGTTGCGTATCCACTGAAGGGTAGCCAAGCTGACCCTCTGCACAACAATAGATGAAACAAGTCAATACTTCATCAATCAATAATAAAAGGAAACACATCAACAGCTAGAAGTAACATCTTTATCATTCTACTATATCATTACTTTATTTTTAAAGCATGGACTGTAACAGGACACGACACAACACAACAGGTGAAAAGAAACTAATTAAATGAATATATATTTTTAGGTCTATTTTATATATTTTTAAGCATATTTAGCTTTTAGTAATAAGTAACTACCATTGAAATGTTAAGAAAAGTTATCTAAAATCAATTTAAAAGCTACCAAAAACAGCAACTAAGTGCGCTATCAATAATAGAGAAAAAATAAATAAACAGATATATGCTTGGCTGAGAGACTTTTTAAGCAAACAAAAGTAAAAAAATAAATAAACAAAAAAGAGAAAACAAAAGAGAGAACAGATTGAGAATGAGAATGAGAATGAGAAAGAGGGTTTGAGAGTCTAAGATTGAAGCTGCCGTAACAGGATGAAATCAGAGAGAGAGAGAGAGGAACTAGAGCCTAGAGAATCATCATGTTTTCCAGAGAGAGACATTGTTGAGACCCCTAAACGCTCTATCGACAACTCTGATTATCAGGTTGTCAAAAAGCCAAATGTTCTCTCTTTTTTTCAGTTTTTTTTTTTTTTTTTTTTTTTCACCGTGTTAAGACTATGTCTTGACTGTGTCTTAGTCATGAATACAGTATCCAAAATAATAATAATAATAAAAAATATTTTTCCTGCCAGACATTCCACTAACATGCATGTAGCCATATCTCAAGCATGTCCATGTACAACACTAACAGGCAGGCCTCTTTCGCATTAGCTAACCAATAAGTGAGTAGATATAGATAAGTCTTTGACAATGGCACACAATATCATCTGGTTGACAATTCTATGAAATATACAACTAAATTCCCTTATCATTTACCTCTATTGGATCCCCAGGTGAATACTTCCCCACCCTCTGTAGCGACAACAGTGTGATGTTTAGCTGCTGCAATTGCCTTCACCCGACGGGACCCTAAACCAGAAGTCACCTGACGGGGTGTGATAACTGCAGCTTGACCACTGCAAAGAATATATTAATATCATAAGTTGCATCTGATTGACAATTCACAAAAAGCATATTAGCTGAAAGAAGGAATTTTGCAAGTGAGATCATCCATTTTCACAAATAAAAAAAATACAGGAATTCAACTTGTACTTTATCCAAAAGCACTTAAATCTGAGCATAAAGGTAAGAATGGGCTTTCACTCTGTTTGTGCCTCAGTAGCTTGTGAGTGAAAACTAAAGTTAATGGATGCAAGCACACAAATTACACCCATGATCATATTCTTTTGCTATTCCTACACAAACATGCATATGAGAATCAGAGATTATATAAATATATACCATTCTGTGCAAGGCTCAGAATTCAGTTTGACAATATGTTGAAAAAATTTAAAATTGAAAACTATGTTAATTTAGAATAACATCGAAAACTTAAACTCTCTGTTGCATGCAAAATATTTTTTGATATATAAAATACCGCGTCAATGACAAAATTTGGTTGCATAAAAAAATTTCAAATTGAAATCATCAAAGAAAAAAATATAATAGCATACCTGTGTATATCAAAGTCAGGGTGCCCAAGGCGGCCCCCCCTTCCAAATCCCCAAGTATAGACCTCTCCTCGGGCACTGACTGCTACACTATGGAACTTTGCAGAAGAAACCAACTTGATATAAGAACCATGAAGTGAATCAACTTTACATGGTAATTTTTGTATGTGTTCATTGCCAGTTCCAAGTTGATAGTTTGCACCACTTCCCCAACTATACACCTCTGTAGCAACTAAAGACATGCATAAAATTTCAGGTTATTCCCAGTTACATCTACATTTATTTTTAGAAATAACAACATGATCCTCAGTAAGGATGTCATAATAAAGCAGGGGATACCTGAATTCAGTCCATTGCCAACCACCTGCAAGACTGGCCCAGATAGGAGATCTACAGGGGTTCGACTTTTAGAGTCCTCCAATGTAATAGAGGCACCAAATTGAAGAAGGATACTAGCCACTGCAAGATGTCCAAAATGTAGAGCCCTGTGAAGGCTACTCCATCCTGATTCTCCATCCTGATATGGTAATGTGAGGGTCATGCAAAGCGGGAGTTCAGAATTATAAAAATGAAATACTCTTTTGAGTGCAACTTGGAATCTAAAATCTAGGAGGATCTCAAAATGATTGCGATTCCAATAACAAGTGATTGCCTTTCCAACTACCATGAGTCACAGAAAGATATTCTGATAAATTCCCTTAGGGTTCCTCATTTATGATTAAATTGCAAATAAAGATGGTAGATAAACTAACAATACCACATATTCTCTCATCAAGCCAGCCTCCAAGATCCTGACCTTTATGCTTTCTAATTCCACGAAAAACAGATGTAAAGGACATCATCACATCAATAACTTATAAGCATGTCTCCATCCAGACAGAATAATAATGAGCAGAATTAGCAGATTGTCTCCATGAAGATATAATTAGGGAATACATCCCTCTAATGTATCAGATTTTCAATAAAATCAACTCATCAGAAATACGAGCCAGCAATCCAATCACATAGTGAAAACAAATACCAACATTCTCTACATAATAACTTGACAGGGTATTTATTTAGGGTTAAATTGCATTAACCTCCCCTGAGATTTGGGGAAATGTAAAAAATATCATCAATATTTTTCATAAGCAATATTCTACCCCTTGAGATTTTGTTATATATAACAGAGACTCTACAACCATTCATGTACTCTTACAACTTGAGTCAAAATACACATTTTTTCAAATTAAAATCTCATCGAAAATAACCACAGATAGTGTTTACAAACCAAGCTGTTTACATGATAAGGAGAATCAAGAAAAACAAAATAAAAGTAATAATCTCAAGGGGCTAAGTAACATTTCTGAAAACAGGAGGTTTCTGAAATTTCCTCATACTTCACGGGAGGTTATTGTAATTTACCCTATCATAAAAAATTCAAATCAGTTAAAGGAACAGAAGAGTCACACACCCTTGCATCTGGGTCTGCACCAGCTGCAAGAAGCCTCCTAATGATGGGAATGTGGTTTCTCCAAGTTGCAATATGAAGAGGCGTAAGACCAAATATGTTTCTTGAATTAATATTACCCCCATTCTTCTTAAGTATTGCCAAAGCTGAATCAACATCAGTCAATGACCCTTCTCGCACAATGAGCCACAAATCTTTATGGGAGCCACTAGACAAAAACTTGCGACCAGGAGTCTGAAAATTTTGCTTTTGTCCATGAGGCAAGACTAGCGACTCCATAAATTTAATTCTGAGGGCTAAATGCTCTATCAAGCAACAAATATGTAGTCAACAGATAATCTCATGAGCCAGAGCCTACAAAGTCCTTGAGCGATTTTAGTTCAGGCCAAATTACCAATACGGCCTTTGAATGAAGTCAATTCTGTTTAGTCCATGACACAATTGATTTTCTAATCCAAAAATCAAGAAAATATAGAAGATAAATCCATTTAGCTGAAGAATTGAATTAACAGTTTTCTAAGTCACAATTCACCATCCTTATTATAAACACAAACCAATTGGCAACAGCAATTTACAAACTCCCATCACAGTTCATGGACTGCAGAGAAGTCCCCGATGAGCAGGTAAAGCAACAAACTGCATTTTAAAAACCTTCATCAGCATAATATACCTTTTGCAGATATTCAAACATTAAAACTAAAACGAACTTTGATAACAAGAGATAAGCATTATAGTCCATAATACTCAAGCTGACATTGCTTTCTTTTACTTATACTAGAAAATAGAAGACCCAAGGAACATTTGTATCTGGATTGAATTGAAACTGTGAATAATATCAATGCAAATTGTGCAAAGAATTTAAATGTGTAATGTAATGACAGCAAACAATAAGAACACTAATAAAATCAAAATGCCAGCTTGAACACACATAACTGGTAGCAATTACCACCTAAAACCACCGATCAAGCAATAATAATTATGAAAACCCAGATCGAATATCACATGAATCTGATGAAAAACCATCAAAATGAATCACACCCACCATTCAAAATTACAAATTTCGACTAAACTAATTAATTGGCTAAAGCAAACGATGGCAGGAAGCACCTAAAAACGCTAGCTTCAAACCAAAGCAACAAATTTTAGAAATAAAACACATTGATAAATAGAAAGAATGAAAATTAGCCAAAGAAAACATCAAAGACACAGAAGTTGAATTGTTTTGTTAGTACATCAACATTTTGACTATTTCCATTTAAAAATAAAAATAAAAATACATCACCTGGGCTGAGATTAATAGCTTGAAAGAGAAAATTCAAAAGTGGTGGAAGTGTTTGTGAGTAATCTGGAAAGATATAAGATGCTGATTTCTTTCTGTAACGGAGAGTATCGAAGCAGAGAATATACCCAAAACCAAATGGCATAATACTAACAAAACTAGTAAAACAGAGTGAAACGACTTTCTTTGCTCTTTCAACAACAAGGGCATTTTCGGGATTTAATCTTTTTTTTTTTTTTTTACATTTATTTGTACATCTCAAATCGGTGTGCCTCCAAACTCTGAGTTGTCCTTCCGCCACGTACCAGAGTGTCTCTGATACTGACACGTGGTGACAACACTTGTCGCCTCAGTATATTTTACTTCTGTTGGCACTGGCGCACCTCCTAAAACTCCCAACCTTGAAAGTGTCGGACGTCAATCACCACTTTACCCATATACTTTTTTTTTTTTTTTTTTTTTAATTACACTAGCACGTCACCAATAAAATTGCATGTAAATTAGTTGCGCGGAGCTAGTGGTAGACAGACGCATGTTCATCTGTCCTAAAAATTATACAGTTTTTTTGTGGACTACGACACTTGTTCACTATTCCACTAAAAGACTCACTCACATGTTTAAAATTGTTGAGTCAGTAATTAGCTTTTGTTTTAAAAAAAATTTAACTCATCAATTTTAAACAGGTGGGAGTCTTGTAGTAGAATGGTGGACCACGTCACTTGTCCACCACGAGGACCTTATAATTTCCCCATATGCCCGATGTAAGACAAAGCCCATTTGTTTTTTTTTTTTTTGTTTTTTTTACACTATATACTTTATCACTAATGACATTTAGGGATTTTTTTTTTTTTCATGTTACATTTCATTTTATTCATACTCACTACTCATACTTATATTATAGGAACAAAATTTGTAAAATAATAGTATCTTTTAATATAATTATATAATTTTTTTTTATTCAATATAATTATTAAATTAACATTTTCAAAATTTTATTTGAGGATTTAGTTTTTTTTTAAGTGTTTTAAAACACAACTTCATCACTTATTTATAATTTTTTAAATTAATATTGTTTTGAAGATATTTGGGAATTTTTAGCTAAATCTTGTTTTAAAATCATGAATTTAATTAACTTGGTTGAATTTGTAACATGTAAAATAATGTTTCCAAAACATTTTTTTTAATGATAAATTATGTATTTGGTCCCTATATTAATTTAGTCTTTTAACTTTTTAGTATTGTATTAAAATAGTCTTTAGCATTAAGTGATGAATGAAAAATGCTGATGACATGAGTCTATTGATAATAATAAAAAATTATTTTTATCGTCAATTAAACTTCAATTTGGACACCCACATGTCAAAATAAAAATAAATAAATAAATAAGACTATGACAAAATTATTTATTTTATATATTATATATCAATCCAAGAGCTGAGATGTACATTCTACACTAAAAGCAGAACCCACCCACAGTATTACACCACCACCCTCCCCAGTTCACAATCACTTTGTAACGCATCATCGCCTTTGCAGCTTGGGAAGTTGGTATCTATATTGGAAATTAGAAGGTTTTGTTAAACACCAATGGGTCATGTTAACGAATGTACTTAGGGCAATTATTAATAAACTATAATAAATAAATTTTGACGTCACTTTCATAGGAAATATAAAATGTTGTCAACAATATTTATTATTTTATCATTTTTTCAATAAAATATTTCTAAAAATAGTTCATAAACTAATACCCTTAGGGCATTGGTTAACATTTTCCATTACAAAAATAAAAAAAAATTACTCTAAAACACCACCATCTCAAGTCATGCATATTATCTTATATTTGTTGTCACTTGTCACTATCACAAATGCAGGTGAGAATCGAGAAAAATGGAAGAAATTGTGTACCTTTGGGTGATGGCGGAACCGAAAATGATGGTGATTTGAAATTCCAATCGGTGCATAACGTGATCTTGCCGTGAAACTGTGATCTCACAGTATTTAGTGTACATATATGGAGATCTTCTTTTGGGTTACCTTTTAGATCATTTCCACATTTACGCTGCAATATACGTTCGGGGGCCTTTGATTATTGCCACGTGCTTATGTATCATATGATTTTACGATATGATTTTATTCATATGATAAACATTATTTTTTACTCTCTAATAAGGATTAATTGCATCAAGGCATTCGATACTCGTTACGTGCCTAGTTTAATTGTTATGAACTCAATTAGTTTATTGGTTGCTTTGATGGAACCAAGACCTCTTAATTGATAAATGGACTATTTCAAGGGAGTCCAAACTGCCAAAATGAATACTCGCTCAATAATAATATTTTTCAACTTTCTTTATTAATCAACATTAAGCAACATAAATAAATGGTTTTACAAGATAAAGCTAACATTTAAATTCAAAAAAAAAAACTAATCTTTATCTATTACAAGTAGAATAGATTTATTCAAACAATAAGCTAACAATCTATCCTATCATTATCTAATTACCCAACTCCTAATAACAAAAATAAAAACTTAAATAATAAATTAAATAAAAACTAGACACTAATCAAAACTATTTGACAAAGAAGCGAAATTGAAAATTGAGAGAGTTGATATGAATGCTCTAATACGGTAACACAAGAAAACATCTTTCAAGTTCCAACCAAAGTCCCATATAAAATCCTCTGTTGCCTAACATTTTTATCTTCATATCCCTTTTATTACGTTGTAGAGTAATATTCGGATGCTAGATATTTATTGAATACTCATGTACTAGCTATGTATATTATTTAATGTAACATAGTTTTTCACATGATACTTATTAATATTTTCACATGTTTGTTTGTACATACTCTTTGCAAATAATATCACATGCTATTTAGTATTTATATGTATATACTTCATTTGCTGTTATGCACTGGCGGCTCCACGTTAGAGCCAGGAGGTCACAAGACCACCCTGACCTAGAAAAAAATCATTATTATACATAAAATTTAAAAATTTATGATTTTTTTACCCTTAAAGAAATGTGTGATCACCCTAAATTTTTTTAAGCTTAATATAATTAAACTTTGAACAAAGTTTAGCAACAAATTAACTTAGTTGTAGACTAAGACTACAACTCCAGTCAATATTTTTTTTAATGGATCGAATTTTGACAAATCCACAATTAGATTACTTTTTTTTCTTATATCCTCCATGTTTGCAAAATTTCAAGAAGAGCAAAGATCAATAGCTTATGTCATCAATCAAATGTTTAAATTTCGAGTTTTTGTAATCTAAAATTATATGTAAAAAGTAAGTTTATGGATCAAAATCAAATAGTAAATAACATCCGATTCGCATGAAATTTGACACGTGTTTTAAGAACATATAATTCAATGGTTAGATTTTCAAAATATGTAGTCATGTTAATTTGTTTATTGAAAGTTGTAGTCAAATTTTGTCCTCAAACTTTGTTCCTCTTAACAATATATTGAGCCCTTACAAACAAAAAGAAAATTCTAAGAAAAATTTTATTTAACTAAAATTTTGAAAAAGATATAGCTTGCAACATTGATAATAAGATTATCATGCTTTTATTTTTGGTTGTTGTCAATATATAAATTTATCTTTTTATTAGATTTTGTTTAATTTAATTTCTTCATGAGCACCTTGAAAAAAATTCTTGGAGCCGCCACTGCTGTTATGTACATTTATTGTCTGTAAAAAAAAAAAAAAAAAAAAACCTCTTTCAAAACCAAATGGCAAGTATGTAAGTTATATTTCAAAATGTGATTATTGTGATTAAATTAAAATAATGCACTGTCCTTTGGATACGTGGTGTTGGATGTCTAACACATTTTCCACACGTAACCGAACTTCCAAGTCCATGAATCTTTGGTTCAAGACCTTTGATTACCTTAATTAGCTTAGGAACCCATAGTATTGTTTTTTAGTTAATTAGGTAATTAAAATGAATTAGACAATAGATGACCAGTCATAGTTAGAATGAACTAATGGTTGGTGGCGACTCCATAAAAGAAAATAAGAAATAGAGATTCACTCACACACACATCACCCTGGTAATACAAATACACGCATGGCCAATAAAAAAATAATAAAAAAGTAGTGTCTTTGTTTCTAAATAAAAATAGCAACACCTCCTTCCAATGTGGGGGAGAGTCAATGGGGTGGGTGGGTTCCTCCCTCGCGGCAAATAGTGCACGCCCACAACTATCATTATTTAATTTTTTTTGAAATTTTCTTGACAGGTAGGAAATGGCATTCAGAATGATTCCATCAACTCTTGAAAAGTAATAAAAGTTAAGCCTTATGGAGGCCTTGAATTATCATGATTCAAGTTTTCTAGCCCCTCTACAACTTTACCCATATCAACTGCTTCTATGGCACCATCCATGCTTTTACTCTCGGTCCTTTGACCACTAGCAGTAAGTGGCTGCTTAATACCAGGACTCAAAGGAACATAAGCTTTTAGGTGATGATTACATGGAAAAGTCTGGCCCTTTGTGGCACCGAGATCTTTTTGCATCTGTGCCCAACTTTTCATTTCTAAACTGATGATGCCGAAAAATCAACAGTAAGCTACACGAACCTCACGTGCTCGAAACAACACCTGCACAACACAAAAAGAGAAGACCTCACAGAGAGCACCGGTGTGGTGCTGGCCAAGTACCCTCTAAAGGTCAAGTTAGAATTTCTCACAACTCTAAAGTGCCAGAGCGAGTAAATTATGCGTACCTTGGTTAGTGAGGGTCTTGGAGCTTTTATAATAGTAGAGAGTTGACATCTCTGCCTTGATTTAGAAGTCTTTTCCTTATAGGAGTCCTCATAAGCGTATTTTGCGGAATCCTTTCCTTGTAGGAGACTAACACTTGCCGTGGGGCACAAGATGTTTCTTATACGTGCACACATGGAGGCCAAGCCAGGATTATACCAGAGCCGTCAATCTTATGTATCCCCTTCAGCTTAGTGTCGTCGGCTTTTCGTCTTAAATAGTTAGCCTCGTCAGCTTAAAGTTGTAGACTCCCAACTGTTATTTGTCAGTGGGCACAAAACAAGTTGTCGAGTTTAATTGGAACGTCGCCCTGTGTCCATCCCATAAATGAGTATTTTTACAATTTTATCCTTATCAGTTGCCTCTTACATCATAGCTTCGTCAGCCCAAGCTGACGAGGTATGGAGTTTATTACTTGATTTTCCTTTGCTCAGGAGAGAGAGAATCATTCATGGGCGACTACCTCGAGCAGCCATTATTTAATGTTCAGACACATGTCGAGACTCAATTGGCTCCGCTTCTGGTACAAGGGTGTCGCTTCATCTTCTGTGCATATCCTCCTTTATATAGACCTCGCCTCCTTCTCATTTTCTTCTATTTTGTTGTTATTGATTGCCAGAGCGAACCCGTCAATCTAAGAGCCTTACCCACACCAACTTGCTTTAACCAAAACCGTCATCCTTCAAGAGTTCGTCAGTTTTACTTGGTAAGTCACTTCTGCCTTTACTGTTCAAGAAAATTTTTATTTTAGTTCTATAAATTTTTTTTTTGAGAGTCCATTGGCTTAAGTTCTTAGAATACATCTGTCGCTTGTAGGTAGACAGATGTCTAAAGAGGCAACGAGTGAACAATTGTCAGTCCGCAAGTGAGCGGGCTACGACGAGGTCTTTGGTTCAGGTCACGAGCCTGAAAGCTTCTCCTAGTCGTTAGAGAGGGAAATGTTAGCCCAATCTCCTGACGAGGAAGTTGGAAGTTATGGAGAGGAAGGTGAGGAAGAAATAGTAAGTGAGGAGGGTGAAGTTGAGGAGGAAGAGGAAGAGATAGATAGTGACAGAGACAGAGATGAAGGTGACGAGGAATCCTATGAGGGGACTTTAGGAAGTCCTGGAGGCAACCGTCCCTTCATCCTTCCCGAGGATTGGGCCGTCAATAAGTTTTTACCAAAGATGAGTGATAGGGTTTTTAAGAAGTTGCGTTCTCGTTACCAGATCCCAAACCATATCCCAATCCATCTCCCTAGGAAAGACAAAAGGTGCTATTCGGGGAGGACTGCAGACGTCAGCATGTACAATGCCATGTTTGCTGCGGGGCTTAGATTACCACTGACGGCTTTGCACCGTCAGTTGGCTGACTTCCTGGGTCTATTCGTCAGCTAGATTGCTCCGAACGCCTGGAGGATCTTCATAGGTGCTGAGATCCTATGGGGTAGTTTGAGTGGAGGGAACCATCAACTTTCATTGGACGAGTTCTTCTATTGCTTCAAACCCCAACACATTGTTTCTTCTAAGGGGACATATCATTTTGCCGCCCGGGAGAAGGACCTGAGATTAGTGTCTGATATGCTAGACTCTAATAGAAATTGGAAAAGTAGATATTTTTTTGTCAAGGGGACGGATTGGGTATGTCGTCAAGAAGAATGGGCGACGATGCCCCATGGTTATTTTGACAACACTTGGGCTTTTGTCAAGGATTCAGGTTAATCCTGTTTGCTCTTTTTCCTTTGTTTGTTTTTTCTAGGCTTTTAACACCGTCTGTTCCCTTTGTTTTTCAGCTAGCACTCGTCCTCATATTATAGAGGAGCAAGGGGACTTTATTCGCCAGGTAGTAGAAATCCCATTGGACCAGCGGAAGTGTCGGGATCTCATCACACTTGACACTTTGCACGCTTACTACGGGGGTCCTGTGTCGACAGCAGAAGCCCGTCGTCTTAACAACTACTCCCGTAGTCATAAGTTGTCCATTTTAAGCCTTCATATTTTTCCATCGGCTTGTCTAATGTCGTCGTTTGTTTTAATACTCATTTGCGTTTTTGTAGAAATTGAGGCAGCTAAGCTGAGGGCGCAGATAAGAGCTGTCACTGCTCGCAAAAAAGAGGAGGGGAAGGCAAAGGAGGGGGCGTCATCGTCAGCTCCCAAGGCCGTCGGCAAAGGGGCGCCCAAGAGAAAAGCTGACGGGAAGGATGACTATCCTTCCAAGAAGGTGTCTTCAATTCCCGAGGAGGAGGTCCCTAAGAAGTCGTTTCCCTCGAAGCATGGGGCTGGCAAAGGACTGATGACGATGTCCGGCCCCATCATCAAGGAAACAAACCGTCGTCTTCTCACACATAAGGACTATGCAGTCGAGATGATGGAGTCCATTATTAAAGATCAGGACGTAGACCCTTGTGCTGAGCAAGGGATGGAGGAGCTGGGGTCGTCAGGACTCTTTGACCTTGCCCGGGTATGTCCCTTCCTCTCTTCTCTCTACTTATTCATTTTTTATGTTTAAAAGCTGACGAAAACCCTGTCTTGCAGGCGATGGTTCGTATGAAAGCGCTGCAGGATAAAGGCATCGCCAAAGAAGGGGTGATCACTCGCCTGCACAAGCACATTAAAAACATGACCGACGGGCAAAAACAATATAAAGATGTCCTTCGAACCTTTAACCAGGAGTTGAAGGAGCTAAAGGAGAAGTTGGAGGAAGAGGGTCGTCAGAAGAAGAAAGAGCAGGAGGTTAAGGAGACGGCAGAGAAGGAGTTGGCGACCCTTTTAAGCCAAGTGGAGACGGCCAAGGCTGACACCGTGAAGGAATTCAGGGTGTCGCAAACATTTGTTGATTCCCGTGACGAGTACTATGGTGACGGGTTTGAGGATTGCCTTAAACAGGTCAAATCCGTCTACCCTCACCTAGATTTGTCTAAGGTTTCAATGGATGCCCTTTTGCTGTCGACACCTGCAGGTGACGCTACCCTTGAAGAGGACGACGACTTCACCGAATCTGAGGCGAATCTAGAGGATGATGGCGTCGTTCTCGCTCAGCCTGCTGCTGTGGATAAGCCCGTTGTTCTTCTAACCCTGTTGGCAAATACTCCAACTCAAGAAGCTCAAGACCTTCCTCCCAAGGGCAACAAGGTCCCACAAGACCCCCCGACCTCTTGAATTTTGTTTTTTGTTTCCTTGTAAATTCAACCTAATTTTAGAACAATGTTTCAATGCCCTTTTGCTTTTTGGGCTCTGTTTGTAGAATACTGCTTTATCTATGGTATGTTATGTTCGTTGCTTTCACTATGCATGTATGTTCCTTTGTGGATTTTAGTTTCTCCATGTGATGTTCCTTTGTGGATTTTAACTTATCCTTTAGGGGATGAACCCGTCATCTTTATTGACTAAGTTATGAACCCGTCTACTTGTGGATTCGTCCACCTAAATTATGGGTCATATAAGCCATGTTAAGTCGTTCTTGTAGATAAGTCATCCGTGTATAAGGAAGCCGTCCACTTTAGCGATAAACTCATCCTCTTTCTTGTTTTTACGAACTCGTCTATTCGTGGACTACAACATTTCCTACAGGATGAACTCGTTTGTTTTATGGACCTTAATATGTCCACTTGTGAACTCGTCCACTTTATGGGTTGATGAACTCGTCTACTGATGAGCCCGTCCATTCTATGGGTTTAGCATAAACTCGTCCACTTTTATGGACTGACAAATTCGTCCACTTTATGTACTTTGTACTAAAGTTGTCCTCTCCGTGGGCTTAATGATTTTTCATCCTTCTGGTATGAAGTCGTCCACTTTATGGATTTTAACAAAGTCCTCCACTTTATGGACTTAGTAATAAATTCGTCCTCTTTGTGGACTTGATGATTTTTCATCCTTCTGGGATGAAGTCGTCCACTTTATGGACTTTGATAAACTCGTCCATTTTATGGACAATAATATTAGGCCCGTCCACTTTGTGGACTTTGATATTTCATCCTTTTGGGATGAAGTCGTCCACTTTATGGACTTTAATAAACTCGTCCAGTTTATGGACAATAATATTAGGCCCGTCCACTTTGTAGACTTTGATATTTCATCCTTCTGGGATGAAGTCGTCCACTTTATGGACCTTGATAAACTCATCCACTTTATGGACAATAATTTTACACTCGTCCATTTTATGGACAATTTTTTGTAGATGAAAACCTTAGCCATATCAGAATAAACTCCTCTTATTATGATAAACCATGCATTCGTAGAAAAAGTAGTTCTTAAAAGAAGAAGACATGCCCTTTGGGCTTATAAAGAGTTATTGTAGCAAAATCTAAAGTAAAATAGAAAAACTGAGAAATGTAGCTAAATCTAACTAAGGTATACTAAAAATAAGGGGGTGCTGCTCTTCACACCATCCTCTTTACTGGTAGTACTTCTGTCAGTGTTCGGCATTCCATGGGTGGTGTAGCTCCCGTCCGTTCATTGTCTCCAGGTGGTAGGTGCCCTTCCTCTGCCATGATGTGACTCGGTAGGGTCCTTCCCAATTGGGGCCGAGCTTTCCTTGGGTAGGGTCTCTAGCAGAGCCCATGACCTTTCTCAAAACGAGATCTCGGACCTGAAAGTCTCTATGTCGGACCCGGGAGTTGTAGTGTTTAACCATGCGGTCCTGGTACCGTGCGAGCCTTTGTTCTGCTATCGCCCTGGCTTCATTAACTAGATCAAGCTGTAGATGCATAGCCTCGTCATTTTTCCTTTCATCATGGTTATCCACCCTGTAGCTTGTGAGTCCAACCTCGGCTAGAATGACTGCTTCACTTTCGTACGTTAGCCAAAATGGTGTTTCTCCTATGGGTGTCCTAGTCGTTGTCCTATACGCCCATAGTATGCTTAGCAGCTCTTCAGGCCATATACCCTTCGCCCCCTCAAGCCGAGTCTTGATAATTTTGAGCAAGGATCGGTTCGTGACTTCAACTTGTCCATTTGCTTGAGGGTGGGTGGGGGAGGAGTAGTGATTTTTGATCCCTAACTGCAAGCAAAAATCTCGAAAAGAGTCGTTGTCGAATTGTTTCCCGTTGTCTAAGACTAAGACTCTAGGGATCCCAAACCTGCATATGATGGATCTCCAGATGAAGCTTCTCACGTTTTTCTCCCTAATAGTGGCTAAGGCTTCAGCTTCCACCCATTTCGTGAAGTAATCTATGCCCACTATCAGGAACTTCAGTTGTTGCACCGCTATTGGGAACGGCCCTATGATGTCTAATCCCCCCTGAGTGAATGGCCATGGGGTTGTCATAGGGGTCAACTCTTCAGACAGCTGTCTTATGATATTGCTAAATCTTTGGCATTTGTTGCAGGCTTTGACATAAGTTTGAGTGTCTTTTTGCATGGTGGGCCAGTAGTACCCCGCTCGAATCAACTTGTGTGCCAATGATCGTAACCCTGAGTGATTTCCACAGATCCCTTCGTGGACTTCTCTCATGACGTAGTCCGCTTCCTCGGGACCCAAACACCTTAGGTATGGGCGAGAGAAGCCTTTCTTATATAGGACGTCCTTCATCAAAATGAACCGCGCTGCTTGGACCTTCAGCTTTCTTGCGGCCTCCCTTCTGTCTAGTAAGACGCCATTTTTCAAGTAAGAGACTAACGACGTGGTCGAGTTGCTTTTGGAACCTATCTTCTGCATATCGACGGAGTCTATTAGTGGAGAAAGCTGAACAAAAGAGAGTACATTACCAAGGGTAGTCATATGTTCGACTGAAGCGGCTTTGGCAAGGCAGTCGGCTTGCTCGTTCTCTCCTCTAGGAATCTGGATAATTTTGGCCTTCAGCTCATCTACCCTTCTCCTTACTTGGTCCATATATCTCTTCATTCTTTCGCCTCTACACTCATAGACCTCGTTTACTTGGTTAGTGATGACCTGAGAGTCGCAATAAAGAAGCACTCTTGCGGCTCCTGCTGCTTTGGCAAGATCAAGCCCTACCACTAAAACTTCGTACTCCGCTTCATTGTTGGTGGTAGGGAAGTTGAGGCGGACCATACATTCGATCTGGTCTCCTTCAGGAGAGAGAAGTACGACATCTACACCCCCGGCCTGCCTGTTGGATGACCCATCTGTATGTATACTCCATTGCGGATATTCATCTGCCCCCTTGTCTTCCCCATTGGTGAACTCTGCTATGAAGTCAGCAACGACCTGCCCTTTGATGATGGTGCGTAGGCAGTACTGAATGTCAAACTCACTTAACTCTATCGCCCATAGCGCCAACCAACCAACAGATTCGGGGTTGCTCATTGCCCGCCGTAAGGGTTTTTCGGTTAGGACAATTACCATATGGGCTTGGAAGTACGACTTGAGTTTGCGGGCTGCTGTAACTAAGGCGAAGGCGTGCTTTTCCATGGGTGGATATCTCTCCTCTACACCATGAAATGCCCGACTGGTGTAGTACACGGGCTTTTGAACCTTGTCTTCTTCTCTAACTAAGGTCGCGCTGACGGCTGCCAGGGAGACAGCCAAATACAGGAAGAACTCTTCCCCCGGTTGTGAAGGACTTAGCAGTGGTGGGGAAGAGAGGTAGGCCTTTAGCTCCTCGAATGCTTGCTAACACTCAGTAGTCCATTCAAAAGATTTCTTCAGCGTGCGAAAGAAGGGTAGACATTTATCCGTCACTCTTGATACGAACCTGTTCAGGGTGGCTACTTTATCATTTAAACTCCGCACTTCTTTCACGTTCTTTGGGGGGGCCATCTCTACTATGGCTCTGATCTTGTCTGGGTTGGCCTCGATACCTCTTTAAGACACCATAAGGCCTAGGAATTTTCCCGCTGTCACCCCGAATGTACACTTACTCGGATTAAGCTTCATGTTGTAGGAGCAAAGGGTGCCGAATGATTCCTCGAGATCCTTCAAATGGTCTTCTTCTCTTCGGCTTTTTACCAACATGTCGTCGTCGTAGACCTGAACATTCCTCCCGATTTGGTTCGCAAACATCTTGTTCATGAGCCTTTGATATGTCACGCCCACGTTCTTAAGGCCGAATGACATTACTTTGTAACAAAAAAGACCTTAGCTGGTAACAAATGAAGTCTTCTCCTGATCCGCTTCATCCATTCGGATTTTATTGTACCCTGAGAAGGCGTCCATGAAGCTCAGTAGCTAGTGTTGAGCTGTAGAGTCTACCAGTACATCGACTCAAGGGAGAGGGTAGCTATCCTTGGGGCATGCTTTGTTCAGATCCGTAAAGTCTACGCACATCCTCCATTTCCCGTTGGCTTTCTTGACCATCACCACGTTTGCTAGCCAATCGGGATAGTATACTTCCTTGATGAAGCCTGCCTCTTGTAACTTGCCGACTTCTTCTGCTATTGCTCTGTCTTGTTCTTAGGCGAACACTTGCTTCTTCTGTCGAACAGGTGGGAAAGAAGGCGACACATTCAGCTTGTGTACCATGACTGACGGGTCGATTCCTGGCATGTCTTCATGACTCCAAGCAAACACGTCCTGATTCTCCTTGAGGAAGGCTATGAGCGCTAGGCGAACCGTTGGGCTGGCGAGAGTGCCGATCCTCGTGGTTCTGTCTAATCTGGAGCTATAGAGGTGTATCTCCTCGAGCCTCTCTTCAAGTCCCACCCCCATCCGCTGTTCCTCTATGCTCATGGTCTATAGATGGTCGTCCATCTCCAGCATCGCAATATAGCATTCACGCGCAGCTACCTGATCTCCTCGCAATTCCCCTACTCCGTACTCAATGGAGAATTTAATCATCAGGTGGTATGTTGAAGTTATGGCCTTCCATGCGTTAAAGGTTGGTCGTCCTATGATGGCATTGTAGGCAGAGGAGCAATCGACAACAAGGAATGTAACATCCCTAATGATTTGCTGAGGATAGTCCCCAATTGTTACGAGCAATGTGATCGCGCCGAGGGGGTATACTTTTGTTCCTCCAAACCCAACGAGTGGAGCGTTAGTTGGAACTAGACGTTCTCTGTCGATCCGCATCTGTTGAAACACCAGATAGTAAAGAATATCCGCAGGACTTCCGTTGTCAACCAAAACCAGGTATGTGTTATAGTCTCCTACTCGGATGCTAACAACGAGCGCGTTGTCATGCGAGTGGTGAAGACGTCAAGCATCTTCTTCCGAGAAACCAATGATTGGGTTATCGACCGATGGCATTTTCGGGACGACACCTGTCAGTTGAACGTTCTGAACCATTCTGAGGTAAATCTTTCGGGCCTTTTTGGACGAACCGGTGGTCGCCGTGCCTCCCACAATCATCCTTATGCCTCCTAGGGGTGGTTTGGGACGCTCGTTATCCCGTTGGGGGGCTTGCTCTTGAGGAGGCGAATCTGTTCTCTCCCTGCTGACGAACTTTTGTAACTTCCCTTGCCTGATAAGGGCTTCAATCTGCTGTTTCAAGTCGTAGCAGTCAACTGTGTCATGACCGTGATCACGGTGGAAACGGCAGTATCTGTCTCTAGACCATTTGTTGGGATCCCCTTTCAGCTTTCCGGGGAAGGTTAAGGCTCCTTTGTCCTTGATTTGCATTAGGACTTGGTCAATTGGGGCGGTCAGTGGGGTAAAGCTCGTGAACCTCCCCTCAGGGGGCTTAAAGCGCCTATCATCCCTTCACTCTCCGGTTCTTGCCATTTTTCGCCCTTTGTCCTGTCGCATGTCTTCCTGCCTCTCTCTCTTCTTAGGCTTTTCCTCTCGAGCCAGCAACACATCTTCGGCATTCATGTACTTGGTGGCCCTGTAAAGTACATTTGACATGGTTTTTGGGTCGTTCTTGTATAAAGAAAACAAAAACTTACCCTTCTGCAACCCATTTGTGAAGGCTGCTACAAGTATTTTGTCGTCAGCTTCATCGATTGAGAGCGCTTCCTTGTTAAAGCGGGCTATGTAGGATCTCAGCGTCTCGTCCTCTCACTGCATGATACTCATTAAGCACACAGTAGACTTCTTATACCTATGCCCCCCCAATAAAGTGCGAAGTGAACTGGGCTCTTAGCTCCTTGAAAGTATTGATGGAGTTAGGCGTCAGCCGACTGAACCAAATTCTCGCAGGACCCTTCAGTGTTATAGGGAAGGCCCTACACATGATATCGTCTGCTACTCCTTGAAGGTGCATCAAGGTCTTGAAAGTCTCTAGGTGATCGAGGGGGTCCTTGGCTCCATCATAACTTTCTATCTACGGCATGCGAAACTTCTACAATAAGGGGAAGGAGTTGACGGATGTGGTGAAAGGCGAATCGGATCGGTGGACCAGATCATCGAGGTTGTTGGACACTCATTCTTTGAGGGCGTTCATTATAAGATCCATCCGTTCCTTCATCATCTGCATCTCTACGACAATGTGAGGGGGAGTCGTGTCTGTAATGGAAGGACAGCTCATGTCTTGTCGCTCCGGTCCACTTAGGGCGTTACTACCTTCCGACCCCTCTCAGTCTCTCCTCTCAGCATTGGTACCTTCTTGGTCTTCCTCTTGGGTACCCATAGCGGCGTTCTTTTGCCGTAGCTATTCTTCAAGGTCCTGATTCTGTTTGGTGAGAAGTTCCACTGCTGCTGTGAGAGTTTGGACCTGCCTCTCCAGGGTAGTGGGTCGCAGCTCGTCTCCCTAAACGTTGTTGGTAGTTGCCATTGAGCGAGTAGGTACTATGCAACTCTTTGTCCGGGAAGTGATAGGCTAAAGTGCATGTTCCCACAAACGGTGCCAACTGATGATGCCAAAAAATCAACAGTAAGCTACACAGTCCTCACGTGCTCGAAACAACACCTGCACAACACAAAAAGAGAAGACCTCATAGAAAGCACCGATGTGGTGCCGACCAAGTACCCTCTGAAGGTCAAGTTAGAATTTCTCACAACTCTAGAGTGCCAGAACGCATAAATTATGCATACCTTGGTTAGTGAGGGTCTTGAGGCTTTTATAGTAGTAGAGAGTTGACATCTCTGCCTTGGTTTAGAAGTCTTTTCCTTATAGGAGTCCTCATAAGCGTATTTTGCGGAATCCTTTCCTT
The DNA here is from genome assembly GCA_028535165.1 of Quercus tomentella. Taxonomy (NCBI): domain Eukaryota; kingdom Viridiplantae; phylum Streptophyta; class Magnoliopsida; order Fagales; family Fagaceae; genus Quercus; species Quercus tomentella. The sequence continues at coordinate 28,773,983 of JAPQVY010000012.1, read as the reverse complement.
GTAGGAGACTAACACTTGTCGTGGGGCACAAGATGTTTCCTTATATGTGCACACGTGGAGGCCAAGCCAGGATTATACCAGAGCCATCAATCTTATGTATCCCATTCAGCTTAGTGTCGTCGGCTTTTCATTTTAAATAGTTAGCCTCGTCAGCTTAAAGCTGTAGACTCCCTACTGTTATTTGTCAGTGGGCACAAAACAAGCTGTCGGGTTTGATTGGAACGTCGCCCTATGTCCATCCCATAAATGAGTATATTTACAATTTTATCCTTATCACTAAACATTCCTACTATGGCATGATCTGGTATGGTGCCCAAATTTTTGACATTTGAAGCATCACCTTTAAAAGCAATTTAAAGCTAATTTATTCTCAAAGTATCATTCTCATGGAAAAATCACAATAAACCAAAATGGTTAGTGTAACAATTCAAGAAAAAGTGCTAGCCACACTTGTGTTATACCTCAAAAGGATTAGTCAAAATTAAGGCTCTTTGTAGTTGTTAATAAAGCCCAGTTCAACCTAATATATGCTCAATGTGGGACTCATCACTAAGGTTGTCCAGCAACTTGCAAAACCTGACCCACCCAACTTACCTGAAGCCTCACGGGTAGATCCGATACCCCTTCAGCTTGAGTGGCAGGTCTACTACTTTGAAAAAATCAAGTATTTGGTTTGAGTTCGGGCCCCAAAACTCCTGACTCGAAGGACCTGACCTGAACAAAATATCTATCAAATTAGAATAAAACCCATTTAGCTTCAATCCTTCAGATCAAATCTATATGATTCAACCGTCTCAGATTCCTATTTATCAGGTTTTAACGTTCTTCTTCTTTAGTTCTTAGGCCTGATCCATCGACGCTGCAGTCGTAGCGTCACCAGCTCACCTCCAATGCTGACTCGCCTTCGTTGCTACTCACTATGGCCTGTAGTTTGTGATATGGGTCTTTGGATTGTGGATGTCGGCTGCTATATTTCTCTTACTCATCACACATCCACACAATCAATCAAATTGGAGCTTACCAGGTTGGCTCTAATAACATATGTAATGACCTAAGAAACAACGTTAGCCACATCTACGCTATACCTCAAAAGGACTAGTTGGAATTGAGGTTCCATGTAGTTGTTAATAAAACCCAATTCAACCTAGTATATGCCCGATGTGGGACTCATCACACACAAATACAATACACACAATCAATCAAATTAGGGAATCATAGTGTAGGGGAGGAAAATGTTAGCTTGATTGGATGCTATTAGTTCAATTAAAATAAACCATGAACAAATCACACCCTCTTGAAATTACGTCTTTTAAAAAGAATTTTTGAAAACATTTTATTTGTGTAAAAATACCCTTCATTTGGTAAAGATTATATATATATATATGTGTGTATGTATGTATGTGAATGTTACTTGTATCCCTTAGAAATTGATACACCTTTATGAGTATTTTCTCTTTGAAAATCTCATTACTTTTTGGAAATGGTTATTTTGAAAAGGGCTATCTCATGAGTTTTTAAGGAAACGGTTTTTGAAAAAGGTGGTCTCATGACTTCTTATAGAAAGCGATTGATTGGGAAATCCCTAAAGAAAGAACAATTTCTTTTAGGAAAAAGGGATTTATCATGTACTTTGGAAAACTGTTTCCAAGACTAAATTCCAAGCCTTTTTAAAAGGGAGTTTATTTAAAGGAAAGGTTTCCATGGTTTTCTATGAAAAAGATTGTTTTAGGGATAAAAATCCATGCTTTTTTGTAAGGCTTTTAGAAGAATATTCAAATTTTAAGCCTTTTAAAACTTAATCTAGAAAGTGATTTTAAAAAGTGCATCTATCAAAGTTTTTTTTTTTTTTTTTTAAATGTCCCCTTTGAGAGTTTTTATTTAGGATCAACTTGAAAAGTTCACTTTTTTAGCCATTTGAAATATCCATTTTAAAAAATGATAGCTTTGGAAGCCATTTTGAAAAACCATTTATTAAAGGACAAAATTTAGCTACAAAATTGGTTGTAGCCTTAAGCTACAAGCTCACTCAATAAAATAAATATTACTGTATATTTTGAAAATCTAACCGTTGAATTGCATGTTCTTTATGCTCTTAATACACATGTCAAATTTTGTATCAATCGGATATTATTTACTATATAATCTATAAACTTATATTTTAGGCATAATTTTAAATTATAAAAACTTGCAATTTAAAAATTTATTGATGACATAACTATTGATCTTTAATTTTCTTGAAATTTTGCAAACGTTGAGGATATAAGAAGAAGATGTAATCCAATGGTGGATTTGTCAAAATTCACCTCCAATAAAAAGATATTGAGTGAGTTTGTAGCCTAAGGCTACAACCGATTTTGTAGCTAAACTTTGTCCTTTATTAAATCCTTTTAAACTCTCTTTTTTTAGAGGGTTTGTTTGAATAAACTTTACACTCAAGAATAATCAAAGGATGGTTGTGTATATCAAGGTGTATAAAAATATACCTTCACAAAGCCATGATGATTAGGGATGTAAAGAATCAACTAGAAAGACCCATCTCGAATAAACCCTACACCCATGGAGCATCAAAGAATGGTTGTGTATTGAGGGTATAAGAATACACCTCTACTAAACCATATTGATTAGGCTGTAGAGAATAAACAAGATTCAAGGATGGTCCTTTCTTAAATCTATGAAATTTAGTATATAAGGTATACTCCTTCACACATTGTATATGCCTATAAATATGAGAAAAGCCAAGTCTTTATTACATAAAAGTAAAGAGCAAGGAAATATAAAGAGTAAAAATATAAAAGAAGAATAACTTCATAGATCCATAGAGTATGTATAAAGAAAAAAAAAAAAAAAAAATTGGTTGCTAGGATAGTAACCTAGATGATGTAAGCTTTAGTGAAGGGGTAAGGGGCTTACATAAGGCTTTTTGGGAGGCTAGTGGAAGCAAAAAAGGTTGCTCGAATTTTTTGTAACAGAGGGTTTTGGAGCCTAGACTAAGGTGGAATAAAGATGAAGAGAGGTGCAGAGAATTTTTGGTAGAGGTTGTATACATAAAAGGATGCTGAACTTGGAAATTGTTGATAGTTGTTGATGGTGAAAAATGATGGAAGGGGAGGGGATGATATTTAAATGAAATGGGGATAGCATTTAGGCTCAACCTCACTGTGCCCCAACAGTGCTAGGCGCATAGGGGGTTTAGGCATAGTGTTACCTCACTTTTTCTTGAGTCTTGTAGAAGCTTTCTGATTCCGTTTTCACCCTTTTTCAGGCCTTTCTTCGTGTAGCTACTTAGAGGTCTTCTGAAACTCAGATTTCTCCGTTCTTTATATCTTTGGAAAGGTATAGATGTCTAATTTTCAGAGGTTTTAGCCTTGTTTGATTTTGTAAAGCAATTGAAGATATATTCCACCCGGATGGGAAGTGATGCAGTACAAGAAATTGTGAAGCAATTATCTTGGGAGTGCAATATTTCCCAATCCGAAGGTGATATCATTGAGCCGTATTTTCTAGCTAACTCATTATTCTTCAAGAAATTTTTGGCCTTTAGAATAAGAGAGTCAATATCGTATCGGAGACCGTTTCGATTTAGCAATACGAACGATATATTTCGGTACTAGTTAATACTAGTATACCGTTTGGGATTACCGCTAATATAAATATAATATAATAATAAAAATGGTTTTTATTGACATTTAAAACAAATAAATTTAATAATCTTTGTAATGTAGGTCAATACCATAAACATCTTCATTAACTCACTCTCAATCCCCCTCCCTTAAAAGTTACCATGGCTTTTGATTCGAGTTGTGGTGTGTCTTTATATTAAAACCCCTTTCCCTCTCCCTTGTGTGTGTATGTGTTTGTTTCTCAAAAAAAAAAGAATGGGTAATTGTCCCACATTGCTTAAGAGAATGTGTTATGTGTAGTATAATTTGCCCCACTCTCCCTTAAAAGTTACCATGGCTTTTGAGTGGAGTTGTGGAGTGCCTTTATGTTAGAACCCCTTTCCCTCTCCCTTGCGTGTATGTGTCTTTTTCTCAAAAAAAAAAAAAAAAACTCACTCTCAATCCCTTTTTTATAAAAAATAAATAAATAAATAAAAGCTCAATCCCCTTGTGTTCAAAAAATAAAAGCCCAATCCCTTCTTTCAATTCTTTTTCTCTATATTTTTTCCCTCCATCGAGAGTAGGGGTGGCAATTTGTGTTCACGTGTCGGGTTCGTGTCATGTCGACTCAGAGTATTCGACTATATGGGTCGACCCTAACCCGACATGTTTATTAAACAGATCAAGATTTCTCAATCCTAACACAACCCATTATTAAACGAGTTAGTCGTATCGACTTGTTTATCAGATTTTATCAAAATGAAAAATAAAATACTAATTTTAGTATTAACCAAATTGATATGAATTATGAAAAACCAAACAAATAAATATTTTTAACATAAAATTCAAAACTAACGAGTAACTGCATTACTAATAATCATTCAAAATTAAAGCATATCTCAATATCACAAATAATCAATCATAATATGTCAAAGAAAATAAACTATAACAACTAATAAGTTTATATAGGGTTTTAAGGGTATATTAGTAAAATGCCATTTAATAAAACGGATCAAACAGGTTTCATGTGATGAACATTAACCTAACCTATTTATTAAACGGGTCAATTATGTCAACCCGAATAACTTATTAAAACTCAACCCATAACCTACTAATTTCATGTCATGTCGTGTCGTGTCGTGTCGTGTCAGATTCGTGAGTCGTGTCCAATTTTGCCACCCCTAACCAAGAGTCATAGATTAGCAAGAACAATCTTGGCGTTCATAAAAGAACCGTAAATGCGTCATCCAAATACGAAGATTAGATTAGTAAAAGTTGGAGTTTCTAAAGCTAAAAAGACCCAAGTCATTTTGTGGAACGTGTGAAGAAGCTGTTGCGAAGTTTATTTGTTATCTACATAACTTGTGGATCCTTTCCTTTTGTTTTAATTAAACATCTTGGTTAGATGACCAAATTTTATTTGAGCAGAAACTGAAATCACTTTTGAGTTATTATTTGATTTTTTTTTTTTTTTTTTTTCTAGAACACGACAATGACATCATAGCTTAGTGAATTATTCTGATAAAAAAAAAAAAAAAATTGTTGGTATTGGGTCTTTTTCTGTTAATTAGGTTGCGTTTGGGAGAACTTATATTGAACAACTTCTTTTACTATTTAGTTTTTTTTTGTTATTATTTATGGGTCTCATTGCATTTTTTGATATTATTCATGGGTTTCACTGTACTATTTCAACTAATTATTAGTTTTATCTACAATATTTTCAGCAAAAAGTTTTCAATTTCAATTAAATAAACTGTTCCCAAACGGACCTTAGTATTAAGTGGATCCATTAAATTGTTAATATACATTCAACACTCTTGTTAATGGAATCAAGAAACTTGATGATGTTGTCCTTGGACGAGATAATGCTGCCACATGCAAACTTTTTTTTTTTGATAAGTACTTATTATAGATGGCAACAAGTTGTGATGTTCAGCGGATCACTGGTCGGGAAATGGGAAGTCAGCTCAGCTCTAATTGTTTTCAATCCATCAAATTGTATCGTCTTTCTTTCCTGGTACAATTCATTATCTTGAATTGGAACTGTGAAAGGTAGTTAAATTAATTAGTCTTTTTTTTTTTTTTGGGTCTTGATTGAAGCCTATTGAATTGTAACACCAACCATTGCCTGCAGGTGTTAACGCCATGATATTGTTGAAGGTCAAGTCACAAGTGATTTATTTATTAAACCTGTATGATGCACTTTTTGACTATGTATATGTACCTAAATTTTCACTGGATTTTCTTCTACAAGTAAAGCAAACCTGACATTCTAAATTCACGTGTCTTTTTTTTTTTTTGTACTAGTAGCATAGAAATAGAATAAATGTCGAATTGAGATTGAACCCCCCAATAATAATTAATTGGATATTGGCATGCAGGAAGATGTTGAAGGTTTGGTGGTATATTGTTATTGTTTGATTGACCATTACTTAACATTTATTAGTTTATTTTCTTGATTTTTTTTGTATCCAGACTTTCCTTATTGTAATTTAAGGAAGTTATTTCTTACTTCTATCAAAAGTTATTTCTGATTTTTAGTTTTTTATTGTTTAATTTTTTTATTATTTAAATTGTAGAAACTGCCATACTGGTAAATGGTAATGCCCCTTTCATTAAAAAGACAATGAGATAAGATACATACATACCAAACAGGGCAAGGGCCAAATGAAAGCCAGTATCTTATACTTAACAACTTTATTTATATATATATATATATATATATTGAGAAATAATTACAACATATTGCTAACCCCGCAGCTCGAACCCTTTCCCACCTAAACCCCCAAGCACTTTGTGCATGAGGAGGTGCTAATTCAGCTACAAGGTCTTTGGCAACAACTTTATATATAATTGCATGACTTCATAATTTTTTCCAACACTCCAAGCATTCTTCCTAATGTATTTGTCATCTCATTTGATGGCCATAAACTAATATAAAATATGTCATATTTATAAAGCTCCTTTTGTTTTTGTCTTTAATCTCTTAAACATGTGATATTTCATGTACTGTTTCAAGGATTGTTTCATTATTCTTGGCCCCTAAAGAAAGGAAACAAAAACTTGGAGAAAAGCAATGAGTTGATGAGAAAATAACAAGAAAATGAAATGCTTTGGTTATCTACAAATTATTAGTAATTTCCTTGAAGTCATATATGATACAAATCATGTCTTGAAGATACTGATTGTAGATTTATTCCTTCCAATAAGCTATTTTATAGATTCTTTTTGCAGTTAAAATGGGAACTTCAAAGATTATCACGATAATTATGATGTATTGATGTTGAGAAGAGCAATGATAATGATAGTAAACGTTTATAAATGCCCCCTTAATCTTTAAAAATCTAATCCAGGAGGATTAATATGGACAATTATGATGTTGAGAACAGCAATGATAAAGATGTTAAACTTTCATGACAACACTTTAAATCTTTAAATTTTAATTCAGGAGGATTCAAAGTGTCAAACATCAATATGTGTTTAATTATGGTATTTCACCTATAGGGTTCAGAACTTAAAAGTTTCCAATCTCTGATATAAATCTGTTCTCAATAATTTACTCCTGCAATTACAGTTTATCTTTGAGCGGTAGGGCAGTTTCACAAACCTGGCAAAAGAAGTAGAATGCTGTGTGCAGAAAACACGCAAGAACATGCTGCAATATGCCATGCCTAAGAGACTACGAGCATTCTTATCAAGGATTGTAAAAATTTTAGCATTTAGCATCTAAAAAACCAATTTTATAGTATTTAACACATCACTTTTCAATACACCTAACATCAAAACTTCTATTTTTTTTACCACTTTATTAAAATATTATTTATTTATCATTTTTTATTCTTTTTTATTCTTATCACCCAACCACCCCAAACCCGCACAAAGCCTCTACAAACCCACGGCACCACCCACAGCACCATCCACGGCACAACTCACGGCACAACCCACCAGCCTCAACCCACAACACCACCCACGGCGCACCAACCCACTTTTCCCTCTCATCCTCTCTCTAGCCACAACCAGCACTGCCTCAGCCACAGCAACCACGCCTCAGCCACGTTCAACCACTATCACACCCCCAACCACCACAATCACAACAAATTGCAACCCACCACATCCAAAAAAAAGTATATATAATCACCCAAAAGCACCATCATTGCCTCCCACAACCTGCAAATCAGAACCCTACCACCAAATCAATCAACCCACACCCACCTCTCAGCCACCCCAATCAACCAGCCACCAAAATCAAAAACCATCGAAATCAAAACCCACTGAAATCCATCAAAACCCACAGATATCAAATCACAAAATCCACTGCAGCCCAGCCACTGTAGCCTAGCCACACCTAGGACCGTAGAGTGAGAAGAGAAGAGCTTGCCAGCATGGGTTGAGAGCAAACCAAAAAAAGAAAAGAAAAGAGAGAGAGGACTTTGTGGCAGTGGGGATTAAAAAATTGATTTTTCGTTTTACAGTTCAGCTATAGTGAGCTGTTATAGATGACAGCCCACTTTAGCTGTGTCAAAATTTTTGGCATTTGAAATCTTTGATGTAGTGGATATTTTTGTGTGTTGGTGGTAAAATTTGGCTTTTAGCATTTTCAGCATTCTTGATAAGAATGCTCTAATAGTTCTTCTTTTGTTTTGTTTTGATTCACTGTTTTCCAGTTGGGAATAGCTTGCAATCTTAAAATTGAAGATCTTGTCAGGCGTGTAGCCAACTGCACCCCTTATTTCCCTTTCACAATCTCCATATAACAAATTAACAATTTATAAATTTTCCGGAGTTACTGATATGACATGCTGAACTGTTTATAGAGAATTAATCAGTATTAACAAGTAATTCAAAAGGCAAATTGCTATTGTGAAACAAAAAATCACTTGAGAATAATTTACGGTCATCAATTGGGATGGACAAAAGCATTCAAGGGAAGCCTTACAGAACTCCGTCGAAGCCACAACTCATACATAACCATGTAAAATGCATCATAATCAACAGGGGAAAGGTGCCACTGGAAATGTTTTCGCACCTTCAACGCATTCCTTTGTAACATTAGATACTCTTCAAAGCTAAACCTCTTAAGGATTTTTTTAAGCAATGGGATATCTAAAGTGGCAACATTGATTGAGAAACTTTTCCAGTTTAATATGTCTGCAAATGGGAGATCATAGTAGTTGGCAATGATCACAGGAACACAACCATAATATAGTGAATCTGCAATACGAGCTGTGTTTACTTCAAAGCCTTTAACATGGAGGCAGAATTTGCTCCCAAGCAGCTCATCAGCATAAGGAGTTGTGAGCCGGCCAAAGTGGGCAAATATCTCGGTGTCATTTCTCCATATTTGAAGAAGTTTTTCTCGAACTGGGGAGTTAATTTTTCCAGCAAAGAATGCAAGCTTCTTCCTGTAATTTCATTTGTGATGGAAGCAAGATGAGTTCCAGTTGATTCAGAAATCACAGCAACAATAAAACTATGACAACATAATTTTTATTAACATTAATATATCTCAATGCATGCTAAATTGATATATCATGGATACAGCTCCCCCTCCTCCTCAATAGCGAAATAAGAAAAACAAAAATGAGTAGACAGAAACTAGCCAGAATAGTTTATAGCATAATAATTAACCTACTTTGGTTGTTAGGGTTATCAACTGAAACCTGGTTCAGAAATTAATCAGAGAACAAATAGATGACTATTCTTTCCATTCTGTAATTTCATGGTGTTGGGTCCCACTTATGACATTGACAAGTAAGGAGGTGGAATAGCTCCTATATAAGAGTAGTAATCCCATATCAGTAAAAAAAAAAAAAAGTTAAATGATCTATAGTATGAGTGGTCGTATAACTTTGTATAGTGTGAGAATTGGAAGACAATTTTCTAGTGTGATAGTGTAGGAGCATCATTAGTTGTGTAACTTGGGGTCCTAGATTTGAGAGTGTTAAGTATGTGACTTTTAGAGTTGATCGTTTGTGATCCATATTGTTGATGGTTGATTTACCGGTGACATAGATAATTAATCATGTCATACTTTGTGTCTTGTAGAGCTTGCTATTTTATACTTTTGTGTACTTTTTACACAAACTGATATTAAACCTATTAGTTAAGGATCTTATAGATGGCCAGCACAAAGTTCAAGGTAAAATCCTTTGATAGGAAAATAATGTCTTTGGATAAGCATTGTCAAAGATGGTGCAACAAGGATTGATTAGGGCACTACATAGACTTTTCACTCTGTCTGATTATGAATGTGTGTGTGAAAATCACTTACAAATTTGTATTTGAACTTTGATTAAAGTGTTGTATTAGCTACATCTGAAGGAAGGTGATGATCATTGAAATGCTTTTAATAGAGTCGATTACTTAATTATCAAATGTGAATAGTAAAATTGAGGAGGAGAATCAAGTCGTACTGCTTTTAACTTCACTTCAACCTTCACGTGACACCTAGGTGACTGTACTATTGGTTGGAAAGGAAATGCTTAAAATAGAAGGGGTAAATAATTGCTTGGAGGCAATGAAGTTTAAAAGTCAACAAAAATTCTAAAAGATGACTTTTTAATGACGTTTGAATCAAATCAAGTAGGAATATGCTGCATCAAAAGAATTTTGACAAGGTGAAGTTAAGATCAGTCTTGACCAAGGACGGATATGACAATTTGGAGTGCTACTCTTCATGGAAGGATGCAATAACGTAGGAAGTTGGGAGCTGATTTAAACGAGTTCAAGAAACATGTGATATTTAGCAGTCCATGAACGAAATGATTATTACAACAGATAGTGAGAATGGAAATGATGGTGGTAGTTCTTCTTTTTTTTCTTTTTTGCTAGTTTAAGACTCAAACACCTTAGGGGTTTCGAATCTCAAAACTCGCCCCTGGCCACCACCCCATACTTATACGGCAAGGAAGTCCCATTCAGCCCAGTATTCTTATAGTTAGTACAGATTCATGTATTAAAAAAATTCATGTATTTTTACTCTGCCAGGTCCTTTCATATGGTTAGCATGGAAAGTGGTTTGACAAATACAAGATTTGTGATTGAAGTTTTGTTATGTTAGCTAATAATTTGGAATGTAAAGTTTTAGAGATAAGTACAGTAAAAATTATGATATTTAATGGGTTTGTGAAGACTTATGATAATATAAACATGCCAGAACTTGGAAGGAATATGATTTCTTTGGGCCAGCTAGATTTTTTGGATTATGAATACTTTATAAGATTAGGATTATGAAAGCGTTAGCAAAGGCTCTTTGCTAGTAATAAAGAGAGAGAAAGCATTCAAGAACTTATACAAGTTGATAGTTGATATAGTTAAAAAGTAAATTGCATGGTGGAGCAAAAGGTAGAGAAGAGCGTTTGATTAAATCATCACAAAGGGAAGATAGATATGGATGGTGCATGGTGAGATTTGCAAAGAATCTAATTGATGATTGCGAAGGAAATTTTGACTAAATTTTCAAATATCATTTTAACTCAAGTAATCACATCATTTGTTAAGGACAAAGGACATTTTTTTTTATAAACAATGATGTTTCACAAAGAGAGTACTATTTAAAACAACTCTTCATGAGCTAGAGGTGAAGATTTGTTGAGTGTTAGCCATGATATTGATATTTTATTATTTTGCATCTTTTTAGGGGAATAAAGGTGGGGGGGGGGGGAGGGGAGTGAAGCACTTTCCCTCCTTTATGTTTGGGCCATTTGGGGTAGTACACAATTTCCCCCCTTAACTTTGAAACCAACCAATTTCCCCTTTTACAATCGACCCAATCAACAATTTCACAGGTCTTATACTAAAAATGCTAGCTTATGCAGCATGTGCAAATGCTATGCTTAATTGCCTAGCAAAGGAATTAACACTATGTTCACAGTGTTCAGTTCCTGGAACAAAGAAAGAACATAAAATTGGATTCTTAGATCTACTCCAACTCAAATGGATTTTTTAATAATAATTTCCTCTCCTTAAACTCCACAACAAACTACATCAAACAATAAAGGATGATCTCCTTCAGTGGGTGCAGAAAGGAAATTCCAAGACAAAAATGAGAGAAAAGGAAGCCAAATATTATTTTTGACCTTTTGCAATGGTAAAGGAAAAGAGAAAAAACTGAGAATGAAAAACATCTTCTGATGAAGAAATGTTGATCCTGGTCAGCATGTGCCGAAAGAAAATTCCAACACAAGTAAAAGAAATGAAACTCAAATATTGTCTTTTGACCCTTATCAATGGTGAATGAAAAAAGAAAGCAAAGAATGGAAAGACATCCCGATGATCTGATACTTACTCAACCTAACCATCTTGACAATTGACATCAAGGGATTAAAAAGATAAGATAAACAATTGGGAGATTAGAGATAAAGGTTGTACCCAATGTACAAGGCTCTAGCTTTTGCATAGTCTAGGAGAATTAGTTTGTAGGTAGCCTTACTTCCCCCCCATTGAAAGAGACTAAATCCTAGACTGTATTTGTGCACACCAATTTGCATGGGGAAAAAACCTTTCTTTTTAATAAGTAAGTTTTGGCTCCAAGAGGGGGAAGAGGAGATTTGATCTAATGATCTCTGCTTAATGAGGCATAATATCTAGTCAAATTTGCTACCTCATGGGGTTAATTGTTTAAATTTCAAATTAGGTGGGCTTCTAAATGTGGTGTTTCGTTGGGGATTTTTCAAGGCCATAGCTTTATTTTCTTGGGGGGTAAATCTAAGAAAGTCAATCCAACTTTAAGATGCTTACTTGATAATGGTGGGGAAAGTAACTTGAATTGCACAACCAGACCTTCAATGAAGTACATATGATTCAAATAATTTTTTTAAAAATAAATGACTCTAGAGATACACCACTGTAGATACTTTCAACCTACTAACCTAGGAGATTTCTCAAGTGGTTCTACATCCTATACTTAAGTAGATGATTGCCTATAGCTAAGCATAAAGAATAGACCAAAAGGAAAAGTAGAGACAGATTTTTCCTACTGATTAGAGTGGGCATGTCACTCAAGAATAAAAAAAATAATTAATCTAACCACACATGACAGATATGACAAAATGCATCTGGTTTTTTGGGTCTAAGAGATGTGCAGTCAGTTAAGATATAACTCCTTTTTCTATTTTCTTTTTTCTTTCCCCCTCTTTTTGAGGGGAGATGGGGAGGGAAAATGTTAAATAACTATAAGCTGAATAACTTATAATGCCTTAAAAGCTGTCATCTACCCAAATGCCCTTCTTAAAAAACAAATAAATCAATAAATTATAAACCAAGATGACTTTTCACACTGGCTTTCTAAGATTGTAAAATATCCTCAACCTTTGTTAAACTTTGACATAGAGGATTTATAAATTTCTAATTTCATAAAATTTCCAGTATAAAATAAATGATAATCAGAAAATAAAAATAAAAACCATACTCACCTGTTTGATGAAGAAAGATTAGGGAGGACTCCTTGTCTTGGCCAAATTTGTGGCAGGCATGCATCCTTATGAGCAATGTACCCAGGTTGGAAATAGGTAGAAGAACACACAACTTGAATTGCATTGAATTTCACTTCATTTGCTTTATCCATTGCTGACCGTCCAATGGAATGACAGGCAACATAGAAATGATCAGCCCCACCTGTCCGATTCCAATATGGGTACTTCTGACTAATATTGAGGATGTAATCTTTAATAAAATCTTGGATACCTCCTACACCAATTCTGGGGTCATGCCGCAACCTTGCAATTGAGAAAGGCAGGAAGAAAAGATCTGCCTTGGTTGGATCTTTTGTGATGAAATGGCTACTCATAAGGACCTTCTTAAAGTAACTTTCACTAGCATAATTACCCCCAGGTTCGGAACCCACTGGCAACAGCACGTTTGCAAAAGGATCATTTCGCCTGTGAGGATAAACATATATCTTAAAGCTCCTATTCATTTCCTTATAGTCTTCCACAAAGATATCTCTATCATGGTACACCTCGTTGTAATTCACATAGTTTCCTGAACCATAAAAAACAGTTTCCAAACTTTTGGATTAAGAAATAAAAGATCATGATCATTAATTGAAGTTCTTCAACCTCCCCACTCACCCAACTCATGCCAAAAATTGTTTACAGTGCAAATGGTCAGGTGAACTCATCTGAATGTGACGGATCCCTCTACTGTAAAACAAGGGCAAATATCCATCAAGTTGGATACTATCATACACTCCCAGTTTGACTCACTAATATATTTCACACCTCTGATTTAATCAGCATATTTAATAACCTTGTATTATGAGGATATTACCCACTGTATTGCATGACTGACTCCATTGAAGCTGGACATGTTCCGGAAATTTGTTCATATGACACAATACACTAACCCATACAAGATGAGAGTGCAGAATCAGCTAACCTTGCTTTCATAAAAGTGTCCTAGTCCTCAAACAAAATATCCACCATAAGACAACATAAGCAAGTAGCAAAAGATCCATAGCATCATAAACATATCTTAAAAATGGGACTTTTTTTTCTATCCTCTTGTTCTTAGTGAAGCTATTGCTTATAAAGAATGTATTTGGTGGGGGGGAAAAGACGCTAAGAGAGCCACAATCAAATTGAAATTTTTAGAACCTGATGCAGCCAAAAAAATCTGTTCCAAGTATAGACAAGTTATCTATTAAGCACTCGTAGATTTTAGAGAAGGTCACTTTTATCCATTCAGAGCAAAGATGGATGTATAAGGGTCCTTCTAAGCATACATGATACAAGGTCATTCAGTTGCAAGATATTTATATTCTATATATTAGACCGAACTCTGATCTCATCATGCAGATGGATCAAATTGACCTTCAACTATCAATGCAATAAATAAAGCAAAAAAGGAATTTGCTAATTTCAAGGGTAGTCATACAAATTTTTCTTAAATGTGACCAAAAGACAATTTTTAAGTTTTATAAAAATGGAAGTTGCAGTTGGACTTTGACTTATAAAACACAACTTTCATCTTTTTATAAGACAAAAGTTGTATTCCTTGCCAAGAAATCTATTAGTAATTTTCTCAGAAGTTGTATTAGGCAAAAGTTGTATTAGTAAATATATTAGTAAGTTTCTCAGAACCGTAGGGAAAAAAGGAGAACAAAAACCTTTAATTTTTTAATGTTGTTTTGGTTTGAAAAAAAGATTGAAGAACTAAGCTCAACAATGCCAGAGGTTGTATTAGGCAAAGTTGATGAAGGTTCTAATTTCCCATTTCAAGACAATGAAAATCCTTGCCAAGAAAATCAAATAGTAATTTTTTTCTATCACCCATTAGCAGTGGTTTATAAACAATAATCCCACCCCAAAGTCCATAGGAAATACCAAATAAATACAAGAAGAACAAACTCATCAGCACAAATATCAGAATTTACATGCCAGTGAACCCAGCTACATGCTTTCTATTTTTTGCCTTGGTTTACAACAAAGATTCCAACTTTCCAAAAATAGTAAACAATACACACAAAGAATGAAAATTCACACAAAACCCATTAAAAAAAACACACACACAATAGAAATACTTTCAGACAAGTAAGACCGACCGACCCAGAAGCAGAAAAAACCAGAATTGACATACCATGACCATCTGGGGGGAATCGAGGTTCTAGAGGGCGTTGACTTCCAAATCCTCCTTCTCCCAAATGAACAATTTGGGGCACTTGAAATTGAAAGGGTGTTTTGGAATGATTGTGAAATGAAATAGAGACGGTTTGGCGAGTACGGGGAGAGAAAGTTGAAGACCCAAATGGAGAATTGAGGCCTAAAAAGGATGGGTCAGGTGGATGATAATGGGTGAAGAGGTTAGAGGTGGTGGATATGTAGAAGAGAATGAAGAGAGAGGTTGTGAGAGCTAAGGTTGTGGGGATGAAGAAGAAAAAGCCTCTGAATGAGCCTGAGCCTGAGCCTGAGAAGTAGTATAACAGCAAGGAGGAGCGAGCCATTGCGTCTTAGTGTTTTTTAAAATGGAAATGGCGTCAAAATAGGCAGTTTTGAAGCATAGAGTGTTGTGATGCTGAAAGCTACCAACCTCCTAGGCACTTGGAGTGCCTTGAAAGAACCGAGTACTTGGTTTTCTTTCCCTTAAAAATGTCCTCTCTCTTCAACAAAAAACCAAAAATAAAACCAAAAACAAAAAAATTTAAAATGTACCATATTTTTTTTATATGGGTCAGATAATGCATGCCCTAAGCATATATATATATATATATATAAATATATTAATCTTTTATTTTAGGAAATTTTTAATGAAAAATTGAAAAAACTGTCAAAAAATTATTCACTCTTTCATAAAAAAATTTCTAAAATAGTTTACTAATATATGCCCTAAGGGCATATGTTAACAAAACCTATTTTTTATTTGTAGGGCAAAGATTTCCGTAGGTCATGTTTCCTTTTAGCAGCAGCATTGAAACTTTTTTTTTTAAAAAAAATCATATTTTCATACATCAAAAAACTATTTTATCTACTTTAACATACCACTTAACAATACACCATATATCTCATCTTCTATTTTAACATTCAACACATTAAATAATACTAGCCTCTAAGCATGCACTCACGCACGTGCTCAGAGGCTCTTCTATTTTTTGGGTAAATTTTAATAATTTGCATCTATTATAATTTGGGATTACTATATTTTCCAATCACAAAAAAAAACCTAGGGGTGTGATGAGTCCTATAATAGTATAATGTACTCACTAAGTACACATTCATAACAAAAATTTCAATGCCTAAAAAACCAAAAAAAAAAAAAAAAAATGCAGTTAAATAGGAATTTCTCTCACGTTATTTTGTTTTGTTATCAAGTTTTTTTTTAATCCTAAAAGATAGCTACTTAGTCCTATAATGTAGCCACTAAATACACATGCATAACAAAAAAATTCAAATACCTAAAATCCAAAATAAATAAATTAAATAGGAAAGGCTCTCACAGTCTCAACTCTCACGTTGTTTTTTTTTTTTTTTTTTAATGAGAGTTATGAAGTTATATTTAATCCTTAAATGAAAAAATTATAAGAAAGACTACCAGCATTAGCAGGTACTATTAATCACCAATAATATCATTTAATTTAAAAAATGTATTTTCTTGAAAAAAAAAGATAAGTTGTAGTAAAAAGGCACAACAATTGTTAGGGATAATTTCATATAGAAGAGATAAGATTGAGAAAAATGGAACAATTATCACAAATAACAAAACAATTATTACGTTAAGAGTATACATATGACAAGGTCAATAAAACCTAGGCACTAATATATGCAATCCAACAACTTTCTACAAAAAACCAAGACAAAAAAACCCGGGCACTTTGTATATTGATTAGCACTCTTTCCGATTAGGAAATATAAAATTGAAAAAAAAATCTAAATAAAAGACACATAAAACATGTAAGTGCTGAGAAAATCATGGCCCAAGCCCACTTAGAATAGTGGTGCCCTGTCCTTCAAACTAAGCCCAAACAATAGAATTTG
Source organism: Quercus tomentella (assembly GCA_028535165.1). Lineage (NCBI taxonomy): Eukaryota > Viridiplantae > Streptophyta > Magnoliopsida > Fagales > Fagaceae > Quercus > Quercus tomentella. The sequence continues at coordinate 28,756,915 of JAPQVY010000012.1, read as the reverse complement.
TAATTTTGGATTAAGTTCTGATCTAAGGCCAAAGAAGGCCAAAGAATCAAAAGTAAAAAGAGAAGAACAGTTCAAGCCATAATTGAGAATAATGCTATCCTCGGGCAAGTCCGAGGATTGGTTCTTGTACAAATTTGTTACAAGTTCTAACTCAGGTCATGCCTTGTTCACTGTCTTGTTTTTTTCTTTTCTTAAGGAATCCAAAAGTCCCCCATAAATGGGAGGTTTCCTTCCCTTATATACTCTCTTTCTTTGCATCCTAACCCTCCACTTGTAGGATTCAGGACTTTTCTTAGGACACTTGTCCCATCAAAGTTCTATTGAATGTGGTAGAAGGGGCTGCTTAGCTGTGCAACTACTATTCAGACGTCATTTCCTCATTAATGCAGCTGATAAGGTTGTTGCAGTGCATTCAATGCGGAGGGGGAAGGTATACCTTTACAAGAAGCTCTCTCCCATCACCCTGGTCTCTTTCCATAGTATTTTTACCACTAAGCGGGTCCTCATACAACACTATCTCTCATCCCCTTCCCTTCTCAGATTGATGAAGTCCTCGGGTAGAATTTGCTTTTGCGGGTAGAATCATGTGTGCTACTTCATATTCAATCCTCCTCGGTCCTCGGACACCTTACAACATGTTTCAAGTTTCAACTAGCTTGTATACCCTACACCAAACATGGTTGTTGTACCTTTGTGCTTCAAAAAATTTGTTTCCAGATGATTACGGAGTAGAGAGAACCGGAGAAGTAGCCTCTTTTGCCTATTTTCCAGTACAAAAAAATTTGTCCACACTAAAGCCCAATGATCCAATCAGAGGCTTTTTTTTTTCTTTTTTTCTTTTTTTACAAATATATTAGTAATATGGTTGTATATAATGGTCAATCACGCTCCTTTACGTATATATTTTATGCTTTGAAATAGAGTTAAGTGCAATATAATTAATTAATACGTTCATAGTTTTATTGATTAATAGTAGAGTAACATAGTTTGATACTTATCCAAATTGCACAATTTGTGTTTCTTTTACACAATTCGATACTTATCCAAATTGCATAGTTTGTGTCCTACTGTAATATTGTAATCAAAGAAAAGCACCATAATATTGTAATTAAAGAAAAGAAAAGCAATGAGTAAGCCTTAACCCACAAATGCATAGTAAAAATAAAATAAAAAAGAGGATAAAAATAAGGAAATAAGAAAATGAAGAAGACCCAGAGCCCAAATAATTAGAAGGCCATTGATTTCTTTATAAAAACAAAATAGAATAGAGCAATGTACATTGACAAACCTGTTGAACTGGAATAATTAGAAATGCACTTTTGTTTTTGTAAGTAAAGTTTTTTCTTTTTTGGATTTTGAATTTAGAAAAAAAAAAAAAAAAAAAACGATGATGATGGTGTAGAGAAAAAGAACATAGAATTGAGAGGAATCAAGGAAGAAATAATTTGAAGAAGTTGAGATTTAAAATCAACGTGACTGTTGTCCTATTTTGTAGGTAGTGTTTTACATAGGAGTTGGAGATTATTTTTAGCATGTTATCCTTAAGTTTTATTTCTACTTTTTAGCAGTTTTTTTTTTTTTTTTTCCCAAATTCAAAACAAAGATATTTGAGGGGGAAAAAAAAAAAACATGAGATGAGATTAAGGAGCAAGGGAAACTTGATATTTAAAAAAAAATTAAGTCTTTTTCTTATGAAAAAAAAAAAGTCAAGTCTTGATAAAGAAAAAAGGAAAAAAGAAGAAGAAAAGGGTAAACATGGATTGATTGAAGGAACATATGAATTAAAATGTCTGAATGCTCAGTTTGAAAACCAACTGGAGAGTGTTTCTATTTTGTGGGCAATGTTATACTTGAGAGTTAAAAATGTATTTTTACTATGTTATCCTCAAGTTGTATCTCTACTTAAGCTTAGGATGTAAGGGTATTTTCAAACCAAAGAAATGTCCATTCCAAACAAGGAAGCCCCTTAAATAGTAGTTGATAGGCCAAGAATGTATTGACCCATTGTGATGAATTAACAAATTAATTAGCCAAGTTAATTAATTAATTCAATTAGCATGCAACATGTGTGGTAGCACAAACAAATCACCAATTAACTAAATGCAGCGGAAATTAAATTGACACAGTGATTTGTTTACAAATGGGGAAAACCTACATGGCAAAAACCCCACCGAGTGATTTTAAGGTCACCACTCCTGAGAATTCACTATTATCACAACAAGCGGTTACAAGTAAAGGAATCTCAGTACCTTATACCAACCTACAGTTGAACCCTTACCCCAATACCTAATTGGACTTGTTCTGTAGTAACAATCTCTCATTTTCAATGCACAGCTCCCAATACGTGACTAATTAATTCGATGCGTGGATCCCAGTACACGGCTTACTCACCAACTTGAGAAAGATGTTGGCTACAAAGTTCTTCAGTTCATCACACAATGAAGATCACGAAACTCCTTGGTTATAAAACACTATCGTGTACAAATACAGTAGCTTTTTCAAGAGAAAGATGAACTAAGGCAAATTCTGTCTCCGGTCACAATTTGCATGAACACAACTTTGCTTCACACTCACGCAACCTTTGACGGCCCTTAAAATAATCCTTATATATGTTTAGGGTTATGAGAAAAGAAAGCCCAAACATATACACACGAATTGGATGAAAATCAGAGCTGAAAATCTATTTTTCATAAACCTCAATAGATAGCTTATCTATTGAGATAGCTATCGAGCATCGGGCTTCAGCAGCTTTTTAAACCTCGATAGATACTAGCTATCAAGCTTTAAAATCCAGCACTTCTTCACTTATTTCTTGGACAGATTTGCATGGCTTTAACACTTGATCTTAAAACCTTGTTTCTTGAAGCATTAAACACATCCTAGATCTACCCAATTACAAGTAAAGTGCGTTTTGTCAAAGGATTAACCAATTCTAATTTGACATATGTTCCTAACATTAAATCACATATGTCCTAATAATCTCCCCCTTTGGGGCGAGCTAGCACCATCATCCTCATCTGCATCATCACTGCTGGAGCCATCAGCACTTTCATCCTCGGAAACCGGTGGAGATGGAGAAGAAGCAACAGTGAAACCACCCATGATAGCCTGTCATCATGCGATACGACCAACACGAGTGTTCACCTGACACAACTCATCACTGAGTGTGTCAAGGCGAGCATCCATGCTCACAAGTTGTGCCATGATGGCCTCAAAAGTCACTCCACTCACAGAAGACGAAGGAGCGGAGGTGGATGGAGCGGTAGAAGCTAGAGGAGCTGCCGTCTCTGTTCAAGGCCACCTCGGTCTAAGCTGTGCCTCACTCCATCAAACGGTAGCAGCATCTATGGCACTCATAACCATTAAGTGAGGAGACTCGGGAAAGGAGACAAAAAAGTTGCGAAGGATCCACGTGATAGCCGAAGGAAAAATGAGCTTATCACGGGTCGCCGTATCCCTATAGACATCTATAAGGGATAGAATGAAGTGAGAAGGGAAGTCGATAAAAATATCCTCTAAGAGGGATAACAAAAATTGAGCACGAGGCTCTGTAATGGAGTTATAGTGAGACAAAGGATGAAGAATGAATGTCATCACCATGTTAAGGAATCTCAAACCTTTTGCAAAGCCCGAGCAAGGGGTGTTTTGATGATCACCCTAAAATGAAGGTGTCTTACAAAAGAGAGACGAGAGTTCGTCTTTGGAAACAGCCCTCAGACGATCGTAGCCAGGGTAGTCAGGATGCGCTACCCTAGGAACGTGTAGTACCTTGGATACAATATCCGGAGTAACTACAATGCGCGTACCTCGAACGCGGGAGAAGAAATAAGGTACAGAAGTATCAAATTCATGCATATTGGAGTAAAACTCTTGTATGATCACGGAGGGACAAGTGACTAGGATGTCACACAATGACCCCCAACCCCTACTGTAGATAACAGTGGGTAGGTCAGTATTGGAAAAATCCAATAAGATGACTTGGCGTTTCGAATGAATGCCTCGTCAAGAAAAGTTTTCCGAAAACACCTTTCGGGCTTTATCATCATGAAACCGTACATGAGAAGGTGTAGGGTAAGAAGAAGAAGTGGATGCCCTAGAACGAAGAGGGTTCTGGGATAGAGTAGATTTGTGTTTAGGTGCCATAGAGCATACTAATGCAAGAAAGAGAGAGAAGGAGAGAAAGAGACAATCAGAAAAGCACCAACAAGACAATATATAAGAATATAAAAACTTGAAGGTACGTATGCATGAAAAATACATGAACATGTGACATGCAAACTTAAATTCATCATGGGCTCAGCCCAATCCAAACCTACCAGCACACAATCATTGCAACAAAGTAAACACACATCTAAAATGCATGGAACATTGTTGTAATACAAATGAGATGCAATGCATGATGATTTAAAAACATTTTCACAAAAAACAACCCAAAATTTTTGTGAAAAACCCAAAAGTAAGGTCAAGAACTTGAAATGCATGATGAATGAGTGAAAAAGAGACATACCAAAAGCAGAAAATGCACACTAAGACCGAAGAACACTTGGGTTGGAGGTTTGGAGTGTGAGAGAGAGGTTTGGGAAGATGAGAAGATGAAAACTATCGTGAGAGATTGAGGAGAAATGAAGAAAAAATCGCGCAAATCCTTTAAATAGAAAAGTCATAAAGCTCGATAGATCGAGAGGTGTCGAGATCAAAAATGTGTGAAAAAGCTGTTGAAGAGTTGTCTAGGATTTGTTGAGAGGTGTCCACAACTAGAGGATCTTGATGGATTGAGAAGCTATTGAGAATCTATCGAGCATCCAGAAAGTTTCTCGATAGATCAAGCAGCTATTGAGGAGCTATCGTGAATGCGATAAAAAGCAGCTGAAAGGGCTCGATAGATAGCCTAGCTGTCGAGAGGTGTCCAAAAGCTGTCGAGACTGCTTAAAAATAGTTTTTCAAGAAGAGAAAGACACAGATATGAATGCAATCACGTATGCTATACAACCAAAGATCCAAACAACATTTTAAGCTCTCAAAATCATTTCTCAATAAGAAAAATGTCAAGCACATAGATTCAAAATACACACACACACTAAACAAGTCTGACCAATTTTATATTTCAAAAAGAAGTTAAGATAGTTTAGTGAGCATACAATTACACAAGTATTCCTTGTGATGGCCAAATCACATTGTACCTGCACATATATCAAAAGTAGCAAAGAATTTTACGTGTTGTGTGTGAAAAACATCACAAGATTGCATAAGTGTCTACATGTTATAACGATTTGAGATATAAGAAAATCACTTTAACTTGCACACAATCATAACTGTTTGATGGGGACTATCACTTTCGAGGTACATTCTATAACTCCCACGTCTCTTAGAATACACGCTTGCAATCATATGTAAAGCATTTTGATTCTTTTTGCTTTTTATTTTTCTTTTAAGTAAATCATGCATGGGCATATAAGAGATAGAAAAGAAATACCCAATGATGGGGACACAAGTAATGCAAAAACAAAAATAAGAAGCAAAGAGAGAGAAAAAGTGACAAAGTCACTTGGAGCCTATTTCCTTCCACACCTTGATCCGGCGGTGAAGGGGAAGAATTGAAACTATTCAAGTTCGAAAGGAACATGAGGGCTTTGAGAAGATCTCCAAGAGGAGCAAAGGAAGATGGAAACTGATTTTGGTTTCCCGACGAGATCATGTTGTTGCTCTGTTGAGTGGCTAACCACTTATAGCAATTAGGTCGAGTATGTCTAGCTGCTCCACAGTGATGACAGAAATGCTGCTTTTTCTGTTTGGGCTTTTGAGTATTTCCCTTCTTAGCCCTAGGGTTCTTAATCTCTTTCTTATCAAGCTTGGGGGTGCTCATAAGATAGATTTACTCTTGTCTATGTTCTTACTAGTTAATTCATTTTTAACATTATTGTTCTCAGTTTCAACATTATTAGCAAGAGGAACAAAAACAGTAGTTCTGGAAGTAGCAATACTAGGAGAAGAGAAATCATACCCTAAAAACCGGTTCGATTGAAAGCAGATTTCTGAAGATTGAGCACCTCATCGAGCTTTGCACTTTAAGTCCTTTCCAACTAGGCTCTGACTTGGAATAGTTCTGCCTCAAGCTTCTTAGTCTTCTCAGCCAAGAAATTATTCTCAAATCTCAGTGCTCCAATGGTCTGATTGGCTTCATTAAACTTTGTGGAAATTTCTTCTCGTTCAAGCTTCACTTCACTAAGCTTCTTGGTGGCGAACTTAAACAACTTCTCATGCTTTTTCGAGACCTTGTATAACTTTGCATAGGCTGTGTGGATGTCATCTTGCTCATCCATCTTTTCAAACTTAGACTCCACCAATTCCTCTTCTTCATCCACATCTTCAACAATCCCTTCAGTAGGATTTACAGTGGCAGTGAAGGTATTCAGGATTCCATCATCCTCATTGTCGAAATCATCTTCAGGCTCGATGTCGCTCAAGGTAGCAGCAAGTGCCTTACTTTTCCCAACGGTTTTGAGATATGTAGGGTACTCTTGTTTCATGTATCTGAAGCCTTGACATCCAAAGCATTTTGGTCCTGAGAGAATAGTGTACTGACCGCCATCCCTAGCATCCTTCTTTCCTTTGTCCTGGTTCTTGAACTGAGACGAGCTGAACTGCTTGTGGTCTTTATCAAATCCTTCAGCATTGGCATTCTTCATAAACTTTTTGAATTGTCGGGTGATATAGGATTTTATCTTAGAATCTTCATCGTCTGAAGACTCATCAGTGTCACTGCTCTTGGCCTTCAATGCCATGCTCTTGCTCTTGCTTGATTTCCCTATCCTTGTCAAACCCAACTCATAGGTTTGCAAATTGCCAACCAGCTCTATCAAAGGAATTTTGTCAATATCCTTCGATTCCTCAATTGCGGTGATCTTGGCATGAAATCTCTCGGGTAGAGATCTAAGTACCTTTCTAACAATCTTGGGTTCGGGAATGGTTTCCGCAAAATTAAAAGCTCAGTTCACTATGTCCTTGAGCTTGGCATAGAACTCATCGAATGACTCATCCTCCTCCATCTTAATCTCTTCAAAGCTCATAGTAAGCCTCTGAAGCTTTGAATCCTAGACAGCCTTGGTTCCTTCATAGGTTGTCTGGAGAATGGTCCATGCTTCCTTAGCAGTTTCAGTAGAGGAAATCTTCTTAAATTCCTCATTCATGACTGCACTGAATAACGCATTCAATGCCCTGCTGTTGAAGTTTGCCGCCTTGATCTTGGCATCATCCCAGTCGACCGGCGCTTCCATAGGCTTGGTCTAGCCTATCTCCACAACTTGTCACACATTTTAATCTAATGACTGCAAGAAAACTCTCATGCGTACTTTCCAGTATGCATAGTTAGTGCCATCAAATAAAAGAGAAATAATAAGAGACTGTCCTCTATCCATGACAAACAGGGGTTAATGGATCACACAGCAAAAATTAAAACATAATCAGAGTGTGCCTGCTCTGATATTACTTAATAGGCCAAGAATGTATTGAGCCCTTGTGATGAATTAACAAATTAATTAGCCAAGTTAATTAATTAATTCAATTAGCATGCAACACATGTGGTAGCACAAACAAATCACCAATTAACTAAATGCAGTGGAAATTAAATTGACACGGTGATTTGTTTACGAATGGGGAAAACCTACACGGCAAAAACCCCACTAGGTAATTTTAAGGTCACCACTCCCGAGAATTCACTATTATCACAACAAGTGGTTACAAATAAAGGAATCTCAGTACCTTATACCAACCTACAGTTGAACCCTTACCCCAATACCCAATTGGACTTGTTTAGTAGTGACAATCTCTCCTTTTCAATGCACGGCTCTCAATACGTGACTAACCAATTCGATGCGCCGATCCCAATACACGGCTTACTCACCAACTTAAGAAAGATGTTGGCTGCAAAGTTCTTCAGTTTATCACATGATGAAGATTACGAAACTCTTTCGTTACAAAACCCTATACAGTGCACAAACACAGCAGCTTCTTTAAGAGAAAAATGAACTAAGACTAATTTTGTCTCCAGTCATAATTTGCATGAACATAACTTTGTTTCACACTCGCGCAACCTTTGACAGCCCTTAAAATAATCCTTATATATGTTTAGGGTTGTGAGAGAAGAAAGCCTAAACATATACACATGGATTGGATGAAAATCAGAGCTGAAAGTCTGTTTTTCATAAACCTCGATAGATAGCTTATCTGTCGAGATAGCTGTCCAGCATCGGGCTTCAGCAACTTTTTAAACCTCGATAGATACTAGCTGTCGAGTTAGTTGTTAAGCTTTAAAATCCAACACTTCTTCACTTATTTCTTAAACAGATTTGCATGGCTTTAACACTTGATCTTGAAACTTTGTTTCTTGAAGTATTAAACACATCCTAGATCTACCCAATTACAAGTAAAGTGCGTTTTATCAAAGGGTTAGCCAATTCTAACTTGACATAGGTTCCTAACATTTAATCACATATATCCTAATAGTAGAATATATAACCAACCAATCCATTAAAATAATATAAACAACAACAACAACAAAAACCCAATTTTTCATTCATTTCACTCACTCACTCTCTCTCTCTCTCTCTCTCTCTCTCTCTCTCTCTCTCTCTCTCTCTCTCTCTCTCTCTCTGTGAAGCTCTCTCTTCCTCCCTAATTCACTTTTCTCTTCTTCTCAAAACCCAAATCAACTAAACCCAATGTTTTTCTTCATCCCATTGCTCCATCTCTCCATCAATCCCATATCAACCAAACCAAATCCAACATCAAACCCAAATAGATTAAACACAAATCAACTGAAAATCAACCAAGTAAAGCCAATCCACAATTACCACACACATCCCAACAATCAAACCTAAACACACCCACAACCCAAGCCCACCACCACCAAGAATCAATCGAAAATGAAGGAATAAAAAATCAGCCTAGCACCACCACCACCATCAAATCCAACGATTTGCTTTTCATGGAACCCTAACCACCACGATACACCACCACCATTGGAATCCTTAGGGATCACAACCACCAAACCACCATTAGAGAGAGTAGTGAGGAGAGAAAAGAGAGAGAAGAAACATTTGATATGAGAGAGAGAAGAGAGAAGAGAGAAAAGAGGAATAAAAAAATTAAAAATTAACTATAGTGTCCAACTAGTAGAAGGGTACTATAGCTCCATGATAAATTATTTTAAGTTTAGAACATCCAATGGAGCATGCTTTTTGGTGTTTGGTATGCTAAATGCTATATGCTGAAAATGTAGCATTTAGCACATCTAATGCTAGTGCTCAACTTTATGTTTATGCATTTGTACAAGGATAATATTTATATGGTACCCATCTCAAAAGAGGAGAATGTCATTTCATCCATAATTTAGGTCCTTTTTTTATAGATAAAATATTTTGTTAAGAAAATCTAGGTGTGAAAATTTCTGTAACATTTATAAATGCTCAAAGGAAAGGGTCACTTGTACAAATATTTAGTGAGAGGTCATTACAATAATTCTCAGAGGTGATTGGTGTAATTTACCTTTGATTTTTGAAAAATATTTCAACCTTTGCTTGCCCTTCCACCCCATAAAATATTATCCAAAGACCATTGATCAAAGTTATCAAAACCATATCGTACAATGTTTCGGTTTGGTTAAAAAAATAAAATGTCTCATTCATTGTTTCACAATTATTGAAGCCAAAATACATTATTAATCCCTAAACTTTAGCCCATGAGCACTTTTAGTTTTAGTCACTAAAAATTAAAGTGATCGCTTTTACACTTGATTTACAAGAGTAAAAGTGATCAATATAAAATGAGAGAGAGAGAGAGAGAGAGAGAGGTGCACACATATATATTTGTACATTCATGAACTTATATGTTTATTCAAAGCTTTTATAATTTATTTCGAATCTCTAAAGGTATGTTTATGTCTCAACTTAAATGTTGGCTCTATAGAAAGTCCACATTTTGTTAACCAAAAAGATTATTACTAATCTAAGTAGTTTTGGCTCAACTGACATTACATGAGTTCATGTATTTTTTTCTTATATTTTAATACAAAGGATAACATGCTAATGTGTTAGCTAGTTTTCAGGGAATTGGATGGGTGGACAAAACAATAAATTAAGAACCATACTTACACAAATGGTAAAAGACAATTATACGAGAAATTTTCATATGTGTCAGGCTTATACGCCCTCTTTCTCACTAACACGTGGGATCCACAAGTCAGTTGGAAAGAGGGTGCATAAGCCTGGCATAGGAGATACCTTCCCCAATTATACACCCACTCACCCACCACAAATTTTCTTATAAGCCCGTTCTATGGAGCCAACCTCTCACAAGCTTGTAGGTCTTGTAGGCATGGGACCCACATACTTGTGAAGCCCGCCCCATTGAGCTTGCATAGGAGATACTTTTTCCCCACCCGCAATCACCATTTAATTCACTCTAAAACTCATTTACTCACTAACTAACATGCAAGAAGGCAAAAAAATAAAAATAAAAATAAAAATTAGAACACAAGTACACAAAAGACATAACTTTTGAACAAAGTAAGAAAAGAAGAGAAATTAAGGTGAGCAAGAAAGCAATCGAGAAAAAAGAAGAAAAGTGGAGTGTAGAAAAAAGAAGAGGAAGTGGTGACGGGTTATGGCATAGGTGACATGGAAGAAGAAAAATCAATGGCATGTTTACTGACACTACTATTCCTACAAGTTCTACTACCAGTGACATTTGTCATTTTTTTTAAGTAAAGAAAATATATATTCTTTTTTTGTACTGGTCCAATTGAAATCTTTTTACCACCCAAAATAGCTAACACAAACCAAAACAACTAGGTACTTAAAAGTTAATACCTAAAACCGATATGTTTTAATAGGGATAAGTGTATCAGAGTTGTGGTCAATATGCATAGACACCCTATTTTGCAACATCTTTTAACCTCACACTAAAGAAAAAAAATCATCATTTATGACATATGAGCAAAATCATAATATTGACCGTTTGATTGTTAAATACTTATGACATAGGCTCTCCCACTTGGGGAGACCTTAGAAAAACACCCCTCCAAAGTGCAATGGAGATCATTTTCCTAGGCCATGGACCTTCTTGATCAACCATTGACCCTGTCTAGGTAAGTATCATTGTTAAATACTTAATTGAAAAAAAAAAATCTAGAAGTTCCAACCATTAAATATCATGTGTCTAAATCAGACCACTGAATTAAAAATTATAGCTAAATCAGGATTTAATGGTTAATATGCATTCTTATGATTAGGACTAGACACATGTGATTATAATTAATTAATTGTGATTGATCCTCTAAAGTAATAGTTATGATTGATAAAATGTCATAATCTCATTGGATTGAGTTTAGGACAAGGTTGCACCATTAAGCATAGAATTGTTTAATACTAATAGAAAAATAGTCTTTGTATTTTATTAAATATTTAGAAATAAGTGTTTTAATTGAAATCCAAGACTTTCTAAATATCCACTAGTGTTATTTGACCCTAAAAGGACTAATTTTTAGGTCCCAAAGTTGGATTATACTCAAAAATCAATAAATAAATAAACATCGCAAAAAATCGAAGGTGGATTACATTAAGTAGACACCCCATTTTTTAATTGAGAATTTCTCAAGGACAAACTTGTAATTTTAAACCATGAAAGGGTAGGACTGTCATTTGAACCGTTGGATGAAAATGAGAGTTGTCCCAAAATACATTAGAGCTCACAACAATAAAATGAAATGTAAGATTCAATGATCGAACCATCTGATCAAAAGATTAAGCCACATCAAGATTTAGCAGTTAATATGTAGTCTTGTGATTTTTTTTTTTTTTTTTTTACTGAGAAAGGTAGAATCATTTTATTCAAATAAATAGATTTATACAAGTGTAAGTAAAAGGGGGGGTCCACGGGCTAGCTGTGCTGAATTAACTAGTCTGAACCCATGGACAAGACATACAACAATGACAGCAACATGAAAAAACTAAAAACATTAGCTACTGAGTCCTTTGGTCTGCCACTAGCTTCTGGTACTCTTCAAGAAAAGACATTGCCTCACGCAAGATAGCCTCGGGGTGTACTTGAGTGTCCTTAAAATAAAACTTATTTCTTGCGTTCCATATTGCCCACGTTGTAATGGCCCATCTCTCCAACTCCTTCTTTGTCAGTCTTGCCATAAGGGTACATACCAACAAGAAAAAATCTAGGGTTTGTGCATGGCATTTCTGAACCTTTCCTCAAAACAGTGCCCACACATTTGTCGCAAACAGACATTCCCAAAGTATATGGCTGACCATTTGCTCATAATGTCGGCATATTGTGCAGTGATGAGAATGCAAAATGTCATATTTTTCTCCCTTAATGTTTAGTCTTTTATACTTATTTGGTGCCTAAATCGTTATTCTTATTGTAAGGTTGAATTTATTCAATCATGTGTTGGCTTTATTCCGTACCAAATTTGCTTGTAATTTAGCAATTAAATACCCTATATTTAGGTGGGAATTATGTAAGAGTAGTGTGTGAGAGAGTATGAAGAAATCTCAAGAAGTGTGCAATTCAAGGGAGTCTCGCGACTAGATCTCGTGACTGGCTCGCGACTGGTAAGTCGCCAGAATGGCACACGTGTGAAGCATGCAGGGGGAGCTGAAGGGTCACACTAGATGTAGCACTACAGGACAAAACTTTCAGTCTAGCCAGGCAGTTAGCTCGCAACTCAAACTCGCTACTCGTTCCAGTTGCGAGGTTGAGTCGCCAGAGTGCCATGTTTGATGAAAACTAACCTTTCATATTCCTCATACACCCTACTATAAATACCCTTATACCCACAAAATGTAGAGAGCTTTCAGAGAGAATTTTGAGAGAGAAACCCTAGAGAAAAACAAGATTGACTCATCCACAATCTTCATCCTTTGATTCTCCAAATTCCTCTACTCTCACCCTCTCCATTGACATATCCTTGAGAGGTGTATCTTTCTTCCCTTTCTCTTTACCTTTTAATTACTGGTGTGATTGTGATTAATTATGGTTTAGAGTGTGTTACCAATTTGGTTATAGCTTATATTTCATATTCCGCACATATATTGTTTGATTATAAGCTTGTGTTGGTATTTTTGTATTTGGGGGTCTAAACGTTCATAGGTGTTTTACACACTATTTGAAATTTCACTTATATTTTGATTTAGGATGCAAATGGAGGCATTAAGTGCAAAACGTAGTTAATTGGGCGATTTTGGACAGTTTCAACATCACTTCGTAATCTGGGCATAAATCTCTCATCAGAGCTCCGATTGAGATGATTCAAGATGCTATGGAACGCCAAGAAATATCTCTACAACTTTCGTATTTTGGGTTTTGAGAGATAATGGCTGCATCAAGGTCGAAATCGGGCTTGAAGTTGTTGCACCTGCACTGCTGACGTTCTGGAATGTTCCTTTGCCTGAAATTCTAATACTTGATGCGGTTTATATTTAGAAGCTTCCAAATCTGGTGCACGAAAATTCCAGCTGAAAAAACACCACTTTCCTAGTTATATTAGGACTTTGTTTTATTTTTAATATTTTTCTTAATTAGTCAGATTTGGATATTATTATTTAGAATATTTTTAGGAGATTTTGTAGGCTTGGGAAAGGGGGAATTAACGTGTAAAAGGGGGAGGAAAAATCAGACTTCACACATGCCTTTCTCTCCCCTCTTCTCTAACTTCTCCTTTGAGTTTTCATAATGGCCTTGCTTGTCTAAACTTTTATAATTGGTTGAAGGAAACTGAAACCTCGGAATCAATAAAACCGTGAGATCTAATTTGTTTTTATTGTTCAATTTATGCTTTGAATATCAGATGTTCTTCTGTGCCTATTTTCATGATTGTCTTGTTTAATTACTAGGAGGCCTACTAGTTTATTATTCGTTGTAATCTACTGCTAGGTTAGATATCAAATCCATAATTGTTTGATCTCTCTAATTTGTGAAGCAACCAAGATTTAATGATTTGCTACGTCAGAAATTATTAAAAGTTAGGAAGAACGCTCGACTAAATTAAATGCAACTGCCTGTGTTTGTGTTGTTTAGCTTCATCAATCTCTCTAGTTCTTAAGGTTGCTACTAAATTAAACCTTTAGCGCTTGTCTTGGGTTGTTTAGTAGTTAGGGTTAATTAGATTGCTTGTTTTCTAATTAACTGCAACTAAGGAGAAATAGGAAAATAGTTCCAATAATGAATATTGACTTAGACCAAGGTTTGTTCTTTTGATTGATTTCGATACTTTAATTTGAATTGTTCCTTAGTTGTTTTTCTTAAAATTGTTTTCGTTATACTCAAACCCCCCCCTTCCTTGTTCATGTAGCATAAAACTAGACTAGACACTCTCAGTGGGAACGATCCTTACTCACACCACTCCAAGTATTTTTAGGAGTATAGGTTTTATTTTTGATTGCCTGCAATAGCACACCACATAGTGAGCATCCACATTCACCTTGCGTCTCTGCAGATTGGCTCGGGTAGGGAGAATATTTGCACAAGCTCTCCATAGAAAATTCTGATCCTTCTGTGGGGTATTAAGAGCCCAAATAGATCTCCACACTCTTCCGTCCTGCCTCGCTAGGGAGTGGTCACCTGACGATGGGTGTTGAAGTCTCATCGCCACCTTGTACACCGTTTTAACGAAGAAAGACCTACCTCTATTTTCATTCCATGTCAAGGTGTCCTTTTCATGCATGTTGTTTAAGGGGATACGTAAAATATCCCTGCATGTGAGTGGCTCAAACTAGTGGGCAATCTTATCACGGTCCTATTGCTTTGTACCTTCATCCACCAACTCCTTCACTAAAAGTGGTCTAGCTCCCACCCTTCGAAAGTATGGGGTTCTTGGCAGCCAACGATGATTCTCAATTTCCACTGTGGTACCATCTCCAATCTTCCACACCGACCCTTCTAGTATGACATCTCTAGCTTCTAGCAAGCTTCTCCATACGTGAGATGGGTTATTCCCCAGGTTTGCCTCTAAGAAAAAGCATGTAGGGAAGTAGCGTGCTTTGTAAACCCTGTACATCAGAGAGTGATGGTGATGAATCAAGCGCCATGCCTGTTTTGCAAGCATCACCATGTTAAAGGCAGTAATATCTCGAAAGCCCACTCCACCCTTTGCCTTTGGCTCACACAGTTTGCTCCACCTTATCCAGTGAATCTTTTTCTCATTACTCAATTGTCCCTACCAATATTTGGCTAGGATAGAGTTTATATCATCACATAGTCTTGTGATTTAAAACTTAAACCATGCAATTTGGGTTAATTGATTTTGAGTGGACCTTAAAAAGTTAATAATGTAATTAAAAGAATTGGATAAATCTTAGAGATAACTATGAGTTTTGAATTTTAATTAGTTATCTTGTACGAAAGATGATTAGTTTAAATAAAGTTCTAAATTTGTGTTAAAGCCCACAATTATCCTCAAAATAATATAAAAATCAAGTAAAAATCACTCCAGATTCAAGGTTGAAGACAAGCAGTCAAATGTTCAAAGTGCCTAATTGGCACTTTGTCATAGAATAGTAAGTGTCCACTGGTACTTTTTCTTAGTAACTTTAGAATTTCGAATTTTAGCGCTCGTTTTCAAATCAAAATTAAATTTAAACTTACAGAGAATAAATATGAGTTCAAAAATCCCTAGATGATAGATGTGAGGAAATTCAAGTTTCCAATTCATTCTCTTCTACAAATATAAGCATCCATCATACTTTTATATATATATATATATATATATATATATATATATATATATATATATATATTTAACAACTTTTCTAAGGTTGGGGACAAACTCCAATTTTGAAAATTCCAATATAAACAAATTATGCAAAAATTTTGAGGAAACCTTTTTGAGAGAGACTTTAAGTTGCTTATTGTGTGAGACTACGCCCCAGCCTAAACCTAAAAGAATTAGGGTTTTGGCCATATCCCACACAAATGGGGCGGAGTCGTGTTATTAACTCTTGAGTGACAATGGAGAAGTGTTGTTAACATCCTGCCTAGGTCAAGAGTTTTACAATGAGTCACCACTTATTTAATTGGAAAAATAAGAAAACTAAATTGAAAAATGCATCATTCCTATTGATGAATTGAAAATGTACATCTCTTTTATGATAACTAGAAAATTACATGGCTTTTATCCTAGATACAATCTAAAACAAAAGTACATCATTTTGATTCCTGGTTACAATCTAGAAAGAGAAACTTAAAAGGATAAGTCTAATCTACTAATGTAAACACCGCATTTTGTACTTCTTACAACTCGGGGCCCTGTTCCTCAATGATGTTTGAACTTTAACGTCCAAGGTTGGTTTAGAGCCCAATCAGATGAAAATTGACTTGAGGAATGTGTTTGTGGAAAATATAATTTATTTTTGTAGGAAATAAACTATTTTTGGAAAAGAAAGGTCACGAAAACCCTAAAGGGTGCGTACGCATAGATGCGTATGTGTATGCACACTCGAGCTCTGCGTACACATGCTTCATGCATGCGTACGCATATACGTGCATGTGTACGCATGCTAGGATTCCAGAAACTATGAAAGACAAGTTTTCTGCATTTAGACTTGACTTAGAATGAATCCCACATCATCTAGGAGCCACCCCAAACCCCTATTTTTAGACTATATAAAGCCATAAAAGGTACCATTTCAAAGAGGATGGATTCCAATGGTAAAACACAAAAGATTCACTAGAAAATAGTGAATCAAAGAAGGAGTTTTTCACAAAACATCCTCAAGTCAAATTTTGCTTGATTAGGACCTTTTTTGGTCTTGATCTTTGAGTTCTAAATTTATTAACTCATCTTTGATTTGGTTGTGAATAAATTGATAGAAGGGAACGGTCAAAATCAAACTCTAGAGTTTTCTAGAACTTTGGCTTTTCACTTTTCTTTGCTTTCCTTTTGTTTTTATGTTTATATATGTGTTTTAAATGCTTTAATATGTTTGTTTAGTTAGGGTTTATCTCGTGTTTATGTTAGAAGCATGCTAGGTTGTTAGTTTTCTTGTTTCTTTTGTGTTTTCTTTGCTTTCTGTTCTGGTTTTCTAGGTTTAGGGCTTTAGGTGTGTATGCATATGCATGCATACGCATACTCAAAATATGCATACGCATGCCCTATGTATACACACGCATACTCTTGCCCAGGACCTTAAATTCATTTTTGTTTGCCTTTCCTTTGTTTTATTCACATGCTTAGCCTCTATTTAACCTAGCCTTCATGTCTACGTATATATGTTTACTCTATTTTGTTTCGGTTTGTTTTGTTTTATCTCTTTTATGGTTATTAGGGTTTTAATTTTTTTAAATGCCATAAACATGCATTTGCATAGATGCTGTGATGCAATGAGATAAGTCATGCATAATCACATGAACATGCATTTGTTCTTATTTGATGAGTTTGGTAATTGATGAACATGATATGCTTGGTTTGAATCCCATGTTTTTTATGTTTAGATATCTTGACATGTTTGTTTGAATCTGTCTTGTGATGTTTATGTCCTTAATGATATATACTTAAATGCCATGATAGACGAATGTTTGGTTTGGGGATGAATATGTCATATTTGTTTGCTTTAAATGCATGCTAGAGTGTGTATGAGTTAGAATAAAATATTAAATTTACCTTTAATAGGATTAAGACTTGGAACACAATGAGTGGAAGCCGACTCACAGGTCGGGTGGGGTTGGGTGCCTAACACCTTCCCATCCCCATACCTAAACTCCGGACATGTGCTTTGGTAAAGATCAGTCATTCCACGAAGGACACTATATTTATGGTTCCTAGACCTAAACTAGGTGGTGACTCCATTTACTCCTTTCGCCATGGTCCACCCTAGGCCAAGGCATACTCCCCCACAAAACGTGAGGATGACCCGTTACAAGCGCTTGCATCCACAACTAACCCTTGATCTAAGTTTGAAAGTTAGTTTACAAGATTAGGAAGGTGTTAGGCACCCAACCTACCTTATGAAACCAGCCTTTTAGACTATGGTGGAAAATTATCATATTGCATCATTCAAACAATTTATATCATCCAAGAACTGGTGATTGTAGATATTGAAACAAGCATTGATAAGCACGGTTAATATGTGTATGATGTGTCTAGACACCGCAATTTGTACCTCTTATTACTCAGGCCCCCATACCCTAATGATGTTGGAATTCTAAAAGCCCAAGGTTGGTTCAGGGCCCAATCAGATTGGAATTGACTTAAGGAAAGTATTTTTGGAAAAATATAACTCTTTTGTGAACTAAATAAGCTATTTTTTGGAAAAGAAATGCCACAGAAACCTTAGGGTATGCGTACGCGTACACGCATATGTGCACGCATGCTCATGCTTCGCGTGCGCATGCTTCATGTATGCGTACGCATACACGGGCATGCGTACACATGCTAGGGTCCCAAAAACTATGAAATGCAAGTTTTTAGCGTTTAAAACTTGGTTTTGGAACAAATCCCACATCGTTTGGGAGCCATTCCAAACCTTTATTTTCTAACTATAAAAAGCCATACATGGTACCTTTTCAAAACACACAAAAAATTTTATGGGAAAACACAAGATTCACTAGAAATAGTGAATCAAAGAGAGAGTTTTTCACAAAACACCCTCAAGTCAATTCTTTTCTGATTAAGGCCTTTTCTAGTCTTGATCTTCCAGTTTCAAGATTACTAATCACTTTTTATTTGATTGTGAATAGATTAACTGAAGGGAATGGTCAAAATCAAGCTAAGGAGCTTTGTGTTTTAAAGTATAATGTTCTAGTTCCTTTTCTTTTTCCTTTTCCTTGTTTTGATCTTCATTTCCTTGTTTTTCATGTTTGTTTATTTTATCATATGCCTGCTTAGTTTAGGTTTTCTTTGTTTTCTGTTTTTAAGCATGATAAGTTGTTAGTTTTAAGATTTCGTTCCACTGTGTTCTTGTTTTTTGGGTTAGGGTCTAGGGTGTGTATGCGTACACATGCTTTCTACATGCGCACGCATACTCAAAGTAAGCGTATGCATACAACTGGGTTGCGTACACAGGCCCTATGTATGCGCACATATGCTCGTGCCCAGAAACCCTAATCCAACCATTTTTTCTTCTGCTTCTTTATTTTACTTTTATAATATGCCATTACCTTGTCTTGTTTTATGCTTATGAGTCTCTACCTCCATGTTTGTTGCTTTGTTTGTTCTTTGTATGCTAGTTTAGGTTGTAATCTTTTAGTTTTGTCATGAACATGCATATAACATGATCATGCATTGATGCATAGGTGCTATGATGCGGTGAGGTAAGGCATGCATTCACATGAACATGCATTTGTTTGTGAATGTGATATTGTCTTGTCTTGATGAATATGATGTGAGTTTTTATGAACATGAATATGCAAATTTATATGCCATGCCTTGGATATGATAATATGCTTATTTGATTGCTACCATGTCTACATTTCTGCCTTGGATATGATATAATGCCATGTATGATAGACGTATGCTAGAGTTTGAGATATGATGAGATGCATGATAGATGTATGCTAGGGTTTAGGATGATATGATGCCATGTTGTTTGCTAGATGTATTCTAGTGTGTGTGAGTCTAGAGTGCAAATGTTGAATGTGCCTCTAATGAGATTAAGACATAAGACATAATGAGTGGAAGCTGACCCACGGGTCGAGTGAGGTTAGGTGCCTAACACCTTCCCTTCCCCATACCTAAACTTCAGACACGTGCTCTGGTAATAGATTAGTCCTTCCACGAAGGATGTTATATTTATTGTTCCTAGAGCTAATCTAGGTGGCGACTCCATTTCTTTCTCTGTTCCAGTCCACTCGGTCGAGCCGTACTCCCCCCGTTGCGCCCACAATGTATAATAAACCCTAATCTAAGAGCATATGAACATCTTATTTAGAATGTCAAACCTTAATTCTAAGAGTATGTGAACATGTTATTGCAATTGACAAAACCCTAATTCTAAGAGTATGTGAACTTGTTATTGAAATTGAAAAACTCTAATTCATGCAAGGTTATGAACATCCTAGATCAAACATGCTAACAAACAAGGACATGTGAAAAACCTAGAAACTAAACATGTTTGAATCTAAAAACCTAGGGCATAAAAATAAAGAGAAGGTTTAGAAATCTTACCTTCATGTGCAACACTCCAAACACTCCAAGCTAGGCAACATCTCAAGAGGGAGAGAAATCTCAATTTTCCCTAAGCTCTAAGATTTTGGGGTCCTTGAATAGTTGATGGATGGGGGTATTTATGCTAGATGCCGGAGGGTTTAAAACGAGTTTCAGTCGATGTGGGACTAAGGGATATTCATATTTTCCGAAGGAAAATCGATCAGCACTTGGTTTAGAGATCTCCAGATCTCTTTCTTTTTTGGTCTGGTTCTTTCCCAATTCAATTGACATTCGATTCCTTTCAAATTTTAACTTATTTTTTAGACTTCTTTGGTCCTCAAGCTCAACAAATAAATTTCAAATATGTCAAATTAATCAATTAATTATTTAATTGATTGATTTTTGCCAATTTTTCAAGGATTCAACTAATGTATTGTCTTTGGATTAAATTTGGTGCATGCAACCTTACCATAAACCCTATCCTCAACCAATAGTGTTATGACATATCATTTAATTTAAATTGGACTAAAATTATTCCAATTAGAATTAAAAGCTCATAATTACATGTCATCAAGACTTAGTCCATGTAGATGCACATTACCATTAAAACTTATTTTCAGGATATCTTTTAATCCGGTTGTCCGATTGAGACCCATGAACTGTTGTTTTAATCGTTATGACCTCAAACAAACAAACTTTCAATTTTGCCCTTGTGAAATGCTATGGTGATGAAAATCCACCATTAAATCACTTGAAAGAGATAGTGGATAAAAGTATATCTTTAAACCCAATTTAATTTTTATTATAGTCAATTACATGAAATCACGATATTTTTTGAAATGGGTTGATTAGAATGTCCGTGCATATTATACTATGAGTGTGCACATTAAAATAGATTTTAATTTTTTGAAAAAATCACAAGATGAGCACATTTAATCCTTTGCAATGTATAGTATGATAACTTGATTGGACGAGTGCCTATCATGATATGACCTTTAATTTCACAAAGACTGATCTTTAGGTCGGGTGGAGTGGGTGGCTAACACATTCTCATTTCATAACCTGACCTTCGAACTTAGACTTTGGCTTTGTAGACTAATTCCTTATTAATATAATTTTACATTGTCTCTAGATTGTAACTACAAATCAAACTAATGTACTTTTTTTAAATTTTAGTTTGTAACTAGAAACCAAAGTAATGTGCTTTTCAATTCTTAGATTGTATCTAGGATCAAAGCGATATACTTTTTTTTTCTAGAGTGCAACTAGGATCAAAGCCATGTAATTTTTCTTTTTTGTGTTATATAATTTCAAAGTTTTTCAATAAAGAAGTATTTCTTGATTTTTTTTTTTTTTCTTTTAAATAAAATAAGTGGCAATTCAATTTTGGTGGTTGGCTTATTTGAAGCTAGCCCTTAAAAGTTTTAAGACTTTAGAATTTGGTTGCTACCATGTTATCTAGCCCCACCAAAAGGATTATTTGGATTTTTTCCCCTTACCATAAGTAAGATAATTTTACAATTGAGCATCATTATTGATTAGATAATTTTATACTATAATAGATTTTCAATTACAAGAATCAAATCAACGTTTTAGTGAACATATAATTGAGTCACTTATTCGGTTTAGTTAACTTATAATGGAGTAGATTATTTTTAAATCAGCTTTGGATCTTTGAGAGATAAATAAATCTTTTTTAAAAACAATGGTATTTGTTTGTTCATAAATAAATTTATCTACTAAGAATTCACAAATCATGAAAAACTCTTGTTGAAAAAGGAACTTCATCATTATTAACATAATGTAGTTCAACATCTAGATTTTAAAAAATTGTTAAATATTTTTGAATTGGGCCAATGGCTAGTAAGGACTAGAAGATTAATAGCCTACCAATTTGTTTATAGAGTGGTTTTACTTGTACTTATTCTTCTAACTTTCATTGCAACCATGAAACAAGTATTTTCAATTATGAATATTATAACAACCATATTTTGCGACAAAATGAAGCTTGATATTTCACAAAAATAAAAAATAGAAAATGAAAGATAATATTCTAATAAACTCTTTATCTTGCATATCAAAAGGGAAATTATAGCAAAATTTAGTACATAATTAATAATAGATTAATTTAATGAAACAGTAGAATTTAGACTTCTATATTTTAGATATATCAAAGTCAAATAGTTTTTTTGTATTTTTTTTTTCTTTAGTTTTTTTTTTTTTTTTTTGGTTCTAATACTGTATGAATACTAATTTTATTTTTCATTTATTAATTTAGTTTTAAATGGAGTATATGTTTTATGGGTTCCAGTTAGTTCAACTAATAAAATCTTTGATAATTGAATAAGAGATCTGAAGTTCAATTCTCGCCTACACCAAAAACCAATTGGTGTCTTGGTCGATCTGGAGTTCAATTTCTGCCTACATAAAAAACAGATTAGTGTCTAACTTCACAAGAGTTACACATTTTTTGGACCATTGATTACTATTAAATCTAAAGGTCAAAAAACACTCATGGTAATGACATTATTGCTCTCTAGAAATTAGCTAATTAAGTATTAATTCTTCTTAATAAAGGATAAAAAAAACACAGCATTAACGTTCACTCTTCTCCTCGTCATCATCTTCTTCCTCTCTCACATCTTTCTTTTTGCAGTATGTATTTTCTAGCCTCCATCATTGATTTCTTTACGGTACTGTCTTGAGGTACTAGAAAATTTTAGACATACATGGCCAAAGTCACTATTGTTTTAGAGAATGATTGTTGAGGCTAAGTATTTCTAAGGATTAAAAATACGGACAAAGTCAATTAAAAAAATTAGTGCTCTAACAACATTATGTTTCAGCCATGTCATCATCTCCCACCATGGTCTTTTGAAAGATCTTTAAAATATGGGCTCTCTTCCATCAATATATGCAAAGCATCATGGTTTATGGCAAAATAAGCTAGTACTTTTGTGGCATTATTTGTCTTTGGATAATCAACACTTAACAACAACATTCCAAGGACCACCATGGCTAATGTCCTCCTTGATATGGCCCCACAATCTTCTCCAATGCTCAACACACCCCAAAATAACAATTTAATTGCTAACCTCTACAACGAAAGTCACAGCAAACCTAAGTAGCTAAATATACAACCAACATCTATCTTGCTCCCTCATGATTTTTTTGCACGAGAACAAGAAGGTAATGTGAGAGAGGAAGACAGGAAGAAGATGATGACGAGGAGAAGAGTGAAAATTAATGTTTTTTTTTTTTTTTTTTTTCCTTTATTAAGAAGAGTTAATGCTTAATTGGCTAATTTCTAGAGAGCAATATTGACATTTGACACTACCATGAGTGTTTTTTGATTCTTAGATCTAATAGTAATCAATAGTCTAAAAAATGTATAATTCTTGTGAAGTTACCCCAGAAGTAACTTAAATCTATCTTTTATATATATATATATAGTCATGGTGCCGCTACTAAGTCTAACTTAACAGTGATTAGTGGGACGTGAATAGGCTGATTTGAAGCTGAAGGGAGGGGGGAGGAGGGTTGAGAATAAAGTGAAAAAGCACAAGCCTATTTAGGTTATCGTGCCAAAAATTGGTGAAGTTTCCAATATTTTTGATGGCCCAACAAAGAGCCTTGCAAAATAAAGGCCAACCCTTTGTTGTGGCAGTTCAAGTTTACGGAATCCTTGCAACTGATTTTCACATCTGAGGCCCAACTAATTTTCTGTCCAACAAACATTTTCATTCAGTAGAAAAAGCCCAACATCCCCACAAAAAGAAAATCAACGCTATGCCCTGGCTAGTACGAAAATTTGTTGGACACGAACTGTGACAATTTGTTGGTCCTAGCATTCTTCTTTTACATTATCAAGTTCAATGCCCTTCCCTATTTTCTTTTCAATTTTCCCAAAATCGTGTGCTCTAAATGTGCCTTACTTTTCTTTTTTTAATTAATTAAAATGGTAATTTAATATCTATAAAAAGGAAAGGGATAGAATAATTCTAGAGATATGCCTAATTGGACATACAATTTCATGACTTATTGACTTGTGCGATTATGAGTATGTAGTAAATTATTTTCTGTCTATATAGACAATATGCTCATAACTTTTTGTCAATCACTCATAATCGTAAAAAGTAATAAGTTGTGAAATTGAGTATGAAAATCATCGTGTCTATAATATTGTTGAAAAGAAAACAAGAAAAGGAAAGAGGACACATTAAAGGGTACGGTTAATAAGTGTTCTAAAGACATTTGTTAGTGAGACATTTTATGAAAATTTTAATATCATTTTTATGGGAAATATAAAAGATTGTAAAAAAATTATTATTTTTCTTTTTTTTTTTTTTATAAAAAAAAATATTTTTTAAACCAATGAAGTTAGGGTATGTATTAACTTTTTCTTTAGATAAATTGAACCAATGAATTACTAACGAGAATTGTGTCAGTGGAGTTGTTTAGGTGGAGCAGAAGTAACAGATATATAGGCAGTTGAGAAACATGCACTACCAGCCATTAGCTAGCTAGCTAGAAAGTAGAAAAGGAAGGTTAGGTTCGTTAAATGTTCGGTGTTTCTCTTGTAGAATGTTTGGTCCATTTGGCCGATCACTTGGCTAAGCAATTATAAGCACGTGCAAGAAACTAACTCTTTTTTACATACATACTTGAGCTACCCTTCCATCTTATATTGTCTACACCCTTCAATTTATGTAGTGATGATTCAATGATCGATCATTTCAATTTTCAAGTATGGACGTTGCCAATTTTGAGCTTCAATTTTTCAGCCCAGGTTAGCTGCTGCTTTTAAACCTTATTCGTTCTTATTCTACCTTGTTTTTTTGAGAAGGTATTCTTATTCTACCTCATTCCTTCAATCTTATGTCTAGGCATTAGAATTAGAAGCTGTGTGTGTATATAATATATATGGTTGACAATACTTTAATTGATTTTCAAAAAAAGTCATGATCTATATATATGTTTATACAGCCAGCTGGGTTAATTTCCAAACATAGTCGTCGTTCTTTACAATTGTTTCTGTGGAATTGTTTTGCTATTTGTGGAAATTAATTTGCCATTGGTAATCATGCGTTAATAAAAATGCATGTTATTCCAACAACATATATATATATATATATATTAATTAGAAAGGCTGGCTTCATTAAAACAAGCTTTGTGGAGACGTACAGTCTAATTTTGCATTCAAGATGTAAGTAAGAGCAATAAAGAGATGTTTATTTGGATACTGCCTATACTAATTAATTTTACTTCATTTTTACTATGAATTTTTTTGAGTAGTAGAAGTGTAGAACTGAATGAATTTGCATGCAGGTATATATATATAAATTTAAAAAAAAAAAAAAAAATTCCTTTTCTTTTTCCCCCTAATGATGAGAAAAGACAAAGACAATAAAAGATGCTTAAAAAAAAAAAAAGACTTTCTTATTTATATCTTCTCGTTTCTCCTCCCTTTACTAAAATAAATATATACTTTTAGCAACCAATTGCCTCCAATATTTGACACCCCTTGGCTTGAAATAAACCTACATGCATCCTAGCTACTACTCTATTTAATTTATTTTCAAAAAAAAAAAGTAGCTAATTTTTAGAACAAGTATGGCTAGCTCCTCCATTTCAAATTTCCAATTAATACCCCCCTTCCCCTTCTTCTCATAGGTGATGGGTGACGAGTATATGTCCACCATGCATGTTGATCATTTTAGAAGTTGAAGCTCACTAACTTTTGCCTTAATTTGTGTCCATAAAGGTGGACCAAAAAGAATAAAATTGAAGTAAACCTGTATATATCTACGATCCCAACATGATATAGCGGCCGGGGAGAGACATTCCAGTATCTTACTAATATATTTTACTTGCTCAATACTGAAGCTTGCATTTGCATGACCCTATATTCTTGTAAATGGGGGCAACAATAGGATGATTACCATTCAGCTTTTACAGTAGTCAATGCTTAAATCAATAAACAAATGAAGTCATCAAATTCCGTGGATAGACAGACATGCAATATTAATTGTTTTTCCATTTCCTTTAATTAATTAATTTTTAACTCAAATATTTGATATTTATTTGGTTTTGTGTGGTTTATATGAGTTCCTCAAGCTTACAGGTAAACTTTATAGTGTGTTGAAAGATTTAAATAGGAATAATAAACTAGACAACACATAGATTAAATTAAGATCTCTACTAGCTAGATCAATAATTGAGAGGTACACAATTCTCAAGGCTGTAAGTTGTTATTGGTTGATAAATAAATGATGTCAATAGTGAACCCATATAAAAGTCAGTAAAAACTTGTAAATTCAGTTGTTAAATTTTTTGTGTAGTTAGCATTTGTAAAGTTGTGATTTCCAACTAGCCTTTGTTGGCTTTAATTCTGTGCCAAAATTAATTATATTTTCTTCAATTATTTTCATGTATTTATGTGGGTTTATTTTTAAGGGATGAGCGTGAAAGATTGGTAAAGAATCAAAAGTCAAAGAAGAATCAGTGCAGTTCGCGACTAGCTCGCGAGAAGCTCGTGAGAAGTGTAAACGCGAAAGATCGCATGTGAAGCATATAACTAGAAGCTGAAGAATCATGACAGGCTGTTAAATTCGCAAGTACTTCGTGAGAAAGACCATCTCACGAGGTACTCACAAAACTCTCTATTTGGCAAAAAAAAAAAAAGTGTTTTACCAAATTCTTTACTCACACTATATATACCCTCATTACCCATGAAATGTAAGGAGTGGTTTTCAGAGAGAAAATCCTAGCAAAAACACTTGAGAGTTAGAGATTGTCATACCCACAATTATCTACACATTTTCTCTTGGTTTTCTTCTACTCCTACCTCTCCATCTCTACATTCTTGAGAAGTTCTTAGCTCAAACACTTACCTTACCCAATTCGAGAGTTGAGTCAAGTTTTGGTGCCTTTGGGAAGCATTAGAAGGAGTCATTAAGTGGCGGATGCAATCGGGTTGAATTACAGGATCCAGAAAGCTAGTGAAAACAAGACTCCGAAAAGTTCGTTGGTAGCAAGAGCTTGGAGGGCTCAAGTACATGAGCTAGACTAGGCTTGAAGGGTCTTTTGTTATTCGTGTACTCCAACTTATTCACTAGTGGATCGATTTCGATTTGAAGAGTCACAGAGAGGTTTTTCGCTGAATTCTACGGTTTCCTCTTCGATAACACGTCTTGGTGTTGTTTTGTGTTTGCATCTCTCTTCCCTACTCTTTAAGCTTTTCTTTTATTGTTCATTGTAGTTGAGTATGGTTTAGAGTAGTGTTACCGGTTTATCGCGCTTATTTACTCTTATTTCACACTTTGATAAGTTAGAGTAAAACCAATCTAGCCGTAATTTTAAAATTAGGGTCTGAACAAGCATTAGTATTTTCACACTAATTGAGTTTTCGGCATTACTTATCTAATTTAAGTTAAACTATTAAACTCCATACTAACTATGTCCAAAGAATATTCACATCAAAGGTGCTAAAATAACAAAAATGTTTTTTTAGCACTCAAAACATTAAAAAAACTTACTAAGGTGCTAAAAGTCAAAAATTTAAACCCCTATCTTGACTATTTACTGTAGCTAGATGGTAAATACAAAAAGCATTATCTAAATGAAAGTTAAAGAGAGACTCTTGAGTGGTAAAGCTTTTTTTTTTTTCATTAAAAAAAAAAAAAAAACTTAAATGAAGTTGTAAAAGAATAAAGTATTTGATATTGGATGTATTATATTGTAAAATAGTGTGTTAAAAATTTAAAATAAATAAAGTAATTTTTTGAGTCGATAAAAACTAAGGGTCCGTTTAGTAGAGGAATTTGAGTAATGTTGTTTATATTTTTTTAAAATATGTGTAAGTGAAAAAATGTGTAATGTTGTTTAAAAACTGAAAATGTATTGTTTAACTACTCTACTAAACGGAGCCTAAATATTTTTAGCACCTTTAGAGCATCCGTAGCAGCTGGTGTAAATATTATGCTATTTTACCACATCAAATGCCTACTTTATTATTTTACCACATCATTTTGCAACATCTCATTTATCAGATGTTTTATAATCCAATTCTATACATTAAAATAATATTTACTACACATTAAAATAATATATTATCCCCTCCCCCATTATCATCATCAACAGCAACAGCAACAACAACCCACACCGCAGATCAACCGCCACAGCCCACAACCACCGGCCACCCCCACAGATCAACCACCGACCACCAATATCAGCCACTACTACCAAAACAAAAAAAAAAAAAAAAAAAAAAAAAAAAAAAAAAACTCAAACAAACACTACAATCAAAACCCGATCAACCAAAACCAGCCAACTCGATCAACCCAAACTCAAACACCAATATCAACCCAAATCTCACACCCACAACCCGATCAACCTACCACCATCAACCAAAATCAACCAACCACCAACAGTCAAAACAACCAACCACCAAAAAAGAGATAGAGAGATCGGCGAGATCGGAGCGGCGACGACGATGACAACAGCGATGACGATGTGGATG
This sequence comes from Quercus tomentella, assembly GCA_028535165.1. NCBI lineage: Eukaryota > Viridiplantae > Streptophyta > Magnoliopsida > Fagales > Fagaceae > Quercus > Quercus tomentella. The sequence continues at coordinate 28,728,245 of JAPQVY010000012.1, read as the reverse complement.
ATCGGAGTGGCCTTGCCCATGCCGCTTGCGCCTCCGACGACGATGACGATGGCGATGATCCGATCGGAGTGGCGATGATCGGAGTGGCCTCGCCCATGAAGATGATCTGCTTCTCCTCGGATCTGATCGGAGTGTCATTTTCTTCTTTCTCTGTTGAGCTGTTGAGGGAAACTTGGGTTTGATGTGAGAAGAGAGAGAGATGAAATCAAGAGTCAAGACCGGAAGTGAGAGGAGAGAGAAAAGCAAATATAAAACATTATTTGGTTTTACCACATCTGTCCATACCGTTGCAAATTTGCAACGGTACAAACACAAATGGTATAATTTTGGCACATATGCCACATCTGATGGGAGCTAATTTTTGTGTTTGGTGTGGGATATGTGCCAAATATTTAGCATTTGACACATATCTCACATCTACTGTGGGTGCTCTTATGAATGCTCTAAAAAATGGTTTGTCAGAAAAAAAGAAGACGTGATTTTTTCCAATTTTATTTATTTTCTTGACTGAGGCGACAGACAAACAAATATAGTGCAAAGCTTTTAGGCTTAAAAGTTAAAACAGGAATCTAGTAGTCGACAGAGATACTTTGAGCTCTCAAATGGAGCTGCAAGGGCTGCAACCTGAAGCCAACTACTTTGGGAATTGGGACCCAAAAATATACCATGAAAACAACCACGACAAAAACAATTGAAAAAGCATTTCAAAAAAAACAGTACACGTAAAACAAATTAAGCTCCACAACCCGAGGGCATAGCATATATAGGCTGTCTCAAACTTTAAAAATAAAAAAAAATAAAAAAGAAAAAAAGAAAAGAAAAGAAAAGCACATACATGTTAAACAAATTAAAGGCCTACTTAGCTGCCATTGAGTAAGAAAGGGCCCTGCAAGACCATAATTGTTGGTCCCTTTCCCTTTTTCATGTGAGCTTGATTTCTTGACTGTCTTCCAAGGAATCGTCAAGACACAAGAGATAGTTGACAGCACTCTCTCACGAGTCAACTTAAGTGAGTGACTTAAATTCCTCTTGCAATTAAGAGGCCATAGTTGTCGGTCCCTTTGAGATTTGATCTCGTGAACTCCCATGTATGACCAAGAGGGTTTTTATTTTACGTAAGACTTTTGTTTAATTAGGACAAAGAGAGAAAAGAAATGGTAGAATGAGAAATCCTCTCCCTATATAGGCATCTTATCTATATATAGTTGCACTAATACCATTGCCCATATATAGTAAACATGACCTACAAAGAAAGGATGTTTTATCTCACGAGCCTCTCACAATATAAATAATGTTTGTCTTATATATTATGAGAGAAGTCTCGTAAAATTGTATCATATATGGGATACTTTTTGCTATTTAACAGACTAGCCTATATGAGCCATTATAGATAAAGTGGTATTTATTTGAGTTTTCTATGCGAGAGATTTAATACCAAAACCAAGTGAATGAGAGGGTACACCCGCGGAACAACAGTACGTAAGGAGATTGATAGGATGGTGAGAGAGGTAGGTTTTTGTTAGACATGTATGCTGTTTCAATTAGGCCTCTGTTTTTTCAATTCTTCTAAACAAAAAGGCGGCATTTTAATGCACATACATATTAAAACGTCGTTGTTTAACAATAATTGATTTTTCTTTCTTTTTTTAATCATATATATAGACACACACATTATTGACAAGTTTGGTTATCGACCAAGCCCACGATCAAGTCATTGAATTGTCAACGTCGGCTCTGATGATCGAGTTTGAACTGATCAGTAACAGCCAAAGTTGATCGGTTTCGGCCGCTTCTATACTTTTCACACTGGTGGGCACCTCTTCATCAATTTCAAGCGATTTCCAATTCCGAGGTTGAGCTTCAAGAATTCGGGAATATCCTATCATCAACTTCTACTTCAATGGAGCCCTGCTTATTTTCAGGTTAGCCTTACTCTATATATATATGCTACCACATGGCTTAACCTTCCTTAGTCCGCATCTCAATGGGAAAATTATGTACTTCAATCCACAGAGGCATAATCTTAATAAGATAAGAGAATGCTTCGACTATATATCCAGTACAGCTCACTTCTTCTTAAGGTGGTAAGGTATATCAAGAAAAGTCCCCCAAACATTATATGCTGTGAAAGATATTTCAAATGGAATGTCGTCTAGATCTGCACCCTCTATCACAGTTCTCACATACACCTGTGTTATAGTAGTCATATAATGCTCACCAATTTCAAGTTTTTGAGTGAGCGCCCAAGATGGGTTAGCTGTTGTTTGAGTGAGCCTAAACTTAAAAGCCACTAAGTCTTGCATGTTAGAATTGATGTTCGGATTATGCATGAGAAAGAGAGAGAAGCGAAAAGAAATAGAAAGTGGAAGAAAAATGAACATGGTTTGGCCTGACTGCTATGACTACATCCACAATAAAAAGCTGCATGAGAGGCTACATCTTTTAAGTTCTTAGTGTAACAATGAACTCCAATGTAGATTATATATAGTAGCTAACCTTAGATTAACCTTCAGGTTTTAGTACTTACATTACAAATACAAATACGATAACTTACTTTGTTTGTTCTACGGGTATGAGCTTACAATGTGCTTGGGTCTCTTAGATCTTAATATTTCTAATATTCTTAAACTGAAGGGGTAAGCTTGAGTTTGGAATGGAAAACCATTACAAAGTTGGATCGAATTGGATGTACAGAAGATTGAGCTTGATATGGAATGGAATGGAATTTACAAAATGGATGTGATCAGTGGTAGCAGAAAACAACATTTGGCCTTGGATGATGGATTCAGGACAACTGCCAACAATGATGACATTGATAAATGTAACCGTTGTGAGTGCAGCGACGACAACAACAAGAATGATGATATCAATTGTGAACAACGTTGTGTTGGTAGCAAGTAATTGAAAATTGGTTCGACGGGGCACATCTAAATCTAACCCTTAGGCCTTAGAGATGCATGAGTTAGCAACCTTTGATGAAACTTGCATGGGTAATATTCTTGAGTATGGTTATAGCACATGGTGAGGTATGACGCTAGTCCATATATATATGGTATGTGGGCCTAAGTCTTGATGCATGGCATGTGTGAGTGCGGATGGTTGGCATACTCTTCTGATGATGCGTGAGGGTGCATGAGGGGTTTTCTGGAGGAGCTTTTGATGGAATTATGAAAAGTTGCGTGAGATCTTTATTTGATTTATGTGGTTGATGGCTCGAAAAGAAACACAAAGGGTGTGGATACTATGTTAGAAAAACTGAGACATGGCTGTGATATATAAAACTGTTCTTGGGATTATTCAACAGTTTTGCGCCCATTTCATGCATTATACAGGAAACGAAGACTATTTCTTACATGCATGCATGGCTGCAACCAATAAAATTTCAATGGCCTGTGGACATTGTCTAATTTGAAGTGGACCGTAGCAAATATATTCTCTTGCATTAGTAATCGGATTAAAGTAATTGCATTACTATGTTTCTGGCATAATTAGTAGTACAATTCTTGCTCAGCTGTTTAATTTTCTCACTATTCTTCTATGAACTTGTTACTACATTGCATCTTAGATAAGCTAAAGCTCATGAATTCTATTAGTCTTAACTAGGATTATGTAACATATGCAGTAAAGAAAGCTGTGCCAAATTATATTTATCCTATGGCTTGGAGCATCAATGACGCCCACATATGATGAATTCGTTTATGTGTGTGCAAACTCTATAGTTTCCAGGTGATATATATGTGTGTGTATCTATCATGTCATCGTATTTATCACAATTAAAGAATATAAATTAAATTATTGACTGCTTCATGTCTTCTTCCAAGCCTTTTGTTTTGCATTTTTTTTTTCTTTTTTTTTTTTTTTTTTTTTGAAGGGGGGAGGGGGCATGGACTTTTCATTCAGCATGCAACAAAAAAACTATATTTGGTGAGTATTTGTTTTGAGGTAGTTAATGAAACTTTACAGGTAAGAGAAGAAATAATTCCTATTTGAGACCAAGATAGAATTTATATATGAGCTCATACGCTAGAAATCTATTCTTGATCTTTGATTTATATTGATGAAGTAAATTCATTTAGATACATCTAATTGCATGCAGCTGAAAAACTATAGTGAGTGTACATTTGTGTTTACAACTGCAATAATGTTACATACAAAAAAAGTTCATAACTCATTTAAATGTCATATTGTGATTAGTACTACATTGAAAAATACTAAAATTACAAAAAAATTACACAATTTTTACCACAACTCTCACCACTTGGCAAGTTATAGTAAAAGTTGTATAATTTTTTGAAGCTCTAGTATTGTTCATGCTACATCACTTTCACATGAGACCAATTAGTGACATCACTTATACTATAAACTAATCACAATTTACCATCTCAACAGTTGTGAAATTTGTTGTGTATCTTAAAGTTATAATTATAACAATGCATGCTTCTAATAGAAAACTATCATTTATTAACAAAAGAGTGGACATCCACAGCAAATTGATTCGTTTAACTGTTTGTTAAGGGGGAAAGGAGGACAAAAACAAACAAGAATGAACATTTCATTTGTAAACCAATACTTTTTTTGTTCTTTTTATAATCATTTGCAAACTAATACATAATACATTGACACTAAAGATCTATAATTTCTAACAATCATGTAGTCTAAGTTTTTCTTAAAACACAATTATGAAAAACACAAAAAAAAAAAAGAAAAAAAAAGAAAAAGATATCACAATAACATCACACACATAAAATGATAATCAAATTGATATTGTTTTGGAGCCCCTCATGATCATGCTAGGTGATTATGTTTAACTCACTTTGTTCATCACACGAATTATGTCTTGTAGATCTGATCACACTACAAAGCACGCGGGTCAGCTTCCCAGATGGCAGCATGGTTGAAGGTCGGCGCGGAAGAAGAAGAAGAAATGAGAGGATTAAAAGTAGGCTGTTGTTGTTGTTGATTCACAAACATATTGTCATTAATCAAAGAATCCAGAAATGAAGACAAGGTATCCTCATTGCAGTTTTCAATATAATCTTCTTCATTTCCTTGTACATAGCCACCTCGCAATCCCATGGTCATTGCACCATCAGAATTATGCCAATTCTGAGTGTTACTAATATCATTCACCACCAGATTTTGATATTGACCCAGTTGGTCATTTGCATCACTTATTTGAATACCACTGACTAGAGAGCTTCCACCAGTTTCTTCTAATAACCCGGGAGACAAATTAGATTTAGGGTTTGGGTTTGAAATTGATGCAGCATGATCATGAGCTATTATTACTTCTGGGGAATTATTAGGGTTAGGGTTGAGTACTAGTGGCTTGTGGGTTCTTGGATCTATTCCTTGGCTGATTAGCTTCTTGCTAAGATGGGTGTTCCAATAGTTTTTTATCTCATTGTCAGTTCGTCCTGGAATTCTTCCAGCTATCAAAGACCACCTGAGAGAGAGAGAAAGAATGACAAATTGGCACAAAAACCTCAAGCTCAAGCTCAAAACTCAAAAACCCAAATGGATAAAGTGATGATAAATAAAAAGTACTAGGTGATTTTGGTTGGAGAAGAAAACCCTGAAAGTTAAATGATTGAAGGAGTAAATATGATGTATGATTAATTAGTGGTATTAAATACCTGTTACCAAGTAAGCGGTGAAGGCGAAGAATGAGATCTTCCTCATCAGGAGCAATACGTCCTCTCTTAACAGAAGGACGGAGATAATTCATCCACCGAAGCCGACAGCTCTTGCCACAGCGGAGCAATCCGGCACGTTTTGGTAGAGTGCGCCACCGTCCTTCACCTTCTCTTTTGATGTAATTTGATAAAATCTCATCTTCCTCAGGAGTCCATGGCCCTCTTTTTATCCCCACTTTGCTACAACATGGTGTCTTGCTCGTCGACCCTCCTCCCGATGATGGGTTCCTCATGATGTTAATATCTCTCTCTCTCTCTCAGCTAGCTTATTGGATTGGTTACTACTGTAGCTGCCTACTGTAGATCTTTCTTTGCTGGGTAATGGATAATGAGAATTTTAGTTTAGGGTTTGATTCAAATATGGTGTTTTATAGGCACACGTATCGATGAAGAAAGCAGACTCAAAATGGAAAGAGAGCAAAGAAACAAACAAAATAAAAGCAAAAAAAGTTTAAACACCCAATCAAATTGCAACACCTGGATATAAGCTGCTTTCCAGTTTCCTCCTTTGATTGCATGGGCGGCCCATTCCTACTTCCTCATTCTCTTTTAGTCAGCTATCTTCTTTTTTAACATTTAGTCAGCTATCCTATTCCTATGTCAGAGGCCTTTCTTATACCTTATCCGTATGTATTCAACGTGTCATTATTTTTTTTATTTTTTTATTTTTGGTAAACCAACGTGTCATTATTATTAGTATATTATTATTTTTTTGGAAAATTTGAAGTTAAAAAGAAATAAGGAATCAATAATTCTAGAGATAACCGTGTCTAATTCTATAATTTGTTGATTCGTGTAATTGTAAGTAATTAATATTTTATGTTTAATATAACCTAGTTATCATTTTAGATGTATAAGTTAATAAATTATAAAATTAGATGTGACAATAATTGTGTTCGTAAACCAACCGATAAGAAATAAATGAAAACGGGAGGCATTGGAGTATTTTGGCAAATCCGCCACCTTCACTGGGAGGAATGTACAAGAGTTCAACGTTAACCCAGTTTGACCAGTAGTGGTCTCTAACTCTCTAAAGCGTTGGAGAACAATTTTGGTGCACATCTTTGTGCCAAGCGGGCGGCTAGGGTTGCTTGCTTACTTCTTTTCATTTATTTATATATATTTTTCCCTTGTTTCGAACGATCATGATCACAAATTACTTATATCTTTCTTATGCTTTGAGAAAGGAAATAAACCTCATGCATGAATAAGGTATTGTACATGCTCGGTTTTTGTTCAAACCTTATCATATGAGCCAGTCCTACATTATTACAGTGGAACTGCTTATGTTCAATAGGAGTGGTGCAATTTTTTCACTATCAGAAAAGAATAAGCTATACAAGTTACAACATATATACTTTCTCAGTTAAAACTTAAAACTCTAACATGGTACATTGAAGTTCCAATACACCTTTATGGCTTTATTGAATTGCAAGCTGGGGCTAACCTACTATTCATCCTTGCATATTCATTGAGTCTTATGAGCTCCACTCTGCCAATAAGGCCTCTAGACTGGATATCAGCATTAAATTCTCATTCAGAATATGAACCACCATTTTTAACATTTTCTAGTATTCCTATTTATTATTTCTCATTGTTTTTGCAAATAAGATTATATATCCTCTCATTTGTTTTTAAAATGGATCGAAGATCTATTATATGTTGAAGATTTTTTTTTTTTTAATTTTATAATCTATATATATATATATATATTAATTGGTAAAATTTAGAAAAAGCTCAATTAAAATTTGCAATTAGAATAAAATTTTGCGCCATCTGTCTAAATTTATGTGGGGACCACATCATAATTATCCACTTAAATTTGTGCCATGAGTTTATTTAAGTTTTTTAATTTTTATGCCAAGTGAGTTAATGAGTGCAAAATACTAAGAATCTAATATTGAGAATTATAAAATTAAAAAAAAAAAAAAAAAAAACCAATCACATATACTCAATAAAAATCACCACACAACAAATATCACCACACGTTTTATCTTATTAAAAATTAGAAAAAAAAATGATCATAAGTAGTATTAAATGTAGGTAAGAATTTCAATATGTGACTAATTACGTTTACTTTTTTAAAAAAAAAAAATTGACTAATTTTTTATATTTTTATGATAAAAATTGTGTTTAATTTTAAATGTATTTATTCGTATGCATGTGTTACATGCTATTTTTTTTTAATAATTTGACTAATTATTAATATTTTATAATAAAAATTGTGTTTAATTTTAAATGCATCCATGAGTTTACATGGGTTACATACTAGTGAATATAGAGGTATATACATAGTTGCACATCAATTCAACTTAATTATCATCTATATATATACATGGCAAAGCTTAGAGAAAGTTCAATTAGAATTTGAAATTAGAATCCAACTTTGCACCATGTGTCTAAATTTATGTGGAGACCACACCATAATTATCCACTTAAAGTTGTGCCATATGTGAGTTAATGAGTGAAAAATACTAAGAATCTAATATTAATGAATTATAAAAATTAAAAAAAAAAAAAACCAATCACATTTACTTAATAAAAATCACCACACAACAAAGATTACCATACGTTTTATCTTATTAAAAATTAGAAAAAAAATTATCATAAGTAGTATTAAATTTAGGTAAGAATTTTAATATGTGACTAATTACATTTACTTTAAAAAAAATAATTTGACTAATTATTTATATTTTAAAGATAAAAATTGTGTTTAATTTTAAATGTATTTATACGTATGCATGTGTTACATGCTATTTTTTAAATAATTTGACTAATTATTAATATTTTATAATAAAAATTGTGTTTAATTTTAAATGCATCCATGAGTTTGCATAGGTTACATACTAGTGAATATAGAGGTATATACATAGTTGCACATCAATTCAACTTAATTATCATCTATATATATATATGGCAAAGCTTAGAAAAAGTTCAATTAGAATTTGAAATTCGAACCCAACTTTGCGCCATGTGTCTAAACTTATGTAAAGACCACACCATAATTATCCACTTAAGTTTATGCCATATGTCAAGTTAAGTTTTTTTAATCTTTGTGTCAAGTGAGTTAATAAGTACAAAATACTAAGAATATAATATTAATGAATTATAAAAAAAAAAAAAAAAAAAAACTAATCACATATACTCAATAAAAATCACCACACAACAAAGATCACCACACGTTTTATCTTATTAAAAATTAGAAGAAAAAAAATTATCATAAGTAGTATTAAATTCAGGTAAGAATTTTAATATGTGACTAATTACTTTTACTTTAAAAAAAAATAATTTGACTACTAATTTATATTTTTATGATAAAAATTGTGTTTAATTTTAAATGTATTTATTATACGTATACACGTGTTACTTGCTATTTTTTTAATAATTAGAATATTTATTTATATTTTTATAATAAAAATTGTGTTTAATTATAAATGTATCCATGCATTTGCATGGGTTACATGCTAGTTTTATTAATAAGTGTGATTTTAAATCATGTGATTGCTAAAAAATATGCCTCCCTAGCTAAAACAAGGGATAAGCGTAGTAAGTACATGCTTGTCAAAGATACGTGCATCTCAAGAATTTTTAAAGAACAAGTCCCTCACATTGACATAAAAATCTTTTTTTTTTTTTCTATTATTAAAATTTCACTAGTGTTATTCCCGTGCGATGCACGGCTTAATAGAAAAGTATATATAAATTAAACAATTTATTTCAATAATATAATTAAATTACTTATCTAAAAATAATTAAATTAAAATGTTGAACTTATAAAGGAGATTTTAACTCTTTGATAGTAAAGATTGGTAATAAAATCAAATAGAGTCAGGTGACAAATCATACCTTAGAAAAACCCAATGATTGGTGGCGACTTCATTTACCCTTGGTAATTTCCATAAAATTGACTCAAATTTCAGTCACACACCCAAGGTATGACACACCTCCATACCATACTCTCGCACCAAGACAGATAGGAAGGCGCGCGCAAGTGTCGCCACGATGAGTGGTCGAGCAGCCGCGAGGCGTCGACACACATGTTTAAATTTACCTTTAAGCAATGTGAAACATTAAGATCATAACACATAAGCTAGGAGGACATTTAGTGTACAGGGAATAAATCTCAAGCCAAAGCCTATTTTGACTTCTAGCATGAATCCCGAGTTAGTTTCTATCATGCTTATTTTTCTTTTCATTTTCTAAATGTTATGTATGTTGTTGTCAGCCTCTTTTTTTTTTTTTTGGTTGGTTATTTTAGATGTCAAAAATTAAGGTAGTACTTGATAAAATTTGGGTCTACCACACTTAGGACCTACAAACCCAAAGATCACAACATTCAAAAAACCTAACTATTGCCTCCTTTAAAATTGAAGAAATAAGAAGTTGACACACATATATATACACATGTTTCATTTAAAAGGGGACAAGAAGAAAATGAATAAAGTCATAGCCAGGAAAAAAAAAAAGAACCAATACTCACTTTAAAACTCTAATGGTGTGTTTGGATGACATGATTTGGGCATTTGGATTTGGATTTGGGTGACTAATATCCAAATATCTTGTTTGGGAAGCTTAAAAAATGTTAAGGATTTGAATTTGACAAATCCACAAATAATTTTAAACCTTTAAAATGTTTGGATTTGAAATAACTCCTAAACTCAATGGATTTGGAATCAAGGCATTTCAAATCTATTAATTTAAAATCCAAATCCAAATCCAAATTTAAATCCAAGTTTCCACACGCAACCTAAACAAGATGCAGGAAGCAAAGCTTTTGTTCTAACCCTCTTGGAAAAATAAGGTAAATTATTATTATTTAACCACACTTAAAATCCTAAATTTTTAGTAGAAAATGGAGTGATAAGGAAAAAGTAAGAATTTGAATTTTTTTTTGGGTGGGTTTTGCATTCTATGTCCTAACGGAGTTCATTTGAAAATTTTCTTTAATGGTTGAGGAGAAAATAACAGAAATCAAATTAATTTTTTTGTTTTATATGATTCATGTTTCTTTTTTCCCCCTTGAACAAAATTGAATTGTTTATAAAATCTTTGATTACATATTTATTTTTTTCTTTATATATATATATTTATTAATTTGATATGGCAAATAAATGAGGATGCTTTTCCAGACCTTTTACCATAAAAGAAAGGTCAAGATTAATAGACAATTATTTTTTAAAACTCTTTACTTGGTTAGATATAGTTCTCACTCCTAAGGACAACCGTTCAATTCCCATGTAAATAATTTTTTTTCTCTATTGACTCTACTTCTAATTTTTTAAATAACTTTTTCTTTAACCAAAATTGCCATATATTCATTATATGATTAGTTATGTCTTTCTTTCTTAAAATAATCATTTTTATTCTCATATAATCATCATCTCAGTGTATTAAATTTTTTCTTAGTTGTGTGTAATCTTTAGGCTAAAAAAAAGATCATTTTTCCTAATCTTATGTGGATGGGTAAAAAAATCTTGATTCTTGAGTTCGGAAGTCTGGTTACATGTGGGGAAAGTGTTAAGCACCCTACAACGCATGTAGACAGTCATTTGTTTTAATAAAATCATAATTTAAGGACATTGACAGTTGAAAACGAGCTATTGGCATTGACTTTTGGGGCTTTAAACATATTGAGCTTTGAGGTTTGGTTTCGGAATGGGTATGGTCTCGATCGATATTTTCCTAGTGCATTTGGAATCGATGCCAAATTTCCACAACAAAAATTAGGCAACATTTTGTCTTATTTTCGCAATGGAAATCCGGCAACGCTTCATCTCAAATGCATCATAACGCACAAAATGCTACTCTCACCAAGCATTCAACGTGAGAATATGGCAATAGGGATGCCCATTTTCATGGCAAAAATCCGGCAGAGTTTCGCATTTGGTATACTATGGTGCACGAGCAGGGTTTCGCGTCTGGTATATGGTGCATATCGACATGCTCATACTGTGACGAGCCAAAGCCCTCCAAAGCATCAAGCATGTTGATGCGTGTTGCATACATGAGAAAACCAATGTCACCTAGGTGACTTGGATCAAGACAATCACACTGCGATGATCATGCACACAATATGGTATGAATATGCACCTACAACAATCGCCTTGAGTGCATACCCTCACTACAAGGTCATGAACACTCATGATCAACGAGGGTCACCTGCATAACCACAAGAGTCCAACATATAGAGTGCACGATCACCCACACACACGCAAGCATATATATATATATATATATATATATATATATATATATACATACATTATGCACAATGCTATCACATTGAGCAGGAAAATAAAACAGACATTGCCAACATTCCAAGGGTATGGCCCAGTAAGATATAGGAAATGTAAAATAGACATTGCCATGCCTAGGGAACGCAGCCTAAGCAAAGAGCAAGGAAAGTAAAGGATACAAGGAGAGGGGAAACCCTAATACATGCTCTAAAGAAGAGGCTTAAAGAGAGAGAGAAGGAGAAAACCACTCTGGAGGGACTAGGCCCCCTAATCTATTGAACATTGCCCCTTGGTGGGCTTGTATCCTCTTGCTTGTATCCTTACTCTTTTTGCCTGCGCCTAGGAGGTCGTACCCTTGTTCCAAATGTCCATGCTCCATGCATGTACATGCAAAGACAAAAGGAACACGCCAGCAGACAAGCAAAGAAAAAAAAAAGATAGGGAGAGCATGCAAAGAACATACTAACAAAGAGAGCCAAACTGGGGCAACTAAAGCATGCTAAGCATATGAAAGGGCAAACAAGCATATTATCCAACAAAGGAGAGTGTCCTAGTAGGACAAATGTAGGTTTGGATCGAGTGTCCATAGTTCCATTGGATTGGAGTATGGATGACACACAGACTCATGCATTTTTCATGTTTTTCATCAAAAACTCCTTCAGAGGCATTTTCGCGAGAAGCTCGCGACTAAGCTCTTCCCATGAAAATTGGTTAGGCAAAAAATGAAAACACAAAATTTCAGACAGAAACTTTCACGACTATCTCGCGAGTAAAGACTACTACGAAGTTTTTTGTGCTTTAGAGGTATTTTTCGAGAGTAACTTCGCGAGAAACTAACCCGCGAAAAATGCGTGTTTTTAGTTTTTCAAACTCAATTGTTTTTCCCTCACTTTGCCTCCCTCGAGCCTCTCTCTATCTTAATCCTATTTTCACTCAAAAACCCAACCAAATCTCAAGTGCAATCTTCTCAAAATCATCTCTAAGGTATGTTTATTCAATCTTTTCTCTTTATTTCCTTAGATTATGCAAAAATTCTAGGTTTTGCTTGAGTTGGGTTCATTTTTGAAAAAGGGTTGGAAACTTTAAATTTTGTAAAATATTTTTCAATTTCTTGATTGGGCTTTGTCCCATTTGGTTTGTTTGTGTTTGTGTTGGCCCCTTGTGGCATTTTAACATGTATTTAGGCAAGATGCACACATGTTCATGCATTGTTTACATGCTAGTTATGGTGGTGCACATCAAGTGTTTGATAAAATGCCCAAATGGCATTTTGGTATTGATTTGGACTCCAATGAGTACCAAACTTTGGGGATTACCATGATTATACATATTTATCATGTTTTGATCTTTGGTTGTGTGTTTTACATACTTTGACCCAAATGTGCTTAATCATGCCTTGCACATGCATCACATATGCACACCAAATGCACACCACATGCACACTTGATGCACACACTTGTTCACTTGTCATGTTTTTGCATTTCAATCATGCTAGCTTTATGTTATTACATGTTTAGCTCATAAAACATGATTTTGTGACATTTTTTATATTATTTTTAGGACTTTTGTGTTTATTTTATGGACTAACTTGGTACTAATCAAGTTTGTGTTCCTATCTTTGTGTGTTGCAATTGCTTCTTTGCTGTGTGACTGTTCTTTTGCAGATGTCTCCTACTAAGCATTCTGCCATAAAGAAATCATCAAAGCGTCCACACTCGGACTTAGAGAATTTCCGAAGCATTAAGGCAGACATGGCCTACAACGACTTCTACAAAAAGGCAACGATCATCGTGGAAAGGGTTGTAAGAATAGAGACCCTTGAAAACATTTCCATTCCTGAGGTATTCAAGGAAAGGACATGGACAAGGTTGTTGAACCCAAGTGGGAATGTCTTTGCCGAAATCATTAGGGAATTCTTTGCAAATGCCCTTATGGAAAGAGAGCGCAAAAATTGTTGGGTGCAGCAAAGAGAATTCATTATCACAAGGGAGTCCATTCAAGAGGTATTAGAAGTTCGTCCACCATCTCAACAAATCTCTATACAATATGATGATAGATTGGACTCTCTTGAGCCAATGGCGGATCTCCTCGGTGGCTCTCTTAAAAAGAAGTCAATGAACACCATTGCTTTCACCGTGGAGATGAGGACATTGACTTATATAATGATCCACAACCTCTACCCGATGATGAACTTGACCACATTGTTTGGACCAAGAACTATGTTTTTGTATGATCTGTACACACATAAGGAGATCGACATATGCGGTCATATATACTACCTCCTGACCAAAAGCATCACTAAGAGGAACTCAAGAACAATATTGCCATTCCCAAGTCTCATTATGGCTCTCATAGCAAAGACAAGGCTGAAGATTCCAAGCGGTCTTACCATCGTGCAAAGAGACTATCCGATTAGTGCTCAAACAATGACCTGAAGCAAAGCCCACATCACCGAACCAAAAACCGGAATTTCTCAAATCCCAAGGGACGATATTGAGGAAGAAGGTGGAGAAATGGAGGAAGAGATTGACAGGTTCACATTAGCCTCGGAAGGCTCTGCACAACCATCTTCCCAAGCACAAGCACAGGGACTCGATCGTCTTGATCGTCTCATTGCCAGGGTTGAGTAGATGTATGGTATGTTAGAATCCCATGTGCAGCACACCTCGGATCAGTTTACCTATATCGAAGGCCAGATTATTGCGCTATCGTCTCAGATTGAAGACATGATGATGGAGCAACGGCAACAATGAGAGGGATCCGAATCAGAATTTGAGCAGTTTTAGCCTCTTTGGCCATTCCAGTCAAAAAGGGGGAGAAAGTTTTGAGGGGGAGATGCACAATTTGAGGGGGAGCATAACATAGCATATCATAGATATTGGTTTATTTTGGTAGCTTAGTGGTTTAATTTTGGTTTTACTAGTTCACTTTCCTTTTCCTTTATAGATTTTATAACTCTTGCATATTTACATTGCTTTCTTTTAAAGCCTTTAAGTACTTTGGTTTAAAACTTTCAGTTTATATTCAGTACTTTGTTGTATCCTTGCTTTGTAGCATTTTTAAGTACTTTTAGATTTTGTTGCATTATCTTTAGTACTACACACTTGTGCCCTTGTTGGATCTTATATCCTTAATGCAAATACTTCTTGTATTTCGCATTGGTTGTGTTTTGGACATGCAATTGATTTTTGCGTTGCTCTTAATTGCATTGCGTGTCCGGATGATCATTTACTAGTTAAATGATCATTGTAGTCATCTTTTAATGACTGCTCTTGTTTGATCATGTTAAGTTTCATAGTTTATATCCTGTTTATTACCTTGATTGCATTTTACTTGCTCATATACGGATCGTGTATTCAACTTGTTATAAGCTTAATGAAAGTTTTGTTTGTGTGTGAATGTTTCAGGTTACAGGTGTATACGTGCAAGTGCTTCATAGCTTCTAAATTAGGTGTGAGTGAGTTTTACCAATGTTCCCAAACTCACGTTTAAGTCTAGAGTCTGTTTTAGGAGTTTTGTCACGGAATAGCTAAAGGGGGAGATTGTAAAGTTGTGATTTACAACTATTTTTGTGTTGGCTTTAATTCTGTGCCAAATTTGATTGTAATTTTATTCAATCTTATGTACCTTGTATTTTGTGTGGGATTTCAGTATATGGGTTGTGTGTGAGAGAGAGTGTGAAGACTCAAGACAACATTGAAGATCAAAGGAGTTTTTGTGGGTAGCTCGCAAGAAGATTTCCTGCGAAGTGAAACCATGTGCTTAGCATATGACTAAAATGCGAAGAGTCATGACAGATGGTGACAATTGGTTTTCGCGAGTATTTTGCGGGTAAGGCCTTCCCGCGAGATATCCGCAAAACATTTTGTTTTGCTATTTTGTCATATCTAATACACCATGTCTTTACCCACACTATATATACCAACATTACCCACATATTGAAACGAGTGCTTTCAGAGAGAAAACCCTAACCATAACCCTTGAGAGTTAGAGATTGTCATACCCACAATCCTCTATACAATCCATTATGGTTTTCCTCAACTCCTACCTCTCCATATCCAAATCCTTGAGAGGTTGATAACCCAAACACTTACCACACCCATCCTGAGTGTAAAGTGAGGTTTTGGTGCTGTTGGGAAGTATTGGAAAAAGCCATTTGTTTGGTGGATGCAATCGTGCTAAATTGCGTGATCTAAAGAGCTAGAAAAGACAAGGCTTCATCAAGTCAGTTGGTAGCAAGAGCTTGGAGGGCTCAAGTACGTGGAGTAGACTAGGCTTGAAGGGTCTTTTGTTATTCTGTACTCCAACTCATTCTCTAATGGATCGATTTACCGCTTGCAGGGCGACGGAGAGGTTTTTCATCGAGTTCTTCAGTTTCCTCTTCGATAACACATTGGGGAGTTATCTTGTGTTTGCATTCTTCTTCCCTACTCTTTTAGTTTTCATTTTATTGTTCACATTTGATAAATATGGCTTAGAGTAGTTATATTGTTTGATCCCTCGCATTTACTCTATTGCACACTTAGTTTAAGTTAGAGTAAAATCAATTGAGCCATAATTATTAATTTGGGGGTCTAAATAGCTCTTGTGTTTTCACACAAATTAGAGCTTTCATCGATGAAGTCCACACACATTCTCCACTTGCCATTTGCTTTTTTAACCATCACCACATTGGCCAACCAATTGAGATAGTAGACTTCCCTGATGGACCTTGTCTCTAGTAGCTTATAAAACTCTTCTATTGTGGCTTTGTCCCTTTCATGGGTGAAAACTCCCTTCTTCTGTCAGACGAGAGGGAGGGATGAAGAGATGTTAAGATAATGAACCATAACACTCGGATCAATTCCCAGTATGTCTTCATGACTCCAAGCGAAAACGTCTAAATTATTTTTCATGAAGAGGGCAAGCTCCTTACGGATTAAAGGGTTGGCCTGGGTGCCAATATGGGTATTCCAGTCCAGATGATCGTCATCTAAAGAGATGTCTTCCAAGGCTTCCGTCGATTCCATTGTCACTTGTCATTCTTCAATGTTCAGGGCCTGTAAATGATCATCCATTTCTAGCATGGCTATGTAGCACTCATAAGCCACCATCTAGTCCCCGTGTGCCTCTCCTATCTTGTACTTCATCGGGAATTTTACCAGTAAATGGTAAGTTGAGGTGGCTGCTCTCCATGTGTTAAGGGTATGTCGCCCAATGATGGCATTTTAGGTTAAGGAACAGTCGACAACCAAAAAGGTGACCTCTTTGGTGAGCTGCTGAGGATAAGTGCCAATAGTGACTGATAGGGTAATGGACCTGACGGGGAACACTTTGGTATCGCCGAAGTGGCGTGTCTGATGGTAAAAGCTGCTCCTTATTGATCCTCATCTATTGGAAGGCAGGATAATAGAGGATGTCTGCTGAGCTCCCATTGTCCACCGAGACCCATCGGGTATTAAAGTCGACTATTGATAGCGTAATGACCAGGGCATCGTCATGGGGATGGTGAAGTCATTGAACGTCTTCTTCAGTGAAACTGATTTGTGGGTTGTCGACCATTGTTAGCTTAGGCAAACGACTAGTGATTTGAACGCTTTACACCATTCATAAGTAGGAATTTCTTGTGTTCCTAAAGGAACCAACCATCGTGCTTCCTCCTACAATTACCCTTATCTCTCCAAGTGGGGCTCTTAGGCACTCCTCTACCCGTTGATTGGGTTTCGGATCCTTGGGCGGGTTCTCTTTGTCTCTTTCTTTTACGACAAACCGTTGTAGCTTTCCTTACATGACGAGGGCTTCTATTTGCTTTTTTAAGTCGTAGCACTCAGAAGTGTCATGTCCATGGTCCCAATGGAAACGAAAATACCTGTTCCTTGGCCTTTTGTTTGGATCACTCTTTAGCTTGTTAGGCCATGTCAGTGCTGGGTCGTCCCTTATCTGCATAAGGACTTGGTCGAGCAGGGTGTTTAGCAGGGTGAAGTTGGCAATCCTGCCAGGAGGAGGTCTCAACCTTCTGTCATCCCTTTTGTTATTCGTCTGGGCTAACTTTCTTCCTCTGTCCGGACGGGGGTCATCCCACTTCTCCCTTTTCTTCGGTTTGCCTTCTTGTGCTATCATGGCATCCTCAACGTCCATGTACTTTGTAGCTCTGTGCAGCATGTCAGCCATTGTCTTTGGGTCATTCTTGTAGACGGAGAAAAGGAATTCCCTAGATTGGAGCCCATTGGTGAAAGTTGTGACCAAGACCTTGTCGTTGGCTTCATTGATTAAAAGAGCTTCTTTGTTGAATCAAGTTACATACGACCTTAAGCTCTTGTTGTCCCCCTTTTTTTTAAAATTATATTTAGTAGGCTTGTTGAGGACCTCTTATATCTCTGTCCGCCAATGAAGTGTGTGACGAAATGTCCGCTTAATTCCTTGAAGGTTGAGATGGAGTTTGGAGCTATCTTGCTAAACCATACTCTAGTAGGCCCTTTGAGAGTTGTGGGGAGCGCCATGCACATGATTTCGTTTGGGAATCCTTGCAAGTGCATAAGGGTCTTGAATAACTCAAGATGGTCGAGTGGATCCCTCAACTCATTGTATGTCTCCACCTGTGGCATTCGGAACTTGGCTGGAAGGGGGTAAAAGGTGACTTGCACTGTGAAAGGTGAGTCGATTCGATGGACTAATTCATCTAGGTTGGTATATACTCACCCTTTCATGGCATTCATCATCATATCCATCTTTTCCTTCATCGCCTACATGTCCTACGCCATGCATATTGTGTCGCTTTCCAGTTCAGATGGACGATCAGCATCCTCTTGTCAATCCTACCTGTTAGCGGTGTTGATTTCTTCCTAATCTTCCCTTTCTTGCCGATCTCCCATATGGAGGTGACTGTCGTTGCGCTCGTCATTGTCCCGTTCGTCATGCTAATTGTCAGGACGTCGTTCATTCCTCTAGTTCAATTGTAGCTCCAACTCATGATTTTGTTAGATGAGTCGCTCGATTGCCACGACAAGAGTTTACACTTGTCTTTCCAAGGTGCTTGAGGGGTTTTCGGTCTCTTGGTTGATGGTAGCCATTGATCATGTTTGGACCACGCAACTCTCTGTCTTAAGAGTGGTGATATAGCTAGTCACTCATTTCCCACAGACGGCATCAACTGATGATGCACAAAATAGTCAATGAGCTGATTGTCCACACGCGCCCCCCAATTAGGGTACTTGAAGAATAAGAGAACAAAGAACCAACAGAGAGCACCGGTGGGGTGTTGGCCAAAGACCCTCCAAACGTTAAGTTAGTGATAGAAGAATCTCCAAGAACTCAATAGTATGAGAGTTAGGAAATTTTACGTACTTTAAGGGAGAGGTGGCTTAGTGCTTATATAGTGGCATAGAGCTGACCAAGATCCCTTAAGTGTTGGATCTTTCCTTGTAGAGAAGATTTGGAGTTAAGACCTTGAGATATTAGGGCTTTTCTTCCCATACTGGGAAGATACAAACGTGTAGTAAGGTTTTTGGACATAGTGTGCAAGTTCTTTTCCAATTTAGGGATGCATGAGTGGAGAACACGTAAAAGTTTGTGGGACCCAATGTATTCAACCGTCGGTATGCGAATCATCCGTTAGGTTCAAAAGGAGCCGCCATCGGGCTCAAATGCATGCTACCCGACAGGTCTAAGGGAAGCTGACGGGTCTCAAGGAGAGTGAGGTGCTTGCATCGTCGGGCTTTAAGGAGATCACATGAGATACTTGTCCTGATGGGTCTTTGGGTCCCATGGAGATTGAGTAAGACATCTTCCCCGGCAGGTCTTGGGTGAAGTACTTTATCCTGACATGTCAAAGAGTTAAGAAATTTTCTTAACCAAAAATACCCTTATCAGTTACTAGCCCTACAGCTCAAACCCTTCCCCTTAGACCTCTAAGCATTTTATGCATGGGGATGTGCTAATAAAGCTACACAGTTCTTGACCTATTGAGAAGATATGTAAGCTGAAAAAGTTAAAAAGCTATCCAAATGAACGTTGAATGTTTGTCAAGATTGATGGCAATGGGGTAAGGTGGCGTTGAAGGATAGGGTTTTCACCTCTGCCCTGCATGGTTTTGTCTTACCCCGTCTCGCTTGGGGACATGGCGGGGAAAATTGTCTTACCTCATCCCAGCCCTTTGGGACTTTGTAGGCCTCGCCTCGCCCCGCAAAACTTTACTTCGTGTTAATCTGTCAGACTATGCCCCCACACCTATTATTATTATTATTATTTTTTATAAAACCCATTTCATTAATATAAATATACTTGAAATTGCAATTCAATTTATTACATCAAATCAAACTAATTTTTAGTAAAGACTGAATAATATTATCCAAGGCAAGGTGGAGAAAAATTACCATCCCTATTTGCTAGCAACCTTGTGTTTTTATTTATTTGCTTAACCTTTTTTTTTAATTTTTTTTTAATTTATTTATTTAAGAAACCACCCATAAAGAGCAACTTTTTTTATATTTAAAATGTAAGTTTGAATTGTAAACATCAAAAACATCTGGTGGAACAGATTCCATCCTGCCAAGATATAAAGCTGAACCTCTAACTCTTCTAGCAAGTCCATGGGCAACATTATAACCCTATCTATGAACATGGCAGAAATGAGAATGCAGAAAACAGGAAGAGATTGTCTTGATATCATTGATGAGGTGACCAAAACTGGAGAAGGGTAAGCCATCACTGTTAATAGTCTTAACAATGATTTCCAAGTCTCCTTCACATATCACCATCTTAAAGCCTAACTCTTTTGCAAACCAAATAGCTCTATGAGCTGCTAAGACTTCCATCATCTTTACCGAACTAGGTAGTGGAATTAGTTGTGAAAAAATAGCCATAAATAGTCCATTATCAATACCAGACTATAGCTCCCAAACCTGCAGACTTCTCTTCATAAAACACTGATCCATCAATGTTGACTTTGACCCAATCTTTCGCGGAGAGGGGGGGGGGGGAAGCCATTTGACGGGTTGTTTGTCACCGCCCGATCAAATCTTTCCAAGACCAAACCTCCAAGTTGCTTTCCTCTCCATGTAAACTTATCCCCCTAGATCTATGAAACCACACTCATCCAGGACATCCCGAAAAGGCTCGCATCAAAGATTATGGTCAATGGGCTAAACCAACCTTCTAATGAGACAAAAGGATTTTGTTAAAAGCACTAGCACAAATCTAGGGAAGAGAGTGTTGATGATGTAGCTGACAGAGTAGAGCCCAAGTTTCTTATTTCCTGCCCATATTAGCGATGTCATATATACCCATGAACCTCCATTGATTCTCTTTTCCTTTGTTGATAATAACATCAATATGGTTCAAGGAAGAGTACATCAATGTCCAAAGAGTTTTTACAGAACAAAGCCAAACCCCCAACCTTGTTGATTATTGAACTATCCATTTCTTATCAAAATGTAAATCATCACACAATTTGTCTAGCCTAGCTTCATCGGCCCACATTTCGGCTAAAAACAAGGTAGAGAGATCTTGTGACAACATTATATTAATGAGCTTTTGAACTGTACCCTGGCTCCTAAGCCTATGTGCGTTCCAACAAAACCAACTCATTGTTCTTGGCGGTGTTGGTAAAAAGTCGCTACTATTGTGTAGACACCGAATTTTGTACCCCTTACAACTTGGGCTCCCGTTCTCCAATGATGTTGAAATTCTAAGACCTAAGGTTGGTTTAGGGTCCAATCAGATGTTAAATTGACTTGAGAAATGTTAAAATGAAAAATATAACTTTTAATGAGAAAATAAATCTATTTTTGGAAAGTAAAGCCAAGAAAATTCTCAGCCTGCGCGCGCAGGAATCAACTTCCGCTTGTGGCCATAATGCATGCACACGTAGGCCTGAGCCTACACGCACATGTAGGGTTCCAGAAATTATGAAAAACATGTTTTTTGCATTAAAAACTGAGGTTTGGAACGAATCCCACATTGTCTGGAAGTCGTTCCAAACCCCCATTTTCACAATATAAATAGCCATACATGGTACATTTTCAAAACATACAGAAATCATAAGGGAAAACACTAAAATTACTAGAAATAGTGAATCAAAGAGGGAGTTTTTCACAAAACATCCTCAAGTTAATTTTCTTTTGATTGGGGCATTTTCTGGCCTTAATCTTTGAGTTTAAGATTACTAATCACTTTTTATTGATTGTGAATAGATTTGACTGAGGGAAACGATAAAAAATCAAGCTTGAAGAGCTTTTGTTTTGAGGTATTGAGTTCTAAACTCTTTTCTCTCTTTTATGTTTTTTAATCTTGTTGTTAATCCTATTTCTTTGCTTGTTTTATGTTTTAATATGTTTGCATAGCTTAGTTTTAGGTAGCCTTTGTATTTCCAAGCATGTTAGGTTGTTAGATTTATTGTTTTAAGTATTACTCTACTTTTTGTGCTTGTTGCGTTTCTGGGCTAGGGTTTCTAAGCAAGCCTACGCATGCATGCATCCTGCATGCGTGCGTATGCATGCACCTGGCCCACGCATGCAGGCCTCTGCATGTGCGTGCATACCGCTGCTCAGAAACCTTAATTTGGATTTCTACTTTGTTTTCTTTGTTTATTTCACATGTTATGCCTCTATTTTCCCCTTTTTCATAGATATAAATCTTTGCTTTATTGTTTATTTGTTTATTTGCTTTTCACATGTTAAATTAGGGTTTATCTTTTGTTTCTTTGTTTTGATGCCATGAACATGCATTCACATGTTCATACATTAATGCCATAGGTGCTGAGATGCAGTAAGGTAAGTAAGGTAAATTATGCATTCACATGAATACGCATGATGTATGTTTAAAGATAGATATGAATATGCTTGTTTGGATGAGTTTTCCTTAATAGATGCAATCACATGTTTACTTGGATCTTTCTATGCTTGTGTTTCTACCTCGATTAAGTGTTTATATGCTTATGCCTTGGATATGATATGATGACATGATGTTAGATGGATGCTAGGTTGATATGAGATGCCATGATAGATGTATGCTAGGCTTGGGTTGTGATATGCCATGATAGATGAATGATTAGGTTTTTGGGATGATTGATGCCATGTTGTATGCTTAGATGTATGCTAGTGTGTGTGTGAGTATACATACAATATTGAATATGCCTTTAATAGGGTTAAGACATAAGACACAATGAGACTATGAGAGGAAGCCAACCCTAGGGTTGGGCGGTTTTGGGTGCCTAACACCTTTCCAAAACCGTACCTAAACTTCGAACCCATACTCTTGTAGTAAGATCAAAAAGGTCTTTCCTCAAGAGGACGCTATATTCATAGTTTTTAGGCCATTGCAAAAACTAGGTGGCGACTCCCTGTTGTGTCCATACATTGGAGGAGTATTTTCAGGCTTGTCGAGGGTGCTAAGAGCTCTATGCTTGGAAAAAAAAGGATATCATCTTGGGGAAGGGGGGATTAGAGCTACGTTTACCCAGAGTTTGGTCATCCATCAAGTCATCTTTCTTTGAAGTGGGCCTAGGTAGTCGGGACCATTTACCTCACTAGGAGAATTTATTTGTAACAAGAGTAGGCCCAAAATTTGGCAAATCACGTAGAGGGCTTTTGTTAGGGGGTTGCTCATGTCATGGGTCGTGAATATAGGTAAGACCCTTGAAAGTTGTCCATCCAGTATGGGAAAGGGCTCAATGTCGTTCATGATTTCACAGATCACTATATTCTTGTCTAAAATACCCTAATTTGAGTCCGTAACTACATTTGCCTCCCCGTTGTTGTATAAATGAATGCCTTCATCAATTGAAGAAAGTTGTTTCGCAAAATCAGCAAGTGGATCCATTTTCAGCAAAAATTCATACTTGGTAACATTCGAAATATTAGGGGAAAAAATCCTATCAAAATGGGAGCCTAAGGGCCTGTTTGGTAGTAGATTTCAAGTACTGTTGTTCAAAATTATGTCAAAATTGTGATTTAAAAAGTGTTATGAAAATACGTATTTAAAGTATTCATAATGCAAAAAATGTGTTTGGTACCATGTTTCAAATAACATATTTTAAATTGTGAAAAAATATAATTGTGTGTTTGGTATGTGTATATTTTTTTTAAAAGCTGACAAGTACGATAAAAGTATTATTATTTTATTTGAAGAGAGAGAAAGTTCCCTCAAGTGGTCTAATAAGGTGGGACTTGCAGTTTACAAAAATGCCATTAAACAATGTTATTTGAAAATCAAAAATTGGTAGGAGGAGTTTTCTAAATTCAATGTTCAAACACCCTAAAATGAGAAATGTAACTCAAACACTCTTAAAAGAAATCCCTACCAAATGTGTTTTTTTTTTTTGTTGGGCTCACATGTTTTCAAATACATGTACCAAACACCCCCTTAAATACTGAAAACTGTTGTTTGAACTCTTTTACCAAACTGGCGCATTTCTCCTTATTTGTAATCTGATTGCTTAGCTATATATCTTATCAAATTTTGACTAAATAAAAAAGAAAAATCATTAAATTACCGAAATAGTCCTGTTGGATTTAGGTGCAGCAGCCCATAGTGGGCTGGTGCTATTGGTGCCCAAAAAGCCCTTTTCTCCCTTAAAATTCAAATCTTGGGGTGTTTGTAGCTGTAGGTTGAACTTGGAAATGTGAATCAAAATTATCCATATCCACCAAACAATGATTGGAGTAAAATAGGCAAAGTCATAGAAAAATGGGGGTGACTAGTTCCACGTGGGCTGTTTGTAATTGGCTGAAGTTGATAGCAAGTAAGTTGTATAACTGTACTCAAAAGTTTAACCCTCCATCCGGTCCCCAACCATTTAAAAACCTTTCCCCAACATCAGAGCAGAACAAAACTCAAATAAAAAGCCGTCAAAGACTCCTACTCAGAGCCCTGCGTTTTTTTTTTCATTTTTTTTTCTCTCTTCCCTCCCTCCCCGCCAGCCAAACCCAACACAACACTGCCTAATTAAAAAAAAAAAAAGAAGAAGAAGAAGCTTAAAACCCTAAAAAAAGCGATGGCCGCCGATCCGAATCAGCAGCAGCAAGTGGGTCTCCTCTTGGGTCAAGACCCATCCCACTTCGAAACCCTAATCTCCCACCTAATGTCCTCTACCAACGAGCAGCGTTCACACGCCGAGTCCCTTTTCAATCTATGCAAGCAGTCTCACCCAGACGCTTTAGCACTTCAACTATCTAATCTCCTCCAATCCTCTCCTCGCCCGGAGTCCCGAACCATGTCCGCCATCCTCCTCCGCCGCCAGCTCACCGATATCTGGCCCCGACTCGCCGACTCCACTCGCTCCGCTCTCAAATCCCTCGTCCTCACCTCCCTCCAGACCGAACAAATCAAATCCATCTCTAAAAAACTCTGCGACACCGTTTCTGAACTCGCCTCCCTTCTTTTACCCGACAATTCCTGGCCTGAACTCCTCCCCTTTATCTTCCACTGCGTCACTTCCGATAATCTCATTCTTCAGGAACTTTCTCTCATCATCTTCGCTCAATTGGCTCATTACATTGGCGAAACCCTCCTCCCTCACCTCACCACTCTCCACGACGTTTTCCTCAATTGCCTCGCCTCCCCTCGGAGTAATTCCGATGTCAGGATCGCTTCCCTCGGCGCCGCTATCAATTTTGTTCAGTGCTTGTCCTGTGCGTCTGATCGGGACCGCTTCCAGGACTTGTTGCCGTTGATGATGCAGACTTTGACTGAGGCATTGAATTGCGGTCAGGAGGTCACGGCGCAGGAGGCGCTGGAGTTGTTGATCGAGTTGGCCGGGACGGAGCCCAGGTTTTTACGAAGGCAGTTGGTGGATGTGGTTGGGTCCATGTTGCAGATTTCCGAGGCGGAGAGTTTGGAGGAGAACACTAGACATTTGGCCATTGAGTTTGTGATTACGTTGGCGGAGGCCAGAGAGAGGGCGCCTGGTATGATGAGGAAGTTGCCACAGTTCATCCAGAGGCTTTTTGCAGTGCTGATGAATATGCTATTAGATGTGGAGGATGATCCTGCGTGGCACAATGCCGAGACCGAGGATGAGGATGCCGGCGAGACTAGTAATTATGCCTTCGGTCAGGAGTGTTTGGACAGGCTGTCCATTTCGTTGGGAGGGAATACCATTGTTCCTGTTGCTTCCGAGCTTTTCCCGGCTTTCTTGGCTGCTCCTGAATGGGAAAAGCATCACGCCTCGCTCATCGCCCTTGCTCAAATCGCTGAGGGTTGCTCCAAGGTATTAGAAACAAAAACATAAATTAAAGCATAAGTATTGCCCCTTGCTGACTTTGATGTTTTACATTCACATTTGGACTGATTGCCAATGTTTTTCATCATTCACTTGGAAATTACTACAATGTTTGATTGGGACTCTTTAATATTTGTACTTTTGTTTTAACTTGTTTTTCACAAACATTTGTTATTTTAGTGTCTCTGGTTCTTGTTTCTGCTATGGTCTACTTTTGGTTTTTAACTATGTTGACCGGAAGACTTAATTTGCTCTCAAGTATGGTGTTCTTACCTTCTGTCTTTCTTGATACAGGTAATGATAAAAAATCTGGAGCAGGTAGTGTCAATGGTTTTGAAATCATTCCAAGATCCCCACCCCCGGGTGCGATGGGCAGCAATAAATGCAATTGGGCAATTGTCCACGGACTTGGGCCCAGAGTTGCAAGTTCATTATCATAGTCAAGTTCTACCTGCATTAGCTGGGGCTATGGATGATTTTCACAATCCCCGAGTTCAGGTTCGTGATATTAGGAGTACTATATCCTACTTGTTATTGTTTCTTTTTGGCCCCCTTTTTTTCTTCTATTTTATTTTTTCCCTGTAAATAAATGTTTATTGTTTGTTTATTACAGGCCCATGCAGCTTCAGCTGTGCTCAATTTCAGTGAGAATTGCACCCCTGATATTTTAACACCATATTTGGATGTTATTGTAACCAAACTTCTTGTCCTCCTCCAGGTAATCCTCCTTGTCCTCAACCTCACCTTGAGCTTGTGTGCACTTTTCCATATTTTACTGTTTGATGATAGAATCAAAAGTAGATGGAATTCTTAGATTCTTTTCCCTCTTAGAAGTAAAAAAAGAAAAGAAAAGAAAAGAAAAAAAAAAAAAAACTGCAGGAGAAGAGGTTGCAACCCTAACAGGATGTACACAAAGGGAGGTACTGGGAAAAATTACTTAAAAAGAAGAGGGAAAAAGGGAAATGTTGGTAAAACAAGTGAAAATGTAGAAGTACCTAAAAAATTGAGCTAACTAAAAAAGAGTACAGTCATGGGACTTTTTCTTTTTAATTTTGTGGCTAAGCATACAGTTATTGGATTTGTTGAGTCACGAGGATGATCAGACTGCTGAATGAATGAGCTCTTGTTATTTTTGTTGAAGCATGTAATTATTGTTCTTGTTATTATTTTCTCAACAAGGATGATGCCGGACAAGATATGGGATTTGTTTTTATCATTTGTTATTTTTTTTTTATAACAATAAATAACAGAACATCTATGCAAAACAAACATCCAATCCAACAAAGTTCTAAAGAAAATTAATTTGAGGTCAGGCATAGTTCTCTTTGTATCCTCAAAACTCCGACCACTCCTCTTCCTCCATAAACGCCACATTAAGCAATGCGGAGCAGCCATACATAAGTGACCATTCTGATGAAGCTAACAACTCAACAATAGTCTTCGGCATTACCCAAAAAATCCAAATAAACCCAACACCATAGACTACAAGACATGGGGTTTTGTTTTTATCATTTGTTATTTTTTGATTTTTTATGCAATTTTCAGAATTTTATGATTTAGGATTTTATTTCTTTTATTTCTTTTATTTTAGGTGTTTTTAAGGATGTCCTAGTAAACTTAGAATTCTATTATGATTTTGCAACTATTAGAATCTGTTTAGGATTATCCTTACTTGGAAAATAAGTTTTTTTTGGAGCCTTTAAATAGGCTAGTAATCTATAAACAAAAGTGAACAATCTGCTTTCTTCTTCTTCTTCTTCTAAAAAAAAAAAAATTTAAAATTTTTTTATTTTATTTTATTTCGGAGTTCTTTCTTATTCAAGGTTCCCTTATGGATTAAGGGTTTGCTTCTAGCTAGAAAGATATCTAGCCTTACCATGTTTCCTTGATTTAAGTGTGTATATATATGTTTTTATATTATATTATATTATTTTTTATATTTATAATTTTACTTTTAAAAAAAGACTCTTAAATCAAGGAAATAAAATCCTAAGGGCACTAGCATCAAGTTTAGTGTATTTTTTATATAAGTAAAAAAAAAAAACATATATACATACACTTAAATCAAGGAAATAAAATCCTAAGAGCACACCAAACACCAAAAATCATGCTTCATGAGATGTGCCAAATCTCAGTTTTTTTTACAACGTGCTACAGTACCCTTATACTAGTAGAAGGGCACTGTAGCATGTTGTAAAAAATTTATTCTTTTTTTATTCTCTCCTCTCTGCCTCTCTCTGTCCTCACTTTCTTCCCCTCTCAAATCTTCTCTCAAACTGTTCTCTTTCTTCCCCTTTCACACCGTTTTCTTTCTCAGTCGAATGTCCATGGCCATAGCCTCTTTGCTCTGCCCCAAATTTCTCGGATCTAAACCTCTTTCCCTCGCTTTTTTTTTTAATTTTTTTGATAGGTAATCAGAAAACTATTATAAATGAGTAAATAAGGAAAAGTACAAGTTCATGGTGATGAACAACAAGAAATAATAGAACAAACAGCACAACAAAAAGAGTAATCAGGAAACTAAGCTAAGGGAAGACATAAACTCAGAGAGAGAAGAACAATCAGTTAAACCCCAACAACGAGACCACTCCAAAAGACTACGTTGGCATAAAACCTTTAACTCATCCAACGTCTTCTCATTATCCTCAAAGGAACGATGATTTTGTTCCAACCACACAATCCACATTAAGCACCCTGGAACCAAATTCCAAATGTCTGAATTATGTTTCCCAAGCCACTGATGCCAACAAGATAACAAACCCGCCATTGATCCTGGCATAACCCAATGAATACCAAAAGCTTAAAGCATAAAAGTCCATAGGGAATGAGTAACAGGACAATGAAGAAGAATGTGGTCTACCGACTCCCCATCACAACAACACATACAACACCAAGTAGCCAACAGGTGACCCCTAAGCATTAGATTATCCAATGTGAGGATCCGACCATTTGTAGTTGTCCACAAAAAGAATGCCACTCGCCTAGGAATCTTTGGATTCCAAACACCCTTCCAAGGAAACAAAGAATTCGAAGCACCCCAAATCGCATGGTAATAAGACCGGGTGTCAAACTTACCATCACGTTTTAGCCACCAACAAAGAGTATCACTCCTATCAACCCGAGGAATACGAGTTTGGATAAGCTGGAATAGAGAAAAAGATGCAGCTAGCTCCCAATCTTCAAAAGCTCTATAAAATCTGAAATCCCATACTCTAACAGTACCCCTTCTGGAATCCACAAAACCTTAGAGATACAAGCATCCTTGACCGCTGAACACACAGAGATCAGGATAGAGATCTTTAAGAGTATTATCACCAATCCATCTATCATGCCAAAAGCGGATATGAGTGCCTTCACCCACTACAAAAGACAGATGTTTAGAGAAGCTCTCCCACCCTTGCTTGACTCCTTTTTTTGGTGATGGCTGGTGTTATGGTACAATGTGGTCTCGTCTGTTTGTGGGTGTTGGTTGGTTGATTTTTTGTGGTGCAATTGGTGTTTATGGGTGTTTTGTGGTGTGATTGGTGTTTATGGGTGTTTTGTGGTGTGATTGGTGTTTATGGGTGTTTTGTGGTTGTGGGTGTGGGTGTTTATGGGTTGTTTGCCAGTGGCTGTGGGTGTTTGGCTGTGGGTATGAGTGTTTGGCAGTGGGTGTGGGTGTTTTGGTTGATTTTGATTTTGATTTATGTGGATTTGGTTGTTGGCAGTGGGTGTGAACTTGGTTGTTGCCATTGATTATACACACTTGATTGTGTGAAAACCAAAGCTTTTCTTCAATATTTCAATGGGTTAGTAATGGGGGTAGTAGTGTGAAAACCAAAGCTTTTCTTCAATATTTCAATGGGTTAGTAATGGGGGTAGTAGTGTGAAAACCAAAGCTTTTCTTCAATATTTCAATGGGTTAGCAGTGGGGGTAGTGGTGGGTGGTGGCTGGCTGGTTGTGAGAGGTATTTTTTTTTTTTTATAATAAAGGTAGAAGTTATCTTAGGTTATTTTAATGGGTGATGTGTTAAAGTAAGAGATGGGATGCAGGGTATATTTTCAAATGCTATGTTAAAATAATAAAGTAGCTTTTTGATGTGTGAAAATAACATATTTTTGAAACAGCCGATGCTGATGCTCTAAGTCCTAAAATTACAAAAATTACATTAAAAAAAAAATGATAAAAACAAAACTCCGTATCTTGTCCAACATTAGACCCCTCCACCTGAATGAAACTTGGCCTCGAGTTTTCATTTGAAAAAGTATTCTGCTCCAAATAAAAAAACGTTTTTAGTACTTTAATAATTTGATTTGGTTTTGAAACTTGCATCCTTGTAACATAAATTTTTTCTCATTGGATTGAAATTGATTTGCAACATCAATTAACAAAGGATTGAAGACAAAATCAAAATTTTCTACTCAGAATATGAATAGATTGTGTTATAGTGGTCTTCTAGAAATCAACTGGATCTAGGGAATTATGGGTTATGGGCTAATCATCATATTTGAATTCAATTGGATCTTCCACAATATTCCATTTGATGATTCAATCATTCTCCTCAATCAACTCCATCTTCTTTTCTGTGACCTCTTCATCAATCTCTTGGAAAGTATTATCTTCAAGCTTCAATTTGTCAACTTTTTGCACGAATTTTCAACTTTATTAATCACTTCAAGATTTTCATTGAAACTTGGTTCCATATTGTTGATTCCCAATAATGTTATATCTTCTCTTGAAGGTTGAATGTAGAGTACATCAATATAATTCATGGAGTAAGATTTTTTCGCCATATAATCTTGTTTTGTAAAGCACAGTATTACCTCGTAATTCTTGGAAAAAAATTCGATTCCAAGCATCTTTTCATCCTTGGCCATGAACAAATTTTGTCTTGGATTCTATGAAATTGTGTTCATTCCCACCAATCTAAGGCATACCGAATAAGCTTATACAAAGTGAATTAACCTCTCTCCTTAGGAATATCCATAAGTCAAAGAATCCTTTAGGTCAAGTGTCCAATCATGAAAATTTGTGATCCTTATGAATAGTATGAAACAAAACGTGCTTACCAATAGGTTGTGCAGGGGCTATATATCTGCTATTTTTTATCCCTATTTCTAACATGGTTCAAACTAGCTTGATGAGCATGTCCCAAATGTCATGGGCCGCTAGTTATCTTCTCACCCTTAGTTTGAATAGCTACTTTGAGGGCTTGCACCCAGCAATCACCGTTAATAGGGTGTTGTTCTTGCTGTTGCCCTTTGCCATATCAGAAATTTACATTAAAAAAAAAAAAAACCCTATATGTTTCCTATATCAAAGGAGAATTACAGATTCCTAGATTTAGATAAATATGTTGATTTTTTCATTATGTAAGAACACTAATATTCTTTTGAGCTCTATTTTCATTACTTTTGAATTTTTAGGTTTCTATGTGATAAACATACAAACACACATTAAATATGCAAATTGGCATAGATGGCCAACCTGCCAAACAGCTTTAATTTTCATTTTTCCAGTTGTTATTCTTCAACATTATTGCTGTGAAAATACATGCTTTCAAACTTATTTTGTGCCCATGAGAGAATAGTTAAAAATGACTAATTTCCATGAATGTCTGCTTTCTTAACTACATAAAACTGAAATGACGACTGAACAAAGGGGTTAGTTGGGGAGTGACATCGATAGATTGTATTTACTTAGTTGCAAAGGAAATAAGGAAGAAAGTCATGGAAGAGAATAGGGAATGATGCCTGATTATAGATAAAATCATGGAAACTACATTCTATTAATCATTTATGGTTTCCTTTTCTAGTAGGATTCAAGCTGTAGTTTTTGGAAATTGAAGGCTTTTTAAGTTTTATAGTTGAGGTGTTAATTTAGGAAGTTGGAGGGTGATGGAGAAAATGATAGAACTGTGGGACAGAGAAATTGTAAAGAGTAAGACTTACAGGTGTGAATGAGAAGCTCTTTTTTAGCTTTGGTATGAAAGTACGCTTGTTTTTTTTTTCTTGGAATGCAGATGCTCTCCCACATTACCTATAGATGATTTAATATAGCATTATGTGTTGGTGTGTTGGATTTGTTAAAATTGATAAGCTTACAATCCCTATGTTCTGTGCTTAAAACTTCTTGGTTCGGGGGATGGAGAAGTAGGAGGATAGAAAATGAGGAGGGGATGGAAAAGTGGAAGGATAGAAGAGATTTTAGCTTTTCCCCTAGGCCTAGTGTGTTTGGTTGGGAGGATGGAAAAGTAGAGGGCTGGAAAACTCCTTTGGTTGAGAAAAAAAAATGAGGGGATAGAAAATATAATTTGTATGAATTTACTCTCATGCCCCTATTTATATAAATGTTATAATTATTTTATTTTATATTATATTCCACAAACATATTAACTACATTTACAAGCATATCATATCAATTTACCCTTTTTTTTTTAATTACGCAAGTAATTTCTCATAAAAAACACACAAATTATAGGAATAACAACTGATGCTTGTATGAAAATACAAAACACATTTGGTAGTTCCATAAAAAAAAAGAAAAAAAAAATTATACAATAATGACCCTTTCTTTTTGCTGCCAAGTGCTATAAATGTGTGCACCCTATGTCCCTATCCCTTTGTTACTTGTTTATAGGAATGGGAATTTCAGAATACAGATACAAGATTGTGCGTTCATTGTCAAGTCTCACAAAAAAGAATTTCATTTTTCAACCTCCTCCTGATCTCACACTAATGCTTCGTATGCTCTCATGGACAGCAATGCTCTCTCTCTCTCTCTCTGCAAAATTCATGGCAAAACTGGGTTTTCTTTGGTTTATACTCTAATGTTAATTCTGATGTTGAAATTATGGGTTTAATTTTCTGGGTTAGTTTGCTGAAGGTAGGGTAGTGAATTTGAGATGTTATAGAGAAGGGCAGAAGAGGGAAAATATGTAAATGTGTTTATGCCCGTGTTTTCTCCTATGTTTTCCTCCCAAATCGGGGGTATTGATTTTTGATTTTTGGTGGGCCTGGGGAGAAAACACCCAGGCCCCTCCAAAATCCACTCCCTTTTCTCCTATCAACCAAACAACCAAAAAATCATTTTCTCGCTACTTTTCTTTCCCCCATTTTCCATCCACCCAATAATCACCCTGAACCAAACACGGTGTAAATTGCTTTCTGAAGATTAAAATTGAAAAGCTTCTTCTATATCTTGTTGTGGTGATATATCCTGGACCATGCTTTTTAGCTTTTTTTCGTGGGAGTTCTTATTTTCTTTGGTCAGTCATTACACCTCCTCCCCCCACCCTCATTTCTTTGAGCTTATATCCTTTGTGTTATTTATACACATTCCAGAATGGGAAGCAAATGGTGCAAGAGGGTGCTTTGACAGCTTTAGCATCAGTTGCTGATTCATCACAGGTACTTTAGTTACCCATGATACAAGTGTTTTCATTTTTATTTTAGAATGCATCAATATAACATGGTATTGTTGAACAGGAGCAATTCCAAAAGTATTATGATGCTGTAATGCCATACTTGAAAACTATTTTGGTGAATGCAAATGATAAGTCTAATCGCATGCTTCGTGCCAAATCTATGGAGTGCATTAGTTTGGTTGGAATGGCTGTTGGGAAGGACAAGTTTAGGGATGATGCTAAGCAGGTGATAATTTATAACATTTTCTAGTCTTTTGATTCTTAGATTGTCACACTACCCATAATCACTTGATTTATTACAGATGATGACTTTTTTTTTTTCCCCTCTGTCTCTCTCACCTAGAATATTGGAGTGTGTCCTTACTAGTTTTTTTTTTCTTGGAAGGTTATGGATGTCTTAATGTCATTGCAAGGATCACAAATGGAGTCAGATGACCCGACTACAAGCTACATGTTACAGGTTTGTTCTCACCATTTGAAGAAATAACTTGGAGATCTACATAGATATCATGTTCTTTTATCTTCTGACTGATAAATGTTTAATTATATTATTTGTTTCAATATTGATGGTAAAAAAGCTAACTGCTTGATTATTTTTCAGGCATGGGCCAGACTTTGCAAGTGTCTTGGGCAGGATTTTCTTCCTTACATGAATGTTGTCATGCCCCCATTGCTTCAATCTGCTCAACTTAAGCCTGATGTAACTATTACATCTGCGGATTCAGATGATGATATTGATGAAGATGATGAAAGGTTTCCTTTTTCCCTAGCTTTAAATTATAGTATTGGGTTTTTATTTATTTTTTATTTTATTATTTGAGATTATTTCTATAGAATTTCCTCTCCTTTATCACTTAGCGTGGTTTGTCTTATTTTATTTTTATAAATATTTTAAAAACTGCCTTTTTGCTTTTTACTTGTTTACATTTTATTCATTTAGGGTGGAGATAAACTCATCATCCAGATTTTGAACTGCTTCTTAAATCAGTTTTGTTATCTATGGTGGTATTAGGCAAGATAGAGGTGCACTTAGCCATTTCATTAAAACATTTAGGTCACATACTAACATACATGTACATACAAACATCTATCTGTAGTCATCTATCATTTCCTGGCCCCAGAACTTGATCCTAGACTTTTTCTTTTGTTGTAAAAACCATTAAGTTGAATGACTGGCCTTGGGTGTTTACCATGTTTCTTAACAGCTCATGGATTTATTATTATTATTATTTTTAAAAATATTTGTTTTAGGAACTTGTCATATATTGCCTTCTGTTGTTGTCTTGTTCTTGCAAAAAAAGAGCACTTGCTCTTAAATGAAAAAGAAGAGGTCCTCAAAGAAAAATAATGATTATGTTTAGATACCAATGTTTTTATGGTATTCTCTATGTTTCTTATTGCAGTATTGAAACTATTACTCTTGGGGATAAAAGAATAGGAATCAAGACTAGTGTCCTGGAGGAAAAAGCTACAGCTTGTAACATGCTTTGTTGCTATGCTGATGAGTTGAAGGAAGGATTTTTCCCATGGATTGAGCAGGTTTGGCTTGATTTACATTTTAGGGGCTTTTTTTATTGTTTTTTTTGTTTTGTTTTTATTTCATTTTAAAAATCTTCTTAGATCCTTCGGGTGCTTACTTTGAAGGATCTCAAAAAATATGATACTGACTACGAATATGTATAGGTTGCTCCTACATTGGTTCCCCTTCTTAAATTTTATTTCCATGAAGAAGTCAGGAAAGCAGCTGTTTCGGGTATGGTCATGAACTTTGCTCTTTCTTTTTCCTAATGTGAGTTGTTGCAGAACTGACTGAAATTCTTGATGTTGTCTATCCACTTTGTCCATAGCCATGCCAGAATTGTTGCGTTCTGCTAAATTAGCAGTAGAGAAGGGGCAGTCTAATGGTTGTAATGAGTCTTACATAAAGCAATTGTCCGATTACATAATACCAGCATTGGTGGAGGCTTTACACAAGGTTGCACTTCTGTTTGAGTCGTTTGTATTTTATTTGTATCAGTTTGTTTAAGGTCATTAAATACCATTTAGGTTTGTTGCTGATTTATTTGAACTGTGGC
Organism: Quercus tomentella; assembly: GCA_028535165.1. Classification (NCBI taxonomy): domain Eukaryota; kingdom Viridiplantae; phylum Streptophyta; class Magnoliopsida; order Fagales; family Fagaceae; genus Quercus; species Quercus tomentella. The sequence goes on along the minus strand of JAPQVY010000012.1, from coordinate 28,692,635 downwards.
CGACTTTCAGGAGCCAGAGGTAGAAATTTGTGCAAGCATGTTGGATGCATTGAATGAATGCGTACAGGTTTGTACATCCATTTATGAGGTTGGAGTATGTATTATTAGTACAAAAATGCAATTTTTTTTTTTTAATATTTCTTTTTATCCTTGGTATATCCGTTGTGTTGTGCCTCCTAGCAAAGCCTATTTTAACTAAGATGGGTCCTAATGAGATTGTCTCTTTTTGACTTGGAACATTACACCTAAAGAGGTTTTATTTGGTATTATTCTTTTGATACTATAACAACAACTTAGCCTTAGTCTCAAAACTTTGGGGTTGGATATGGATCCTCAACAGGCTATTGATTCTTTTTATAATGGACTGAAATATCTCTGTACTTACAGTGAACCTTATGTTACTTTGTAGCATCCTATGACTCTTTCTTTTGGTAAATGTTCCTTTTCAGCAATAATAGTCCTGTGCCCATTGTTCAGCTGTTCTATGTCTAGAGTTTAAATATAATATATTTTTTTCCTCTTCCTAGTAAAAGGTCACATGACTCACATGCCACTTTGGCTGCTTCCTTTAACTACCATAAGTGGTGCTGTATTGCAGCAAGGCGGTCATGCCTACTAACTTTACGCCATTTAGCTCTAGCTCGCATCTTCTCCCCCTGTAACAGTTGGGTGGAGGTGAGGTTGTGAATTCGAGATCCATTTGGTGTGAACTTATCAATAAAAAAATTATTTGGTGCCCGTTTTCCCCATTCTGGTTGTTCATGCAGTTTCATGAATGCTGTTGCTAATAGTATTTCTTCAGATGTTCATGCATGGGGCCAGCATGCAATGTCTGATTGAAGCTAGACCTATATGGTTTTGAAGCTAATATAATGAGTATCTTAGGGTTAAATTGAATTGAGTTCTTAGTTTATGAGTTGTGGATGTTTTTGTGTAAGGGCAGATCTGGAATTAAATTCCTGCATAAAATTTTACTTTAGGGTTACTTCTTGATTGCTTGATCTGGAGTATTTTAGAATATGTAATGGAAGTCTGTTATTGGGTTTGACCATGTCTTTTCTTTACTTGTCAAATTGGGAGACTTAGTCCTAGTAGGTTAAGAATCAAGGAGCGCCCACGACCACCCTAAAATACCTAATTTTGCTGCTGTCCAGAATTCTTGCACCCAGTCATTCTCTGTTTCAGCTGCTTCTTCATCCCTTGAAATTGGAGTGCAGCTTATGTTACTTTCTTCTTGTTTGGTATTTACTCTTTTTTTTTTTATTTTTTTTTATTTTTTACACCCAAAATCTCCTCACAATTGAATCCTGGTATGTTTTTATTCTATGTTTTAAATTTTTATAAAGCATGGCGAGCACCTAGGAAGCACAGATACAACAAAATGCCCAATGTGTCTGTGTTAGACACATGTCGGACACAGAATATATATATATATATATATATATATATATATATATAAAATTTCAGACTCTGCTGGGACATGGTCTCAACACGGCAGTAAAAAAAGTTAAAGAAAAGGGGAAAAAGCAAGATTTTTTAGAACTTAGCACAATCCGAAGCATCAGGCTTTAGGGCTGTAAAATTTTGATCAATCTCTCTCTTTCTCACCCTGGAACACTGGAATTTCTCATTTCTCTTGCCGATGTGGTTGATCGGCACCTTAGAGGCTCTAGACTTGGCTCGATGACAATAAAATAATTTTTGGGCAAGACTTAGGTACAATACTTAGGTGCTGTTCCTTAGGTTCTTCTCTTAAGATTCTGTCATGTGTATTTTTTCTCATGGATAGAAGTGTATTTTTTATTTAAATAGCCACATGGTTGAATCTTAAGAGGAGAACCTAAAGAACAACACTTAAAGTATTGTATTTAAGTTCTGTCAATAATTTTTTATGTTTGTTGTTATTGTTAAAAGTCCATGAAACTAGAATGCCATGAAGAAATTTGAAGAAAAAGTTATTGAAAAGGGATTGCACATATTGGAGATGATGAATAAGATGTCAATGAGGAAATGATTTTGCAAGATGATGAAGAGGATAATAACATTGACTTTGAATATGGATATGAAGTTGATTTGGCTAGATAATGAACATGATAGAGAAAGAAATTATTATGCTGTCTTATATATCATGTCTACATTTGAGTTTGACCAATTTCGATGTGAATATTATATTTATATATTAATTTAATTTATTTATTTAGATTTATTAAATATTAGTACATAAGTGATGATTAAATTCATCATTAGGCCAAGAACCTCATAGTTCAACTGGCATCTCTTGGGGTTTCCAATAGAGATGTCTGGGGTTTAAATCCTCCCTCCCCATTATAACAATTATTTGTTATTAGTTGAATGTGTTTCAAATTTATAATAAATATACCCTTTTATATGTGTGTGTATATATATATTTTAATAAAAAAATAAATTTATAAAGAGTTTTTGTATAAAAATAGAAAATAAAATCACAATACGATTCATGTTTTGACAACCATACTTGCTAGGTAAATTGCACTGCTCTTTCTTAAGGCTAAGCAAAATACAGAGACTGCCATTGTATTATCTCCCTGGCAGTGTTGTTATGTGAGCAATTACATTATTATTGCTTTCGCCTTCATTGTGTACTTTCCCATCTCTGACACTGAATTCACTAGCTTCTCAGCACGGATCAAAACATTATAATGATTGTCGTCACGATTTTGTACCTGCAAAATTGGGAACCCTACTGCCAACACCAAACCATTTGTGGCATTAACTCTAATTTTAAGACCAGAACCATTCCTAAAACTGACTCCAACTAGGATGCTCAATCTAAATTTTACTAATGTGAATGAATACTTGTAATTTTCACCAACTTAAAGAAAAATTTTAATTTGCCCCCATTTATTTGACGGACATGTTTGACTGACAAGTGACTAGTAAATTTATTTTTCAAGAACTCTGTTGTAGCTACTTTTCTTCATGCTTCTTGGCTTTTGTGACATCGGCTGTGTGTACAGGTTATGCATATCTCTATCTCTAATGGTTTGAAACTTGCTTCCTTTATTTGTTTGTTTTTGGTTGGAGGTGGGTGATTTGGTGGTAATGTCCCTAATAATTTCAGGATGTTTTGTCAATGAGCTCTAGCTCAAATGGCCCTTCCTCCATAAAGAATGGGGTGGAGGGTGAGGTCATGAGTTCAAGACCCACTTAGTACATGTGTCTCGAATAAAAAAAATTATCAGGATGACTGGATATATGTTAATTTTGATTTTTTTGGGTTAGGTTTCTGGACCACTTCTAGATGTTAGCCAAGTAAGGTGCATTGTGGATGAGATTAAACAGGTGATCACAGCCAGTTCTTCTCGAAAACATCAAAGATCGGAGAGGACCAAAGCAGAGGACTTTGATGCAGAAGAAGGGGAGCTGCTTAAGGAAGAAAATGAACAAGAAGAAGAAGTATTTAATCAAGTATGTTATATGAACCTATATGTCATGGTATCTGGTTTATCAGTTTCTGCATTATATATTGATGTAAAAATGACCATTAAGTTGTCTTCTCTGTTGACCTTGTATATCTTTTCTTGATCAAGGTTGGTGATTGCTTGGGAACTTTGTTAAAAACTTTCAAGGCGTCTTTCCTGCCTTTCTTTGATGAGCTTTCATCCTATGTTACTCCTATGTTGGTGAGCTTTCCTGCCTTTCTTTTATCTCTTTGATTTTAGTTATTTATTCATTGATGTTTTTTGGGGCAAGGGCGTTATTTAGTACTGGGTTATGGGGATGTGCTTGCAACTTTATTACGGAACTAATGCCCCCTTGGCCCCTCAAAGGGCTTAATATGTTACCACTTGACCAGCAGGAGGTTAGCAGCCACCTAATCAAAAGTGGAAATAAGAAACTACATTTATTTTCATGCCACTAGATGTAGTTCATTGAGGTTTTTTTTATTAGTTTTAATTTTTTCTATTGAAACTGAAGGAAGCAGAAGGAAGGAAATGACAAAGCTAAATTGTGTTTATAGCATTGCCATCGTTTTTATTTTTTATTTTTCAAATGAAGTCGTGGAAATCCATGGCTACCTTGAATGAAGCACTTTTTTTTTGGCCTTGCTGACCAAACTTGTTGATCAAGCAGGGCAAGGATAAAACGGCGGAAGAGAGGAGGATTGCCATATGTATATTTGATGATGTTGTGGAGCACTGCCGTGAAGCGGCCCTCAAGTAAGCATTTGCATATTTCTATTTTATTGAAATTGTTATTGGCAGTTGGTTCCATGTATTTATTCAATTTGTTTGAACAGATACTATGATACGTACCTTCCTTTCCTATTGGAAGCCTGCAATGATGAGAGTTCAGATGTTCGTCAGGTTTGACACGTTGATTAGAACTTTGTCATTGTGTTGTCAAGTTAATCATGGGTCTCATTTAAAATAACCTCAATCCCTTTTCAGGCAGCTGTTTATGGGATTGGTGTTTGTGCAGAGTTTGGTGGATCTGTGTTCAAACCTCTTGTCGGAGGTAGGCTGCTTTGCACTTGTATCTGCCTTTCTCCTTGGAGTTGTTGCCTTTATATATTATAGGTAGACAAATTGTTCATCTGAATTTTTGCAGAGGCTCTTTCGAGGTTGGATGTTGTAATAAGGCACCCTAATGCACTGCACTCGGATAATGTAATGGCATATGACAATGCCGTTTCAGCTCTTGGGAAAATATGCCAGTTTCATCGTGATAGTATAGATGCAGCACAGGTACGTAGTATTTTTGTAGCTATGTCTTCTGGCCTTCTCAAGTGTCATTTTTTCCTTTCAGTAGACTTTGTTTCTGGCATTTGTCCCTTCATTTGGAGAAAGTGGAGGCCTCTGCTCTTGTTTTGGTCTTACATTTGTTTTTGGATAAGTTTAAGAATTTTCTTCCAAAAAATTAAAGATATACAACAAAAGTGCAGAACAAGCTTAGTGACCTGCTATGAAGCACAAGTACCATCACGGTACAGGGTACATCGATACTACATATCTTGAAAAATTAGGGTACAACATGTCAAGGATACAACGACAATTAAATAATTAATAAATATATATTTTTCAATATAATTTGTTTATTATAGGCTTTAAAAATAAATAAAAACCATCAAACTATTTGAAAATATATCTAAAATTAATTCAAAAGGATTGTCAAAAAAACAATTAATTGAAAAGGAATAATATATAGCAAAGAAGTACAATGATAAACATAAGATGGTGTTAATAAAAACAAATAAACAAACAAATGATCTCACATACTAATCTAAGTCTAACTACCATCAACTTTGTTGATATCTAACAATCTTAGCCAAACTAAATCTATAATAATTTTTTTTTTAAATAAAATAAATATTAGTAGAAATCATGAGCCATACAGTTGTAAGCAAGTTTTTTTATCACTTTAGTCAGTACAATACAAAGTTCTCGAATAGGTGTATTAGTCACTTGAATAGAAAAAAAAAGTTCTAAGAGAATGAGAAGAGTGCTGAGAAGAGAGAATAAAAAAGCCAACTAACGTCTATTGTTACCAGTAGAAGAAGATTTACAATGGGATGTTGATGCTTGGTGGCAGGGTCGGCCCAAGGCTCCCACCACAAAAAGTTTTTACACCCTAGGAAGCATTTTTCTTTTTTCATTTCTAACAAGGCTGTGTCCGATCTGAGTCCTCATTAAAATAGCATTTTTTTCCCCTTCACTAACACATACAAGAATCCTCACTACTTGAGGGCTAGAAAGAACCAAGTTTTACAAACACCTGGACTAATCACCTAAAATTTAGTTAAATTTAGAAAGTTCTGTTTCCGTAGGAGGTTTCATAATGATATTGGAGATGTTTTGGACCCCCCTCTCTTGCCATCTCTAGTAGACTGATTTTTTTTATTAAGTTTCCTCTTGTTCACTTCTTTGGCTGGATCACTATTCTAAACAAGTTAGCTGAAAATGCTCATTACGTTATTTCTCTTGAAGGAATTTTAGTTGACTGATTGTAGATGGTTGTGCATCTGGTTGGGCTGAAGCAAGCTTCCTTATCTAATTATCTTAGAGTTTCAGCATGATTAAAAGTAATTTGATGAAGTGCTTTACAAGATTGAACCCTAGTTCTAGTATAAGAAATGCTGGTAACTGATAGTTGCTTCTCATTGTGCCTTGCTCTATTCTTATCTGCCGTTCTATTATATCTGAAGTCCTAGTCTATTACTTTCTTAATTGAGATGTCCTTTTTTACTTCTTCTACATGGACTTGTAGAATCTTAATTGGTTCATTACCTTGTAAGGCTTTAAGCAATAGGAACTTTGCTGATGCAGAGGTAGGATTGTTTGTCTTATGGAGTTTTGGGTTCCATATCTGCTTCCGTTAGTAGTTTATGAGCCCTACTTAATGATAATTCTGCTTCCACAATGACTTACCGCGAGTTCCGGATGGTGGATGCATTGGTTCTACTATGTTTCTCATGTCTTCAATGGTTTTTCAGGTAGTCCCTGCCTGGTTAAACTTCTTGCCTATAAAAGGTGATTTGATTGAAGCCAAGATTGTGCATGACCAGCTTTGTTCAATGGCAGAAAGGTAGAAATATGAATTGTTGGAACATGATAATATATATATATATATATATATATATATATATATATATTTGTTTTGTTTTTTGTTTTTGTTTGTTGGGGGGAGGGGGGTGATTCATTTTTAGTGCATGGATGTATTGAAAAAAAAAAAAATTGTGTTGCATCTTTGCAGGTCAGATAGAGAACTCTTAGGGCCTAACAATCAATATCTTCCTAAAATAGTTGCAGTCTTTGCTGAGGTATTATCTTCTGTATTCTGATGCCCGTTTACTCCAATCATTTAAAATTATATTTTAGGTTTAATTTTTTTTTTTTTTTTGGTTCATTTACACTTACTTTTTGGTAAAATTGGTTGGTGTAGGTTTTATGTGCAGGTAAAGATCTTGCAACGGACCAAACTGCCAGTCGAATGATTAATCTGTTGAGGCAGCTTCAACAAACTTTACCACCTTCTACCCTTGCATCAACGTGGTCATCCTTGCAGCCTCAACAGCAGCTTGCGCTACAATCCATCCTTTCATCTTAGTTGCTTTTGAATTGGTGGATTTTTTATTGTACCTCTTTGGGAAGTCGCCTCATCTGGTCATCGTAATTTTTCTTCTATATTGGTGAGCGTGTTTGTGATGCCTTCCTTGGGTTGTCACAGTGTCATTGTTCCTGATATGGGAAGCTGCTGCATCAATTTTTATTCCATATGGCATTGGTGGGCATGTTTTGTTTCTGGAGAAGCAGTTGTGTCCGGTTGGTGTGCTTCGATCACCCATTCTTTTACAAATTGTATTACATAATTTGTTGTGTGGTTTGCTACTGAGGCAATGTTTTTGGTTAGTAGAGAGTAAAGGTGAGGAGTAGAGAATTTTTGGTATAGAATGTGTATACTAGAGTTGTTGATAGTCTGTCCTTGTCAAAAAGGAACCAAATGAAATAACAGCAAATTGTTAAAAACATTCCAGTGTGGAGCTTTTTAGTGGATGGATGTGAGGTTGAGGTGTGTCATGGAAGCAAACTTCTAGCAGTTTTGGTGCTTTGAATTTTTGCTGAATGTGAAAACAGTCCAGTGTAATACCTTTATTTTGTCCTCTCAACATATATTCCTTGATAATTTCTGGTGTGAATGTTTCTGGGGTGCTGTTTCCTACCACTTTTTGAATGAAACATTATGCTATATTATCTTGCTAGACATGGACTACTGCTGAACCTCTTCATTATGGTCCACATCTTCGGAGCTTGCACTTGCAGGGTACTTCAATCCATAGATTGAGTTAAGTAATTAAGCATGGGGTTGGAAGATATTCCAAATTAAGCCAATAGCTCTAGTTCAAATGGGAGCTCAATGTCAATTGTCAAAGATCATGCTGTGTATGAAAGAGCAATCATCGACCAGAAACATGTACTCAAGATGATTGACCCAACTATCAAGATTACCTGTTGAAGCACTTTGGCGTCAGAGGATGGGTTGTAGTTGACATGGCAACATCATTGGTCTAGTCTTTTTTATTATTTTTTGATACCATTCAAAGGAAACAAGAGTCTTTCAAAAAGGTTGGGTCGACCCAACAGTAGTGAATTGGCATTTTAGTTGCCAAATTAGCTAGGTTGCAAACATTGCAGAGTAACCTTGGAAACAAAACAAGAATGATAAGCTAGACCATTCTGATGTAAGTGTAGCAGATCTGTCATCAGAATCCTTTCCTGCCAATTGGGGGTTTCTTTCTTTGTTGGCAACTTGGACTGTTCTCTTGCTATCACTGAGAAACAGAATTTGACTATATCCAAGATTCCTAGCTTTTATAGCTGCTTCCACCATTGCTTCCTGAATGGCGATGAGTGCTGACCCTACTGCACAGCTTAAACTACTGTAGAAAATGATGACTCCTTGCATGTTTTTGGCTTCATAGGCAAAGCCGCTCCTCCTAGCTCCAGCAATTTTGATGATCAACTGCCAAGGACCTCCAATTCTTTGGTGAGCTCAATTCTGGTCTGCATTCTGACGAGAAGAATCAAGCAATTGTTGAAAGCATGGACCACCAGGCTTCTGAGTCCATATGGTCCAAAGGGTTATGAAAATGGCTTGATGATAGTGCATGTCCTGATCCATTCCAGATCTGAAAATTTTTCTAAAAAAGTTTTATTTTTTATAAAATTGCAGATTTTGAGATTTCAAAGAAGGAATTAAGAGTTAGGTTAAAGTCTTTCTTTTTAATATGTGATGCATGCATAACAAGTTTGTCTTATGAATATGAATCCTCTTTTAAAAATCTTATTTTTTTAACTTTTAAAAATAGATATGATTTTTTTAAACAAAATCTCATTTTTTTTATTTATTTTTTATCTTTTACGAAAATAGATTTGATTTTTACCAATCAAATATCTCTTTTTTTTTTTTTTTTTTTTTTTTTTTTTTTTAACTTTTCAAAACAGATCTAATTTTTCTTGAAAAAGAGGACATTATTCATAAGGCAAATTTGTTTAAATTAATTTTGTCAAGTATTTGTCATGTGTATTATAACATATCATTCAACATCATACAAAAAGGGTATATAATGGTCATTAGAGTTTAGAACACCAGACTCTGTCTGGGTGGAATGGGTGCCTAACACATTCCCATTCTGTAACCTAGCCCTCGAACTTAGGATTTTGGTTAGCAGATTAGTGTTTTGTCTTTAATTTTGGTAGAATGTAACTAGGACCAAAGCTTTGTATTTTTTTGCATAGATTGTAACTAGGACAAAAGCCTTGTAAGGTTAATCTACCAACTTGTACTTTCTTTATTCAATCAATGACATTTGATGTGTTTTGAATATGTAATTATATTTATTTTTTCTTATTTTTTTGTATAAAAAAAATAAGTGGCGACTCCATACGACCACCCAAAAGAGAGGTGCCTTAAAGCACCCAAATCTCTTTTTTGAGAGCACCCAAGTTCCCGGCCTCTCACAGTGACGACTCCACTAGGGATGTCAAGGGCTAAGTTTCATATTAGACTTTAAGTGACCAACTATATACCCTTGTTTTTGTATGATGTTGTTGTTTGTTTGGTTGTCTATGTCTTGAGATGCTTGTATGATATTTTTTGTTTGTGTTGCGATGTTGATTGTTAAGAGCTTTCTCTAACTGTCATAGTGTGTGCCATTAAAATAAAAAATATGTATGCACCCATCTCAACATATGGTGGTAGTAGCCATAGATCACCAGTCTTCATTAGATTTCGGTACCTAGTGGTGAACTCACCAACTCATAGCCCAAAGTCATTGGATCATTTCTTGTTGACTATAAAGGATAGACTATGCCGTTTGGACCAACGTAGTGTTTATTACATTACAAGTTGGGAGGTGTAACGTCCTAGCTATAAGAAACAATGAAACAACAAACCCACCCTACAATGTAATGACTTAGAACCTACCCTTAGGCTGGTCCACGTAAAAATTGCATTGCATTTTGTGTGTGTTTATTTGGTTGATAGATTGATGTATATGGGGACCTAGCTATGTTTGACCCAACCAATCCTTTTCTTAGGGGAGAATTTGGTCAAGATCATAAGGAAGACTCCAAAGAGAACCCAAGATCGACATTCAAGCTAGTAGTTCCAGTTCCAAGCCCATCACGGTATTGAAGCCCGTGAGCATTGAAGACACTCCACTGTTGTAACATCACAATCCTGTGTTCGACCTACAAGATAGTCCAAGCCACAAGAAGTCCAAAGACTCCATCACTATGGCGGAAGGAGGAGAATATCCAAACACTGAAGAACCCACGAACACTTAAGAGCTACTAAACACCATGGTAGCTAGTCAAATCCAATTGAGGGAAGGACATGAACCTTATCGTGCAACAATTTCAGAACTTGAAGGGTGGCCAAGAGGAGAACAAAACTAATCATAATCCCCTAACCATGGAGGGTGAGAAGAAGATTAACGAGAGGATAAATAAGGTGGAAGAGATGATCAAAAGAGCCTGTAAGATGGAACACCTCATGGACTACCAATCACTCTCACTTTTCCCCGATGTGAGATTGCCTCCCAAGTTCAAGATGCCAACCTTGGACAAGTTCGACGGGACTGGCTACCCAAAGTCCAATTTGAAGATGTACATGAGGGCCATGCAGCCCTAGGAGCAATTGAAGAAGTACTTGCTCAAAATTTTCAAAATACCCTGACTGGGGCTCTTAGATGGTTCTTCAACCTAGATGATGCTAGAGCAATGAGTTGGGAGGACATCTGCCGTGAATTTCATAATCAATACAAGTACAACATAGAAGTGGATGTGACGAGGAGAGAATTGGAGACCACTAAGCAAGAGTCGAAAAAATCTTTCTCTACCTTCATTACCAAGTGGAGGTCCAAAGCTGCACAGATGATGAATAGGCCAAGTGAAGAAGAACAATTAACCATGGTAGTAAAAAACTTATTGCCTGTATACCATAAGTATTTTTTTGCTCAATGTTTTCCTAATTTTAAAGCGTTGATTGCTGCTAGAACCCAAATTGAGGATGAAATAAATAATGGCACTATAAAGAATGAGGACCTGCCAAGGTTTAAAAAGAATTTAGGATTTAGTTCTAAAACTGCAGAAGTTTCTAATATATACAAAAATTATCCTTACCAACTTATTGCCCCCGTGCCAATATCACAAAGGCCACCTCCAAGGCCTAGGAGGGAATTTCATGAGTTATATATGCCAGTGAGTCAAGTGTTTGAAAAACTAAAAGCTAAGGGGTTACTAAAACCCTTAGACCCAAGACCAATTCCAAACCCATTGCCTGTAAGATTTGATGTAAGTAAGAGATGTGCCTACCATCAAAGCCCTGGCCACGACACTAACAAGTGTTTTGGCCTTCGTCATGCAATTCAAGATCTAATAGATACTAAGGTGATTGCACTGCATACAACGCTTAGCATCACTAATAATCCCTTGCCCAACTATAGTTTTGGGAAATGACCGAGGATTAATTTCTTGATGACTGAAGAGGAAGGAGAAAAGGACCCGTCTGAGTTGATTTATGACCTATTTGAGTGCTTTATCATGACATGGGAAGAGTTGATGGGTATGACATCCATTGCAAGGTATGATATATGGAGTGAAGATGTTACAGAAACCCCAAATTATCTAACATCCATAAATGGGGTGAGACACTTCAAACCCCAATCAAACTACCCAACATCCACAAATGGGGGAAGACACCTCAAACCCCAAGCGAGTTACCAAGCACCTACATATGAGGGGAGGCACTTTGAACCCAGTCAAACAACCCAACACCCACATACGGGGGGAGACACTTCAAACCCCAAGATATCGATCTAAACGACCTATAAAAATTTGCCCACATCATAAGGGTGGGTGGGGGGGGGGGGGGGGAGACACTTCAAACCCCCACACCTAGAGACAGACAACCTAATAGAAGCCTTGAAAAAATCTACCCAAGAAACACCCACTGAAGAGGATGAGGTCCTCTAGCAGCTACAAAAGACACAAGCCAATATATCTTTTTGGGGTTTACCATGGCCTCATACAAGTATTGCCAGAATCTGGTAAACCTTCTCAATCTAATCCAAGTTCCTACAACAGCTACTCCTCAAGATCTGAATGCCATGATTGGGTCTATAAGTAGGGAACTCACTTGATAGGCCAAAAACGAATTGACCCCTTGTGATGAATTAATTGATTAATTAGCCAAGTTTATTAATTAATCAAATTAATATGCAAACGCCTGGTAGCATAAACAAATCACCAATTAAACTAAGTGCAGCGGAAATTAACTTGACACGGTGATTTGTTTACGAATGGGGAAAACCAACACGGCAAAAACCCCATCGGGTGATTTTAAGGTCACCACTCCCGAGAATCCACTTAAAATAATCCTTTTATATGTCTAAGGTTGTGAGAAAAGAAAGCCCAAATACATAATCATGGATTAGAGTCAAAATAGAATTGAAAATCTGTTTTTCATAAACCTCGACAGATACTTTATTTGTCGAGCTGCTATCAAGCCACGGGGCTGGAACAACTCTTCAAGCTTGATAGATGGCTAGCTGTCGAGATAGTTGTCGAGCTTTAATGAACTTGCACTTTTCAGCTTGAATCTCAGACAGACTTGCATGGCTTTAACACTTGATCTTGAAACAAGGTTTCTTGAAGTATTAAACACATCCTAGATCTACCCAATTACAAGTAAAATGCATTTTGTCAAAGGATTAGCCAATTATATAAAATAGTGACATATGTTCCTAACAAGTGAAACACATATGTCCTAACATCACTATTTCCTACTCTAACAAAGATTTGATGAAAAAGGGGAAGCACCATAATGACCTATTACACATTAATGTAGATGCCATAGGAAAAAGGATTCCAATGGTTCTAATTGATAATGGAAGTTCCTTAAATGTGTGTCCTTTAAAGACTGCAAGTTGCTTGGGCCTAAATATTAAAGATTTTGTGCTGAGTGATCAGCATGTGAGGGCATATAACAATAGTAGAAGGGAGGTCTTGGGAACTGTGACATTGAGCTCACTATAGGGCCAATGATCAAGAAGGTAGAATTTCAAGTCCTGAACATAGCCTTGTGCTTCAATATGCTCCTTAGGCGACCATGGATCCATGATATAGAGGCTGTACCTTCATCCCTATACCAAAAGGTTCAGTTTCCACATGAAGGAGCCATAGTTACCATATATGGCAATACTTTGACCGTACCAAAGCCCATTTTTGGTATTGATTCTGAGAAGGAGCTATTGACCTTGGATGGCTTTGAAATTGAGAAGCCTAGTTTTGGAAGAAGAGAAGAAGTGAAGAAGATCCCTATGGACTTTGCTCCCTACAACAACAATAATGTGGTGGCAATGATGAGGAGAATGAATTACCTTCTAGGGATGAACTTAGGGAAGATTATGAAGAAGGCAACTGCTCAAGTTTCAATAATTCCCACAGCCATACCACCTTTTGGGCTAGGTTATAAGCCCACTGATGATGACATGTTAGAGAAGGAGGTGAAAAGAATGGCCCGTGCCAAGGCTAAAGCCAAAGGACTCCCTTGTCCTTCGGAACCCCTAAAGCCTTATACTCCCACATTGAATAGAAAATTTGTCAAAGCTGGAGATAGTCAACGCTATTGGGGATTCCCTGAATTGAGATTCAATCCTGAGTCAAGAACAATGGCGCTTGGGTTTGAGCTATTATTTGATTGTAACAACAAGCTTCCAGAGCTGAAGAAGGAAGAAACAAATTGGGTCCCTACTGATTAGGCTGATTAAATGGACCTTGATGCAATGACTGCGCTTCTGGGAGATGCCATTTGCAATATAGAAGAAGAAGAGTACTGGGAGGCTTGCCAACATGCATTGAAGAGCCCATATGAAGCAAGAAACAAGTGATGAAGATGAGGAAGGGGGAGAAGCCCCTAGTGATGATGATGAAGGTAGCAACAGCAAGAGTGATAGTAGTGATAGCAACAGTAGTGACAATGGAAATAGTGAGGATGCTAGCAACAGTGATAGTAAAAGCAACAATAGTAAAGACTATGGTAGCCAATATAGTGACAATGATTGGGGTGAACCCCTTAGTGATAGAGAGGAGGAAGATATAGGACTTTTCTATGAAGACCACTTTGATGATGACGTGGACTACTATAATGGAGATATAGAGGATGATGCTGAAGTTGAACCTATAGATATGGAGAATGGTGTTGAAAGTGAAGAAAATGAACTAGAAAATGTGCTGGAAGCTATAGGAGACGACGTGGAAGTTGAAGATGAAGAGGTTGGTGATATAGATTATGATGATTACCCTTATGGGTGGCCCTTGGATTGGAGTTGCATTACTGATGTTAGTTCAAGGTCAGGTCCTCGTTATGACAAGCATGGTAGAGAAATTCCTGAGTTAGAGTCATTCCACAATTCAGAACTTGGCTCATTGACCCCATACACTAAGGAACAAGATGACATAGATGCTAGATTGGCCACCATAGACAGAAAGCTAATGATCCATAGTTTCAGAAACTTAATACTGGAGAATCTTGAAGGTGAAGATGAGAAAATGGAAGGGAATGAGTCAGAATACCCCCCTAATACATTTACTCGAGTAACAAAGGAAAGCAAGATCTATTTGGTGAGTGGATGGACAGTATAGAGCGTTTGGATGCTTATGTGTCTGACAAGCCCACAGATATGGAGGTTGATGGTGAAAACACTGATTATATAGATGAAGACCCCACGATACTAATGCTGAAGGAAGAAGAAACTCACTGGGAGCCACCCGCCATCGTTGAAGCCACAATCGAGTTAAAGCATTGGGCATGGGAGGGAGCCGCCCACCCCATGGAAGACTTTGTGAAGAAGACCAAGACTGTTGAGCCAATCACTCCCGCCAAAAACATTGTTTCTATCCCTATTGAGTCTGTTTTTGTTGAGTTTGTTGAGAACTCTTTTCCTTATAATATGATTTCTGATTCTACTTATTTGTTAACTTTGAATGTTTTTATTTCAAAAATTGGTAAAGAAACTCTTAATAATAAGGAATTAAAACAAGGGCATGTAGAACCAACAAAAGAAGAAACCCAACTTGTTAACCTGGGAACTGATGATGAACCTAAGATGATACAATTGGGAAACACTCTAACCTCCTCTGAGAAAGATGCATTAGTTGCCTACTGACAAAATTCAAAGAGGTATTTGCTTGGTCATATGAAGACATGCTTGGAATTGATACAGATATAGTGTAGCATTGCATTCCAACAGGTCCAACCATGAAGCTGGTCAAGTAGAAGTTGAGAAGAATGAAGCTAGAGTGGACTCTCAAGATCAAAGAAGAAGTTGAGAAATAGTACAATGCAGGATTTTTGAGAGTGGTCAACTATCCAGAATGGTTAGCTAATGTGGTTCCGGTACCGAAGAAGGATGGGAAAGTGAGAATGTGTGTAGACTTCTGAGATCTCAATAATGCTAGCCCGAAAGATGATTTTCCCTTGCCTCACATTGACATCATGGTTGATAAAGCAGCAGGACATGCATTGTTATCATTTATGGATGGTTTTTCAAGATACAATCAGATAAAGATGGCTTCGGAAGATATGGAGAAAACCTCCTTCATTACTCCATGGGGGACGTATTGCTACAAGATCATGCCATTTGGCCTTAAGAATGTTGGTGCTACTTACCAACGTGCAGCCACTACTTTGTTACATGATTTTATCCATAAAAAAGTAGAAGTTTATGTTGATGACATAATAGTGAAGTCCAAAGACCGTGAAGGGCATATACTAGCTTTACGAAAGTTCTTTGAAAGAATCCAATTTTATAAGTTGCGGTTGAATCCAAAGAAGTGCACTTTTGGTGTAATATCCGGAAAGTTGTTAGGGTTTATGGTAAGCCAGAGGGGAATTGAATTCGATCATGACAAAATCAAGGCAATTGTAGAGATGAAGCCTCCAAGGACTGAAAAGGAGATCTGAAGATTTTTAGGGAGGATACAATACATCAACAGGTTTATAGCCCAGCTCACAATGACATGTGAGCCAATTTTCCGTCTACTCAGGAAAGAAGTTCCCACAGTATGGAATAAACAATGCCAAGAAGCTTTTGAGAAGATTAAGAATTATCTTATGAAGCCACCAATATTGGTTCTATCGGTACCTGAAAAGCCATTATTGTTGTATCTCACAACTACGGATACAACAATGGGGGCTTTGCTTGCTCAGTACCTAGAGGAGTCTAGGAAGGAGAATGTGATTTACTGCATTAGCAAGAAGATGTTGGCTTATGAAGAGAAGTATTCACCACTTGAGAAGACATGTGTAGCACTTGTATGGGCAACCCGCAAACTCAGACATTATATGCTTGCTTTCAAGGTCTTGTTGATTGCAAGAATGGACCCTTTGAAATATTTGATGGAAAAACCTGTGCAAGATGGGAAAACAGCTAAATGGGTTCTGCTTCTATCAAAATTTGATATTAAATATGTGACTCAGAAGTCTGCGAAGGGGAGAGCAATTGCTGATCACTTAGCCCACTATTCACTTGAAGAAGTTGAAGAAATCTAAGGAGACTTTCCAGATGAGGATATCATGGAGATAGAGCTAGAATCATGGAAGATGTATTTTGATGGGGTAACTAATCAAAATGGAAGTGACATTGGAGTTCTCCTAATTTCTCCAAAAAGGACACGCATCCCATTCTCTGGTAGGCTTAACTTTCTTGCCATTAATAATGCTACTGAATATGAAGCTTGCATTATGGGGTTACAAGCGGCCCTAGGACTTGGAGTGAAAGAGTTGGAAGTATATGGTGATTCAGCCTTGATAATTTCTCAGATTCAGAATAGGTGGAAGATCAAGGAAGAAAGGCTAATGCCTTATCATGAATGTCTCTAGAAGTGGGCCTCGAAATTCAGTGAGATCCAATACCAATATGTGCCAAGAATGTAGAATCAGATTGCAGATGCTTTAGCAAAAATGGCATTCATGATGGATGGACCTAAGGAAGATGAAGCTCATTAATAGTGGTGGAACAAAAAGAAGAGCCAACTTATTGCATGTCAATAGAAGAAGATGAGGCAATGAATGGAGAAGGTGAATGGTATTCAGACATTCTACAGTACCTCAAGGATGAGACATACCTAAAGTATGCAGACAAGAATGACCAATTGACCATCAGAAGGTTGTCCACTAGTTATATTATTTGTGGGGAGAGGCTTTACAGAAGATCATATGACAAAATTCATCTCCTTTGTGTGATCGCCAAGGAAGCACAACAAATAATTGAAGAGGTTCATGAGTCAAGTTATGGGCCACACATGAATGCACATATGCTATCATGAAAAATAACGAGACAAGATTATTACTGGACTACTATAGAAGCAGACTGTGCAGTTCATGTTCAGAAGTGCCATCAATGCCAAGTCCATGGAGATTTGAAGCACATGCCACTTATGCCATTACATACCATGACTTCACCTTGGCCGTTTTCCACATAGGGAATAGATATTATTGGGAAGATTCACTTAACAGCATCCAATGGCGATGAATTTACACTTGTTGCTATTGATTACTTCACTAAATGGGTGGAAGTTGCCTTATACAAGGTTTTGAACTCAAAGAAAGTTGCTCAATTTATTCAGAGTAATATCATTTGTAGATATGGGGGTACCACATGAAATTATCTCTGACAATGGGCAGCATTTCAAGGGAGAAACAGAGAAGCTGCTTCGATAGTTCAATATTCAGCACCACAAATCCTCACCCTACCGTCCTCAGACTAATGGAGTAGTTGAGGTTGCAAACAAAAATATAGGGCAAATTTTGAAAAAGAGCATGAATCTACAAGGACTGGCATCTACAATTACCCTATGCACTTTGGGGGTATAAGTCATCAATTCGGTCTTCCACTGGAGCCACTCCTTATTCCTTGGTGTATGGGATGGAAGCAATCCTTCCCATTAAAATGGGTGTCTAATCATTGAGAACAGTACTGGAGAGTGAAATCCCTAAGGTATGTTGCAAAGTAGATATGAGTAATTGTGCATGATGGATGAGAAGAGACTTAAGGCCTTGTATCACATTCAAGGTTATCAAAGAAGACTTAGGAAAGCTTTTGACAAGAAAGTAAGAACTAGAGATTTGAAGTTGGGAGATTTAGTGCTGAAAGAGATCCGAGCCCTGATTCAAGAGATAAACGGGAAGTTCAAGCAAAATTGGGCAGGTCCATATATTATCAAGTAGAAATACTCTGGTGGAGCAGTAAGGTTGATGGACTTAGATGCAAACCCTTTTATTGAGCCAACCAATATGGATCAATTGAAGAAATACCACGTCTGAGGTGGTTGTATGAAAAAACCACATCTGAAGTGGTTGTAAATTATGTTGTTTCCCTTCCTAGGTTTGGCAAAAAAAAAGAAAAAAAGAAGAAGGTAGGTTGAAAACCCGAAAGGCCGATCTACACAAAAGGAGAGTAAAAAAAAGAGAAAGTGAGAGAGCCTGCTAGGTTGAAAACTCGAAAGGGCGGCCTAAGCAAAAATTAAGGCAAATAAAAATGAACTACGTGATGACCTGATCCTTCTACCAAGGAGGTACCCTAAACTGAACCCGAAATCTCAAAGTCTTAAATAATTCCTAAACCTAAGAATTTCACATCAACTTTTAAAATAAACATGTTCAAAGCCAAAAATAAGAAGAGCATTTTTTCTTTAGTCTTTTTCCCTTTGGTTGTTTGTTGGTTCCATCTGTGTTAGGTATTTTGTCATCTTTGTCCCTCCTTCTAAACTCATAGTTGTCAGCCTCATGTTTTTCTTGGTTATCCCTAAGAAATTTTTTACTCATGGCAGCCATGTCAGCCTCTTTATCTGCAATTTTGTTCACCAACGGTTAGAATATTCCGTAGTCATCCTGTGAAAGTGAACCTTAATAAAAGATTGATCCACTCAGTCAGCCATCTCCAAGCCCAACAACATGTTCCTTATAGAAGTAGGATTTGTGTCCATAGGAGTGAAAGGTTTTCTTCCTTTTCCACCAGGCATTCCTTACTCATATTGGAATTGTCTCAAGAGTCTATCCGCCTTATAGAAAGTTGCCCTCCTTAATCCAACTATGTAGATGTGATCTGATCCCAAAGACCGCAACAAAGGAGGTGGGCACTTCCACCAATAACAATTCCATCGAATTGAGATACTAGATTTCTTGTTCAGAAATTTCACCCAGCTGCTTTAAGTTTGACACTCGGTTTTGAGGATAGTCCTACTGAGGAAATTGCCAGGACCATAATCAATGATAGTAGGCATGGCAATCGTGTCCAGTCTTTCCATCAACCATATTTGCAAAGTCAAGGGACTCCCAAGAAAGTTTTGTGACTCTCCACTAAGAAATACGGAGTCCAATCCTAAGAGAGTTTCTGCCGAGATCAGAGAAGCAGGATTATCTCCATCTTTAACTTGACTCACAATGCCTATGGCTCGAGCATTCACAAAACCAGGCCTTCCTGAGCAAAGAAAAAAATTCTCCCACGAAGCAAAGAGCTAAGCCAAATTTTTTCTGCATGTTGTCAGTCACTCCATGAGTACGTTTGTTAATCAGTCTTGAAACAACTGCATGAAGATTTACCATGTGGCCTTGAAGCATGCTACTGGTAACTAAAGTAGAAAGTCCTACAGCACCAAATAAAATCTCCCTATGTCTAGGATCACAAGAAACTACTACGGATTTCTTGTCGGGATCATAACCCAGATTAGCTGGAAATTTTTCAATTGTGGGACAAAGTTCAACAGTTTTAATCCGAAATACATGGTCTTCAGTTCCCAGAACTTCACGGCAGCACAGAGGAAATCCCACTTGATGTTGACATTCCTCAAGGCCTTGATTCCCTCTAGCTTGTAGCCTGTAAGATTGGTCTTGGTGCTAAAATCAAAGCTACAAACCCATCTATTGATATCATGAATGGTTGAACGAGAAATTTTTTGATTATTAGCCATGTATAACTCTTGCATGTGATTGTTGTTTCTCGATAACTTTGATTCAGTGATTTGTTTGTAGGTTAGATGCAAAAATAAGCTACCTCAGTCCCTAATCAGGTGTAAATAGGTTTCAAGTTGGACATGTCATATTGTGATTTAAGACAACCCTGTATATGGTGTTATTTAGGATGCTACTATCTTTTATCCAAAGTTAGGGATCAAGATAAATATTTTATTACTATTAATACTGGGTGTAGAATATACCCCCTTAACACTTTGTTGTCATTTTTATCTACTTTTTGTTGGTATGAAGTATGAACTATCTTCACATTATTTTTGTTTGTTTATTTATGTAAAGAAATTAAACATCTTAATTTTTTTTCCTTTTATATTTTCTTTTTGTTGGATTTCTCTCTATAATATTTCATCCTAACTAAGTGATTTGAAATGAACCATTACATGTCCAATAGCCGTGAATGCTCGATGTTGTAGGCATTCTGCCAGTTTACCAATCTTTACTGTTGTAGTCACTCTTTGAATTTTCAAAGAAGCATGTAATGTAGAACAAATTTAAAGGGGCCACTGCAGTTTTTGCTTGACTTTATTATGATAATGAAATTAAGAATAATAATATGTTCAATTTCTTTAGTTCTCATTGCACTAGTCATGTATGCATTACTTTCGTCCTCATTTTCTGATAATCCAAGAATTCTCAAAATCTCATAATTTAGCCCTTACTCCCTAGTGCTTATAATTGAACTGCTAGTGCTTAGAAATCTCAAGATCTTGAAATTGAACTCCCTTAGTGATTACTATCCCAAGATCTTAGAAATTAACCCATGGTTCCTAGAATTCCATAGATCTCAGAATTCAACCCATAGCACATTGAATCTCTAAGATATTGAAGCTAAACCCTCAGTGTTTAGAATTCCCATTTCTTGATGTTAAACCCATTGGGGTTGGAATTCTCATGATTTTGATGTTAAATCCCAAGTGCTTAGAATTCCCATTTCTCATGTTTAAACTCTTTGTGGTTAGAATTTCAAAGATCTCGGAATGAAACCCCTCTGGTTAGAATTCTAAATATCTTAGAATTCGATCCCAAGTGTTTAGAATTCTCAAGATCTTATATTAAACCATAGAGCTTAAAATTCCATTCATCAAGTGTTAGGATTAGCGCCCTTAAATCCTATTGTATGATGTTATGTATGACATTATGTATGACTTAATGTTGTAATTAATAAAGTTGTTTTATTATTATCTAAAATAATGGTAACACGAATATTTGGACATTATCATATAGCCCATGAGATGCATAGTATGTGATTTATGTGATTTAGTCACAGAAGATATAAATCACAAGTTCTTTATAAACTCATAATATTAGTTCGTAGTCGGTGATGAAATTGGGCATTTCATCTGCAAATACTATAACATATCAACTAAGATGATTTGTCTTGATCATGGAAGTGGAGACTTCTAGTTGGTATGTTGATATATTTTAAGAGTTAAGACATATTGAACTGGACCGCTATGAGATTTATTATTCTCCTAAAGACTGTCAAATGAATAATAAATCTCACAACTTCTATTTACATCAACTCTTAATCCTGAAAGAATAATGGACCTAATCATGAAGTGTAGGTTGCTTTGATATATCAGGAGTGAGATCTAAAGTCACGATCAAAACCTCAATATGTTGAGCAGCCACATTTAGTGTTGATGGAACATATATTCTCAAGATGCAATTCATAATCTCTTAATGGAGATATAAAATATTCCCTTGAGATAAGTTTAATGGGTTTGGTTATTCAGAATGTTAGGCCGAACTACTTTAGTAAGGAGTTACTAAAGTATATATTTATGAAAATGGATTTTATAAATATATGATGAATAACTTGAAGGATTAAACCGGGTACTCAAGGATTAAAATGTAGTAATCTTCAAAGTGGCAGTCTATATTCATGACGTTGTATTACTATGAATATTTTATGAAGGGGTTGCATGTATAATAAAGTCTTGGGATATCATTTATTAATAAGGCCTAGAGTGCAATTATATTTATATAGTGTTATTAAATATAATTAATGGTAACTTTGGACTTGTCAAGAGTTGACAGAAAAGCCCAAGGCCAATTAGAGCTAGTGTCTTATTTGTTCCCTTTTGGTCCCACTCCAAGCCACATATTAAAGCCTAATTGGAATGGCCCAAAAGGCTAGCCCAATTAGATAATCAGTTATAAGGAGAGAAACATACAGAATTTTGTAAGTGAATGAAATGGTTTGTATGTGAGTGTTGGACACTATCTTATTCTCCCTTGAACACAAACATATAAACTGATTAAGAGACCACACTTCTAGTGGAATTAGAGTGAAGATTGAAAGTGTTCCCGAGTACTTCTAATATTTGGTTTTGAATTTCACTGCACTAAGTTACACTCTCTTGTTCCTATATTCTAAAATTTACATAGTACATGTTATCAATTGCGAATGAAGTAGATTCGTTAATTTTCTGCTGCATATGTTTTGTGTGCGATACAGACATGTATTTTTCCAACATCAATTGCTCCAAATACAACCCCTAGTGCTTAAAATTCTCAATATTTGGGAATTATTTCAAGTGCTTAGAATTCTCAATATTTGGGAATTATTTCAAGTGCTTAGATTTCACACTTCTCGGGTTAACAAATTGGCAAGATTGGAAATGCCACCACTGTCACAAAATTATAACCCTATATCCTTAGAATTCCCAATTCTTAGAGTTATACACCTCATGATTATAAATATCGAGATCTTATAATTAAGCCTTATTGCTTAGAATTCTCTTTTTTTTTTTTTTTTTTTTTTTTGGGGGGGGGGCTTAAATCCCTTGTCACTACAAAACATTCGGGCTATAGCTGTGTTTTTTTAGCCACGTTTACAAAAACGCGGCTATAAATTGGCTATAGCCGCGTTTTTAAAACACGGCTATAGGATATGTTTATAGCCACGTTTATAGGTGTTTATAGCCACGTTTTTTGGTTAGGCCCTATTGCCATGTTTAGAAAACGTGGCTATAGGACCAACCAAATAAATTTTTTTTTTTTTTTTTAAGATGACCTATGGCCTCATTTATAAAATGTGGCTTTAGCTTACCTATAGCTGCATTTTTTAAACGTGGCTATAAATTAAGTTTATAGCCGTGTTTATAGGTATTTGTAGCAGCGTGTTTTGGTTAAGTCCTATGGCCATGTTTATAAACCGCGGCTATAACTTTCCTATAGCCGTGTTTTTAAAACGTGGCTATAGGCCTGACCCCAAAAAAAAAAGAAAAGAATTCACCTATAACTGCGGTTCAAAACCGTTGCTATAGCCTTAGTATAAATATAAACAAAAAAAACTGATTAGTTTTTTGTTCATGATGAAACCTATGTTTTAAAAAACGAACCAGACCAGCCGATCTGGTCGGTTGAATCGGGAACCAGAGGCCAGTCCAGTTCGGTAAAAATGCCTAAAATCGGGGTTAAACAGGTCAAAATCGAAAACTGGAGGCAAAAACATTTTGTCTCCAGTTTGGTTTTTAAAACCATCAACAAACACTCGACAACTCTCATTCTCACTCTCCAATATCTCATTTTCAATCTCTCACTCTCACTCTCCGATTTGTCACTCTCAATCTCTCTTAGTCACTAAAACACGCGACATCTCCTATCTCTCTTAGTCAGACTCCGATCTTCGATCTCTTCATGCCTTGACAGTCTTTGCTCCCCGATCCCTACCGCTAAGCTCCTTTCCACCCGGTGAAGCTCCGATCCACGTCTTTGAGTACTGCAAGAAGCACGTCAAGGCCACCGACCCTGACCATGGGACGCCGAGTTCGTCAAGGTCAACTAGAACACCCTCTTCGACCTCATAGTGTTATGTAAAAACAAACCCTTTTACCCGTTTGTTCTGCTTTTGTTTTCATTCACTGTGTTGTGTTATTGGGTTGTTGTGCAATTCTTGTTGTTTAATGAAGATTTCTTTTTTGGGTTTTTGTTTGTGTAAAGTTGTGATTTACAACTATGTTTTATATTGGCTTTATTCCATGACAAAAAATGTTGTAATTGCTTTAATTTTGTTCCTTGTATTTTGTGGGATTTTATTGTATTGGGTTTAGTATTAAGTTGGTGAAGACTCAAGCTTAAATGAAGATCAGTGCATTTCGCAACTAGCTTGTGAGAAGTTCGCGAGAAGGGTTCCTGTGAAAATGGCATGTGAGAAGCACATGACTGGAAGTTGAAGAGTCGTGCCAGGCTGTCATTTTCGCGAGTGTCTCGCGGGTAAGGCCTTCTAACGAGGTAGTCGCGAAACTTTTTGCCTGGAGGATTTTTATGTGTAACTTTCTTACCCTTCACCCATACTATATATACCCTCATTTCCCACAAATGTAAAGGAGGCCATTCAAAGAGAAAAACCCTAGATAGGTTGTCAACAACACACACACCCATCTTTTAGAGAGAGATCTACTCATCCTTAGTGAGAAACCATTGTAGCCTCTTCTCCTTCCCTCTCACATTTTCATACCTTGAGAGGAGATTTGTACCCAAACACAACTCACACCTTTCCAGAGTGTAGAGAGTGTTTTGGAGCTTGGGAAGCTTTGGGGATTTGCCAAAAGAAGCCGGTGAGGCTTGGTAGATGCAATCGGGCGTATTGCGGGATCCGGAAAGCTAGACAAGACACGGTTCCGAGAAACCTTGTTGGAGTAGGAGCTTGGAGGGCTTAGGTGCATCGAGTGGATTAGGCTTGGAGGGTCTCTTGCTAACCCATGTATCCTAACTGATTGTCTAGTAGATTGATTTACCGCTTGGAGGGCGGCGGAGAGGTTTTTCGCCAAGTTCTTCGGTTTCCTCTTCGATAGCATATCGCCGTGTTATCTTGTATTTGCATTCTCTCTTCCCTTACTTTTGTGCTTTACTTTTATTGCTTGTTGTTCATGCTTATGCACTAGAGTAGTTTTACCAATTTATTGCGTTTCATTTACTCTTGTTTCCGCACTTAGATAAGTTAGAGTAAAAGCAATCTAGCCGTAATTTTTAATTGGGGGTCTAAACAGCTCTTGTGTTTTTAACACAAATTTGAGCTTCCAGTTCGGAAGCTGAGAAAACAAAAGTAGGATACAGTTATTAGGAATAATCTGATGAAAGAGTGATTTTGGGTGCCTCTTAAAAACCAAAATAGGATACAATTAAAATTTTCTATTTTTGCTATGTGAAGGTTCTTTCTGTTGGAAGAGGGACACTAATACTTAGGAAATTTTGACTTGTATGTTTTAGTTGTCGAAAAACATGGACGAAATTGATATAATAAAACTTTTATTTCTATGAATTATTGAGACCAATTGATTATGTGATTGGGAACACTCCACAAATTTATGTTTCTTTGACATGAACGCCCTTTAGCTAATGTTTAATTTGATGAACAAGGAGTGATGTTATCGTAAATTCAGCAAGTTAATATTTCAATTGTTTGGTTGTTATGCTCAAAATCCACAGGTACAAACTTGCAGTCTTAATAATTTTCTTTTCTTTATTTGATATGTCCATGCATTATGTGATCTTATAAATGAAACTCTCGAATATTAGCTTACTGTATTGTTTTCTTTTTGCATTGCTGGTGAACCCATATTGTAGTTTGCGCATAATGTGTCATTGAACTACATTAACTCTCAAGTAACTCTCTCTCTCTCTCTCTGTTGTCTGTAATTGTGTGTGCGTTACTTACTCCCCCCCCCAAAAGAAACACATATATTTGATGTCCTGAATTACCTTCTTTTTCCTGTATAATAGAAAGATACAACTGCACATAAGTAAATTGAACTTAGCTACTATATATAAGAGTCTTTCTTACCTAATGAAGCACCAAATTTGTTCTGATAAGCATTGCCAATGTAACAGCAAGGATACAACTCCTTAACTTAAATAAATCATTAAACTTTTAGAAAATATTGAGGTTCTAGTCATGGATAAGGTTTCAAGCAGATATATTTGACTAATTATTTTAAATTTGACTTCACAAACTCTTACTAGCCAGGGTGCATTTTCAGAGTAAATTCTAAATAACCTTAGATGAAGCATCCCATATATTCTTATTGAAGAGTTTTTTAGCCAAAAAGATTTTTCTAAAAAATTGGTCGTTTAATCTTTGGAGTGCTTATTTTTTCAACTTATTCCTGCAATTGCTAGTTATATCTTCAGTACCCTTGTATGATACATTAGATAGCCTTAGAGCAATATGACTTGAGGTGATTGTTAATAGCAGAGTTCTCTCCAAAGCAGTGAAAAATAATTGCAGAGTATACATGCCCCTTTGAGGCTATAGGACATTAATTACTATTTCTTATTGTTAGCTGTTTCTTTATTTTTCTGTTCTTTTCTTCTCCTCCTTTTTCCTTCTTTTGAATTGTCTTTGTGTATTATAGACTCTTGTTCAATTTTCTGCAATAGCTAAATCTTACTGGTAGGAAGCACATATTACAAAATTGTCAACTAATGTTAAATTGTTAATACAAACAATTTTTTTTTACTCTTCACTGTTTGAAATTGAATAGATCAACATCTTCTAGTGTAGACAAAATTATGTATTTATTTATTATTTTTTTTATTTTTTCAGTTGAGACCTTTGTGGGTTATAACTTATAAGCATGCATAACTGAACTCAGCATCATATAAAGTTATTAAGGTCTTCAAAGAATGCTCAAGGAATGAAATCAAAATCTAATTTGTTAACTAAGTTGCACATGCATTTATGAATTGAAATATCTTATTAGTTTTTGCTTTCTTTACATCATTTTTTCGGGGAAGGGTCCCATTATTATCTCTTACTGCACTGCATCATCTTCACATATTTATCTTTGTGTTAGTTGTTGTGCATGTGACTTTCTGTACTCTAAATTTTTTTTTTCAGAGGAGCAAAGGTTAGTTGTCCCTATTCTTATAATTATTTGTCTATTGTTTTCTTTTTTTTTTTAATTATAACCAAAAATTTTTATTCTTTAACCTTAGAGTCAATTTTTCTATAATATGTTTTAATGGTGTAGATAAGTCAATGGAAACATTGGTAGGATTCTATCTTTAAAAAGGAAAATAATCCAGAAAAAGGTAATGCTCAATTTCTCATTAAAAGTTTAAGTCTACATACTTTCCTGTGTTACGTTTCCTTCTGCTGAATCTCGAATCATAAAATAAATTTTTTCCTTACCTCAATTCTTTTGGACTGAATGATATAGAATTGAGTCACTCAGAAATTTTCACCCGTGACCTACATATACCAAGACATCAATGGTAGATATTGTAAAACAAGTGTATGAAAATATTTTTCCTTTGGAATTTTATAGACACATGTTTATTAGGAAATAACTTATCTGGTTTTTGCTGATAATTTTCTCTTGAAAGTACTTTAAATAAAATAAAATGCAAAAATTAAATAAAAAGAAAATATTAAAGTCACAAACCATTTTACAACAAATAAGAATTTGACACATCAACGATAAGGAAAAAATAAGAAAAAATAAGCAATAAGGCATAATATACAAACTTATTTTTTATTTTTGTTTTTTGATATAGTACAGATTGACAATGTTATTATTAGTGAAAGCAAATTAATCCACACCACTACTCTAGTTCCACATAATACAACAAGCAAGTGAAGAGAGATATCAAAGATGGAGAATATAGAGCACACAACAGTGGCCACCAATGGCATCAACATGCACATAGCGTCAATAGGGACAGGCCTAGTAATCCTCTTCCTCCATGGTTTCCTTGAGTTCTGGTACTCATGGCGCCACCAGCTTCTCTCCCTATCCTCCCATGGCTACCATTGCATAGCCCTTGACCTCTGTGGCTTTGGTGACATTGATGCGCTGCCCTCCATTGCCTCCTACACCTCTTTCCACATTGTCGGTGACCTTGTTGGCCTTCTTGATCATCTGGGTATTGACCAAGTCTTCTTGGTCGGCCATGACTGGGGAGCTATGATGGCCTGGTACTTATACATTGATGATGCCGTGAATATCACCAGTGAGTTTGCACAATCCTCGCTCACCAATGCAACCTGCAAGAAGAAGAAAGTAATCTCGCCGTGGGCACCGGTGTGGTGTCGACCAAATACCCTCCGACGGTCAAGTTAGAATTGTTCTCAACTCTAGAGTGCTAGAGAGGGTAAATTATGCGTACCTCGGTTTGTGAGAGTATTGGGGCTTTTATAGTAATAGAAAGTCGGATTCTCTTCCTTGGACTAGAAGTCCTTTCCTTTTAGGATTCTACTATGAGCAATCCCAAACGTGATGGACAAGCACTTCTTCGTAGGGTGGGCTTTTCATCCAGGCGGATCTTCTAGAATCCTCCTTATGCGGACATTCTGATCTCTATTGGATTTCAGACGTGTATACCAAGTATTTTAAGTAATGCTAAGCACCAGGCCCATCCTTAATGCCGGCCCATGAGTCCGAATCCGTCAGGCCCATGTTGCGCAATTTCTGACCCCATCATACATGTTCAAGCCAGACCAGGTCAAAGCAGTGGTCAACTTGAGCGTGCCATATTTATGCATGAACCCAACGATGAAGCCTGTGGATTCCTTGAGAGCTTTATTAGGTGATGATTATTACTTTTGCAAGTTTCAGGTAATTCCGTAACACTCAATTATTTGAATATTAAGAAATCGGATTTTAGTTTTTAGTTTAAAAGACTTGAATGAAATATGACAAAGTTCATTTTTTATTTATTTATTGATAAGATTCAAGAACAGAATTGAACACTGTTACATTAACATAGAGACAATTATACTTCACTTAATTTTAAATCGTAAATTTGAATCCAAACCTAGTATTTATCTCTTAAATTTTCTTTGGTAAAGCTCAATATTTGTCAAACTTAGATGGATGGTGATTAATAATTGTAAACCTTCTCCTAACTTTGTGAAAGTTTACTCTCTTTGGAGCATATTAAGAGTTACACTTGTCCATTGCCATGGTGTTCAAGTTTTGTTTGTGTTAATAGTCCATAGTTTTCTTGTTATTGTTCTTCATCTTCCCATGAAATTGCTAAACTCTACTGCAAGAACCTGGAGAAGCTGAAAAGGATTTTGCTTGTGTGGATACTCCAATTCTAGTGAAGAAGTTGTTTTCAGCTTTTGGTCCAGATCTTGTGTTCAACCCAAAGTAGGAATTAGAGGATTGAAAACTCCAGATACCTTGCTCTCATGGTTGTTAGAAGAAGATATTAATTATTACGTGAGCAAATTCAACCAGAAAGGCTTCATTGGAGGATTGAACTATTATCTAGCTTTTGACCTGTAGGTTTCATGCTTCTTTTTATTGACTTTTAAACAAGTATTGTTTGTATTAGCTAGTACATGGCTATTATAAAGCAGTAGACCACTAACACATTCTTAAGCAATACTTAGCACAAAATTAAAACTTCCACTACAGCAGTTTTTAGTTTGGGATTAGCCAATATGAGAGAATCTATTTGCTTGAGACATTAAAGCATGACTTCTCTTTATTTTGCAGAAACTGGGAGCTCAAAACACCATGGAATGGATTACAAATCAAAGTACCAACAAAGTTCATTGTGGGTGACTTAGACATCATCTACCATATGCCAAGTACCAAGGAATATATTCACAGTAGTTCCTTCAAGAAGGATGTACCAAATTTGCAAGATGTAGTTGTGATGGAAGAAATAGTTCACTTCATTGTCATGAGGCATGTGGAAGTTCCTGTTCCTGTATTTTTACCTCAAAAACTACCCCATTTCTCTGCATATTATTATCTTAATAAGGAGGTTTGAGTACATTGCAATTTGCAATTAATGTCTATTTAAGCATATTTGTTATTGATCTCAACAATGTCCAATTAGAAGTTGGTTATATGCTCCAGAGTACTAATATTCTATTTGATTGGTAGTCCTGGGAAAGACTAAGTGCCTTACATCCTTTAATAAGTTCTGAAATAATTGGAGGAATTGTGGAATATGACATGTGTTGGTTTTAATTAGTCTTATTGAAATCCTTTTTTTAGATTTATTAGTGTCACTTCATGAAATAGATAGTGCTTTAAAAGAGGAAACAATGAGATCAAACAGTTCTATTAGATCTTAAGGCGGTTATATTCTAATGTCTTGCTGAATCTATTTTTGAACGATAACTTTATGTTGTGGAAGAATTTGTTGTCTCTCTCCCCCACCCCCTAAAAGAAAAGATTTTTTTCCTTCTACTTCCATAATATTTTGCTGGTTGTGTGGACAAATTACCAAAGTATTCAAGGGAAAAGAGCATGCTGAAGTTTAGTTCAGTGTAAGTTAACTTCTCTTGTATATTGATTTATTTAAGCAAGTACTTTTCCTCCCTTTTGTGGTTTGTTGAGATAGCGTTTATGCAAAATAGAAATAGAAAAATAGAAAACGAAATCACACAGGGAACACAAACATGGTTAGGCCTTAGGCCAATGCCCATGGGCAGCGTCAATGAGAAGTTTCACTAATAAAATAAAGAGATTACAAAGGTGGCACAAAAGGACTCTCACAAAGTCTAAACCCAAAATACACGCAAAGCGCTATCTTTCTCAAAAGCACACAAGAAGAGAATCCTTATTTTCTCTAAGCTAATGCCTCGGCATGAACCCTCTCTTTCAAAACAACCAAGATATGTATATAGGTGCTCCCTCTATCACTAAAGAAGACCTAATAGAATCGGCTAGTAGAGGTCCAAATATTACTAGTGCTAGGTCAATAATTTAACCAAAAAGGCCTCTGAAATAACATGGTTATTATATGTTTGAGAAATAAAATTGAGGCTTTATTTGTTTACTTTAGTTACATGAATTGTAGATTGGGCCTATACCTGCTGACGATGGGATTGGGAAAGAAATCACAACTCAAATCACAACAACAATGAAGACCAATAAGACATTCTACACTGATTTTAATGGACGTGATTTCATCAAAAGGGTAAGGCAATACTTGCTAACTGTTGTTTCTACAATTTGTTTTGTATCATAAGATTGGATGTCTATTGTAAAGGATTACGAGTACTTTGGCCCAGTGATTAACACAATTGCACAATAGCAACAAATACTCTGTCTTGCTCATTATTATGGTAAAGAGAATGTCGAATTAAATTTATTCTATTTGTAATAAATTACTACTTTTATTGAAGTAGATGAGACACTTTATGTACACAGGAAAATAATTTCATTCTCTACTAATATTACAAGTTGATTGTGAAACATATTGAAAGGTTGAGTAGTTTTTTTTTTTTTGGTGAAATGGTAAATATTGAAAGGTTGATGATTTCGTAGAGAGGTTGAATATAGCCGCGTTTGTAAAACCTATAGCCGCATTTGTAGATAGACATTTGCCATTTGCCTAGGAAATAAAAAAATTGTGGCTATAGCCAAATAAAAATAAATAGATAATAACCGCGTTTTTAAAATGTGGCTATAGGCTGAGTATCTAGAGCTGCGGTGTAGAAACGCGGTTGAAATAAGACCTATAGTCACGTTTTTAAAACACGGTTAAAATATGTCCTATAGCTGCGTTTGGAAAAACGCGGCTATAGAGCTATCAGACCTATAGTTACAGGTATTAGGCAACCGCTAAAAACACTACTATAAAAAATGCGGCTATAGACTGAATTGACCTATAGCCACGTTTTTAAAAT
The DNA here is from genome assembly GCA_028535165.1 of Quercus tomentella. Classification (NCBI taxonomy): domain Eukaryota; kingdom Viridiplantae; phylum Streptophyta; class Magnoliopsida; order Fagales; family Fagaceae; genus Quercus; species Quercus tomentella. Next base: position 28,660,957 of record JAPQVY010000012.1, on the reverse strand, counting down.
GCGAATATAGGACCTTTTTTTTGTAGTGTGTGGCAAAAATTACCAAAATCTCATAATTAAACCTAAAGCGCTTATGATTCGTGTTTCTAGGGAATAAATGCCCCTTTGTTAGAATTTGAAAGAGCTTGGAATTTAATCCCTAATACTAAGAATTTCAAATATTCCAGAATTCAAGTTATTCAACACCTATTGCTTAGAGTTCCAATATATCAAAATCCAGTCCTTATAGCTTAGTAATTCCGAAGATTTTGAAACAAAATCACAAACGCTTAGAATTCGAAAGATATCACAGTTCAATCCCTATGATTTAGAATTACCAAGATATCTGAATTAAATCTCTAGAGCTTAGAAATCCCATTTCTTGAGATTAATCTACTGAAGGTTGGAATTCTCATGATCTCAGAATTGAAGCCCCAGTGCTTAGAATTCCAATTTATCTGGATTAAACCCCTCTTTGTTTAGATTTTGAAGATATTGAAATTCAACCTTAGTTCTTGGAATTCCAAATTCTTTGTATTAAACTTTTCCTTAGAATCCCAATATCACGAAATCAAACACCTAGTGGGTAGAATTATCATTTCTCAAGATTCAACGCTTCTTGTAAGAATTCCAAAATATTTTTAAATTCAACACCTAGCTAGTACTTAGAATTCTAAAGATCTCATAATTAAACCTCTAGTGCTTAAAATTCTACTTCTCATGATTAAACCCATCATAGTTAAAATTCCAAAGATTTTGGAATTCAATTCCTAGTATTTAGAATTCCCAAGATCTCAAAATTAAACCCCTATTTATTAGAATTCCCATTTCTTAGGATTAAATCCCCCGTGGGTAGAATTTCCTGAGATCTCTAACAATTTTTATTATTGGTAATTCCACAGGCACCTAATTGGTGACACCTACAATCTTGCTGTGTCCTCTTAATTTTTAGATGGAGAGGAGGTGCCATTTGAGTTAGAGCTTATGAACATATAAAGCTTTGACATTTATGATAAGCCAAATGGGAGGGGTTATAATCTGATTCCTCCATTAAGGTTTTACTCTACGGAGTTCACTTTGAAGGGTGATATATGAAATGGAGGTCTTTTGTTGTACGAAACAAGCTTAGACTTTGATCTGAATGGTATAGTATTAAACAAAAAGCAGGGAGATTTTATATGTTTCATGGAATCATGGTAGGAGAAGAGGAATGAACCCTATCTAGGACATAGCCCCTTCTTTTAAAGAAAGCGGTTTCCATTGTCCAGTACTTCTGCCTTGAAGAACCATGGTTCACTTGGTGGGATCAATAAAGTAAATATCAGTGAGAGACAGGTATAGAAATTTGATTGCATGAAACACTAATCACAAGTCTGCATCTTCACTAAGATTCACCAAAAATGAAGACATAATTTATTTTAGGTGATAAAATGACATGGGGAAAACTCGAGCAACTCCTTCTGTGAGCCATAAACACTAACAGTGGTTAGTAACGTGGTTGGCTATTTTTGTATGAAAGTTTTAATTCTCAAATAGGTGCCAGTTTCTTTTCGTAAACAGATATGGCATCACATTCTTCTTGGAATTTCACTAATTAAACTGACTAATACAACCGGTGGACATGAACTCAGCAAGAGTAATAGAAACACCAGTGCAGATAATCAATAGGTTCATGAAACATACATGGCTGCAATATGTAATTTTCTCCCGCATAAGGGCCTTGGAATGCACATGATTATGAATGAAACTGAAATTACATTTTAAACTCTTTTTTTCTTATCTGTGAACCTTTCGGACTTGTAGGCATGATCATCTAAATTTATAGTTTGGTGTCTCTGGAAAACTTCTAAGTTCTTGTCTTTGCAACACCTTTATATGCTTCTAATGCCTTGATCTATTACTTGTATGGCCGCCAAGGCCGGATTTTGAGTCTCAACTCTCAATTAGCTCGACCAAAGATATTCCTTTTGACATCATAGTAGTTGAATAGAATATTTATCTATTTTTATTGTCCACTACCTTTGTTTCTCAAAAAAAAACCTTTGTATTCCAACATTTATCTATTTTCATTCTCCTGTAACATCATCACTTGGCTTTCGACTAAGATAAATTGTTCATAGTAAAATCTTCTCTTTTTCATGTCCATTTTTCTCTAGATATGAAGCTCTTTACTTATGATCCCCTTCTTTTGGTGATCTTAGTAAAAAAAAATAAAAATAAATAATAATTAAAAAAAAAAAAGAGCAATCAAGTTGAACTAATTAAAGTTAAAACTAATAATTTCATTCCTAAAAACAGAAATGCATTAGAATTCTGAAAAGACGTAGATGGAAACAAAAATAATCATCCACAGAAGCATTAGAACAACAGAAACAAAGATCAAAAGACCACAAAACATTAATGTAAGGACCAGATTTGAGTTCCTAGCCCAAAGGATAAATGAGATTAGGCCCAAAAAGCCCAATACAATGAATTTGTAGAGAGTGGGTTGGAAAACCGGGCTTTAATGAATCAGACAACAAGTAAAGTAGATTTTGATGACGAGAAAATGAAGATAGACTGGTTTAATCTAAAGAAAATTGTCCTCGCCACAATCCGAGGAGATCAGTTATTATATATTTCTCTCAAGTTTGATTACAAGTTTCAATTCTTGATTGTTACGGTGTTTCTCTCTCAATTTCTCGATCCCCTTCTCTCAGGGTCTCCCTTCCATTTTATACTATCTTCCCCTTTCATCTCCACCTTCCACGTGTAAATTAGATTGTTGGTGTTGATCCTTGTCCCATCAACACCTTCCTGAAGTCTTTGGGTAGTAGTTGTAAGGCTGAAAGTTACTGTTCAGGTATCACTTCCTCATTAATGCGGTCAGAGAGTTAGCTGCAGAGCATTTAATGCGGTAGTAGCAGCTTTCCCTTTAGATATTTCATAGCCTCCCTATGTCCTGTTCCTTCTTGATACTTATCCTCATCAATGGAATTGTTTGGAACGTTGCTTTTGATGTCAGACTGTACGTTCCAACCTCGGCTTTGCTTAGCCGAGGAGGCATTCCTCGGACCACCTTTTTGGATGATCATGATCACACTTCACTTCTTCACTTACTAACACGGATTCTCATGAAAGTGTTTACTTGTCCTCGGCCTACTTAATGTCCTTGGATTGGACCTACGACCCAATATATATATAGATATGTGCTCCTAGGCCTATCATCCCTACAATTAACATTCCCTTTATCATGCCATGAACTAATTAAAGACAATCTAATGCTAATTGGAATAGCTCTCGTTCAAATGCAGCCCGCCTAAAGGATGTCTCCAATACCTTAACCAACAAAAGGCTTCAATCGTTTTGCACTCCTGCTTAAAGCAAAACACGATTTTAATTGTAAAATTCGCAATTTCATATATATACACACACACGCACACATATTTAGAGTCTAATTTTGTGTTATATGCCCCATTTAAAACTTTTAATTTTAGTGTCAAATAAGTTAATTCATCGCAAAATACGAGGAGTTCAATATAAATGGACCATAAACTTAATCATATATCAAAGTATATATCTAAAATTAGAAGAAGAAAGAGTTTGAAATATTATGTTTTCTATCGTCATTTGTTTGTCTAGCTAAAGATAATTCAACTTTATCTACTTTTTACTTAATATTATGAACAGTTGTTATTTATTAAGTAGAAACTCGTACACATAGTGTGTGTGCATACATACATACACATATATATATATATATATTTATTATATTTTTTTCCTAAATTGTATTTGTGCATGTGCATGAGATTTTAAACTAGTTATAATTAAATTGTGTATCCCCGTACACAAAGTACAACTATCACCATTCTAAAACCTAATTCCATTGGTTATATATATATATATATAAAAAAAAAAAAATTCTAATTCCTTCAATTTTCATCGAATGTCGGATATGAAGGCTTTTCTTTTAAATTTTTATTATTATTATGGATTAAAAATATATGTATAGAGAGACAATACATGTATTTAGTTTATGTGAAGAAAATAATATCTATCATTATTTCATACTCCTTGTTTTTGTTCACTCATCATGATTACAAGTCTATAAGAGATATATGGATTCAAATTATATATATAGAACAAAATAAGTCTAATGATAGCATAACAAAACAAGGATAAATAAAAGTTTTTGATACATACTTTCCTCGTTTTTTCTTGGGTTTTTCATCCACAGTAGGTGCTACTTTTCCTTGTGTTTCTTCAACAACATGTTCTACTTATCTGTCTCCACTAGTTTCTCCAATTTCACTGATCCTATGGTCAGGTTCCTGTATCAAATTTGGCCTATGCCTCATCTATTTGGTGCTTTTGTATCTGAATTCAACCATGATATAAGAGAAATGGATTGGTGTTTTTCTTTCAAATCATGCCTAATAGATTTTAAATATTATGGGCATGTCATTTTTAATGGGAAAAAGAGCTAGGAACCATCAATAGATGGATTTTTTTTATATGACTATTAATTAATAGAATAATTTTGTGGCGTAGAGTTTGCTTAGATTGAAAGACAAATATCCTTTTAATTTATCTGCACAATCAATATCATAATCTTCTCAAATGTTTGCAAAATGTCGTACTACTAGGCTTAAATAGTTACTGGGCACTAACCTGTGCCATGCAAGCGATACAGGAGTAATTGTAATGATAACATTAAGGGAAATGTTAAGTCTAATGAACCATTTGTTAGTGAATCATTTTAGAAAAGTTTTTATGGGAAAAGAGAAAAAACAATTAATGTTTTGACAACTTTTTTAATTTCTCATAAAAGTGGTATAAAAACTTTCCTAAAATGGTTTATTAACAATTGTCCTAAGGTCACTTGTTAACATGACTCGTTAAATAGTATAAGTGCTTGTAGAGTGTGGAGGACAAGGGCAGGAGTTCAAGTCTTCAGGAGGGAGTTTCATATACGTATACACTTAGATTAGGCTAGAGTAGAATTTCTATCTTGTAAAAAAAAAAAAAAAAAATGACCCGTTAATAATACAATAGAATCTCTAACATTAATAAGTCTACGAAGTACAATAGAATCTAAAGTCTAATGCAAATCACAATAAGTTTAGAACATCGAATATAATAGCAATAATACCTTTATTCGTAGCCATTTCAATTTCATGCCCAAATTTTTACACGCAACGTTGTACCTTCATTTAGGCTGTATGAATCATGTGCAATGTCCCATGTGTTGTGGGATTGTCCTTAATTTTGCATTTGAAGTGTGGGAAATTTTAGAGTTGTCAGTTTTAAGAAGCCTTAAGCCTAAGGTCCAATCAGAGATAATGTGATCTAGAATATGTTCTAGCTAATAGCTAGGGACAATATGGAGGTGTTTATCTTCTGTATGACTACTTGGAGGCTATGGACCTATGGTAGCATAGAAATGAAATTCGACATAAGCAAGTACTAAGGAGCACACAAATGATAGTGGCACGTTGGGCTAAAAATTTTGCAATGGAAGTCATGGCATGGCAGCAAGACAAAATGAACAACAATCATTTCAAGCCCCAAAGCGTTGTTGGACTTTTAATGTAATCACAGGTAAGGTAGGGATGGGTATCCTGGTGAGAGAGATTCAATTGGCATCAAATAGTTTTAGAAGGGAGAAGTCATGATGAAGCTCCAGCTTTAGTATTGGTATGGGCTGTACATTTTGCAGCAGAGCTGGGTCTTTAGCATGTTGTCTTTGAAGGCACAAATCTGAAATCCTCTCAATTTTATGCTCTTGCATCTGTAGCAAAAGGTTGTATAAATATGGGTCATTTATTGGAGGTGGCAAGTCAGTGAGCTATTTCTTTTAGATCATCAGTTTTTTAATCTTACAAAAGCAATTTGTAACAAACCTGCTCATGCCATAATTGTGTTGGGCCAATCTTGTAATTCTGAAATTGTATAGATGGAGGTAACAGGAAACTCCACCATTTTGAGATTGTGGCTGTTGCTAGAGATTAGAGAGGGGAGTTGGTATTCTCTTGTTCCAAAAGAGCGAATACCACCCTTCCTCTCCAAGCAGAAGCATAAACTGTATTATGGGCATTAAGATTGGCTGAGAGATTGGAATTTGAATCCACATATGTGTTTATGTTAGGACATATGTGATTCAATGTTAGGAACATATGTCAATATAGAATTGACTAATCCTTTGACAAAACGCACTTTACTTATAATTGAGTAGATCTAGGATGTATTTAATACTTCAGGGAATAAAGTTTCAAGATTAAGTATTAAAGCCATGCAAGTCTATCCAAGAAACAAGTGAAGAAGTGCTGAATTTTAAAGCTCGACAGCTAGTATCTATCGAGGTTTAAAAGGCTGCTGAATCTCGATGCTCGACTTCTCGAAAGATAAACTATCTATCGAGGTTTATGAAATTCAGTTTTTTAGAACTAATTTCAATCCAATCCGTGAATACATGTTTGAGCTTTCTTTTCTCATAACCCTAAACATATATAAGGATTGTTTTAAGGGCCGTCAAAAGTTGTGCAAATGTGAAGAAAAGTTGTGTTCATGAAAATTGTGACTGGAGACAGAATTTGCCCTAGTTCATATTTCTCTTGAAGAAGCTGCTGTGTTTGTACACCATAGGGTTTTGTAACCAAGGAGTTTCGTGATCTTCATCGTGTTGATGAACTGAAGAACTTTGTAACCAACATCTTTCTCAAGTTAGTGAGTAAGCCACGTACTGAGATCCGCGTATCGAATTGGTTAGTCACGTATTGGGAGCTGTGCATTGAAAGGAGAGAATGTCACTACAGAACAAGTCCAATTGGGTTTTGGGGAAAAGAGTTTAACTGTAGGTTGGTATAAGGTACTGAGATTCCTTTACTTGTAACCGCTTGTTGTGATAATAGTGAATTCTCGGGAGTGGTGACCTTAAAATCACCCGGTGAGGGTTTTTGCCGTATATGTTTTCCCCATTCGTAAACAAATCACCGTGTCAATTTAATTTTCGCTGCATTTAGTTATTTGGTGATTTTTTTGTACTACCATGCGTATTGCATACTAATTGAATTAATTAATTAACTTGGCTAATTAATTTGTTAATTCATCACAAGGGGTCAATACATTCTTGGCCTATCAGTTTAGAGTGACTCTAAAGTCTTTGTTGATGCTCTTGTATCCCCTTGTCAAGGTATCCATTGAAGAATAAAGTGTATCTGCTATGATATATATATATTTTCTTTTTTCTTTTTTTTTTTTAATTTTTTTTTTTTTTTTTTTTTTAATGGGACTGATATGCTATCGCAATTCCCAAATTACTTCGTTTCTTGGGTTCCTGGAGTGGTGAATGGCGTAGCTCATGCTTTTGCCAAATAGTCTTTAAAGAATAATGTATATGCATGGCTCTTTTGATTTGGCATGCGGCCCTTTCAGTTTTGTATCCGTAGTTAAGGAGGAATTTATCGGCCACTCTATATAATTTCCTTGCTTGTTAATAAAATCTTTCCAATCCATCCAAAAAAAAAAAAAAAAGAGGAAAAGAAACACCACCATTCATTTCTGGCCTTGTGGCCGAGGATGTCCCCAATTTATAGTTTTCAACCGGTATCAATAATAAAAGTCTGTCTTTATTATCCAAAATGAAATAAAATAAAAAGAAAAGCAAGAAAATTGAACCTAAAAGCTTGAAGTGCTGGTTGAGGTCAAATTTCGTCGAACAGTCGGAGGAATTGCTCCTAAAAATTAGCTGACAGTAGCTTTTTCTATGTGCAACTAATTCTACTCAATTACACCAAAGTTTTCAGACTCGGACCGTTCATTGAACCGTAAAAGGGAGAGGTTCAAGGTTTTTGAGGTCGAACCGGAGTCGAACTATGATGACGTCATAATTAATTTAATAATTATTTTAATATAAATAAATATATTAAATTAGTATAAATAGAAAATTTAACTAAAATAATCCAATTAAATATACATATCTATATTTCAAATATATATTTTCATATCATAACTTTTACAAGACAAATAAGAAATATCAAATTCTAAGCAAATTTAAATATAATATCTATTTATTTATTTATATATTGATTAGTTAAACTTGTAATAATAATAATAATAATAATAATAATAATAATAATAATAATAATTATTATTATTATTATATAAGAATTAGAAAGACACTCAAATAAAATAAAATAAATTATTTAATAATTTTAAATTGAAATAATTATTTAATAATTATTATATACTTAACTGTAAATATTAATTAAAATTAGAGCAATAATAGTACCATAACATTTTATACAAATTTTACCACAATTTGCCATGTGACGAGATATGAGTGGTAGAAATATAGACCCATAATTTTTTTTTTCATTACTCATACTTTGCCATGTGTCAAATTATAGCAAAAAATTGTGTAAAATATTGTGATAATTACTCTTAAAAGAATAATGCTAGAGATACAAATTATTTTACAAAAAAATTTTCAAACTATTGATGTGATAAGTGATTATTGGTAAATAAAAATGTGATATTAATGCTGGGCCTAAATGAAAACCAATAAGAGGTTGGTCATATCAACATTTTGTAAAAATGTTGTAAAATAATTTGTGTCAGAGCATTACTCCTCTTAAAAATACTTAAAATATTTAATGCACCTAGAAATGTAGGTCACATCATGCTGGGTAGCTGAAAAAAAAAATCTAAATCTAATGGCTGAAATTTTTTTGCTTTTATTAAAAAATTAAAACCTTTCATCATTCCAATGTTAGCCACGTGAAGGACTTAGGAATTCAAAAGGAGTAACAAAGTAAAAAAGAAAGAAAGAGAACACATAGTAGTAGTATTCAGCGAAAAAGAGGAAATTACAGAGTGATCTCCATCAACGGAAAAAGAAAGAGAAGAAGAAAAAAAAGAAGAAAGAAGAAGAAGCAGCAGCAGACGACGAAGGCGTGATCGGCGATTGTGTTGGCAACTTGCTAGCTGCTGCTTCAACTGGGCGTAGACCCTGCTTCGTTGTGTTCTTCTTTTTTTTTTTTTTTTTTGAGGAACTTGTCTTTTTCTTCTCTGGTTCTTTTTTTTTCCTTACAAATCTCTTTTTTCAAGATCTGAAGTTATCAGATCTCCTTCCGATCTTTGTTCTTCTTTGTGTTCTTTCATTTCTTCTAGATCTGATCATAACTTCATACCGGTGTATTGGCCAAAATTCACCAGAAAAGCTGAAACAAAAAGAAACCGTTTGAACCTCAAAAATCGGTCATGGTTCACAAAACCGGGCGGTCGGACCGCGGTCCGTGTGGGTCCCTGCTTTTTTTGCATATAACGGTTCTTCACCCTAAACAAACGTAAAGCTGAACGGTTCGAGGTTTTCTCGGTTGGACCGTACGGTTCGGTCTGAGTTTCAAAACCTTGAATTACACAATGGCTAGGGGCTTAAGTTTCAAATTATTCAGGATAATATATACTCTTAACAACCAGCAATAACAACTCAGAAATTAAGAAAAACTTTAAAGAAGACAGACATTGTGAGTATGGTTTTGAAACTCAAATTGTTCAAAGAACCGAAAAATGGAAAGGTTCAAAAGTTTTGAGATCAAACCGTGATGTTGTCATAATTAATTTAATAATTATTTAATACAAAATAATTAAAATAAATGCGTAAAATTATGTAATATTGACTAAATCAATGTTTAAAAAGGTTCAAATATATCTTAATTCAAGATAATATGATATTGTGTTACTATTCATTGCATAAATTTGGTAAATATTCTCTTGTTATTTAAAATATTTTAACAAATTATATCTAAAAAATGATAAATTAATATAGCTAAAAAATTTCTTAAAACAATATAACTAAATAATAATAATATTAAACTTTTAATGATCCATTCAAGATAAAAGGAAGAAAAAATAAATCCAATGCAACTCATAACTCATGAGATCTCATCAGACAAGGCTTTTTAAGTAAATAATTAAAAACATCCAATCCCCACTCATGTTTCCCCAAGCCATCAAATAACCAAACTCTTCCTGAGCATTTACATCAGTCTTTGTAAAATAGAATAAGCCCCACATTTTGCCCAACCAACCCCCAAAACCTCTCAAATCAGTATATGTATAATTGTGTAAAATTCATCACTTTCACCTCCAAACCTATTTCTTCTCTTAACATTTTCTCCCCCCTTTTCTTAGTCCCTCTTCCACAATTTTCAAACAAACAAAGCATAAGCAAAAGTGCAGAACAATCCCTCTCAATCTCTCCCCTACTCATCTTTCTCTTTGCTTCTCACTCTTTCGTCCCTAAACAAACAGATCTGGTGGACAGTAGACTCCACATCTTTTTTTTTTTTTTTGGGGGGGGGGGGGGGGGCAAAACTACATTGTGGGGGTACAGCCCACGGTTGTGTAGCAATCGTTGGGGCCACAATTAATTTGTATGAAAATGAGGGTATAGCTCACAATGGGAGGTCCAAGGTAGGATTAGATTGGCAGTTGGTCATTAGAAGAGGTTGTAAGGTGTTTTGAGATTATCTGTTAAGCCGTTCGAGGAGGTTCTCAGGTGGCCGAGGTGCCCTTCAAGTATTTTGAACTAGATTACTTTTTTTCTGAGAGGAATGTGTTATCCTCCCCGTTCACTCATGTTTCTCTCCCTAGAAGAATGTTCCAACCCATTTCCTTCAATTTCTCTCCTTTTATACTATTCCGTTAATGGGTCAATAATGATAAGAATATTCCACCTGTGCATGGGCCCTACCACTTGTAGGTTTTGGGTGGCTTTTTGAGTCTAGAGCATTGTTCAAACACATCCAATCTTGTACCAAGAAGTGGGTCCCTTTGGCTCTATCACTATGATGATTTCCTTGTAACTTGAACTTGCATCAAGACTTGTGCTCGAATGGTGAACTCCCCCAAGGCATTATATCTCCTCGGCATTACCTCTCTTTCTAAGGGAATAAGTGGGGTCTATTCGGACTCAAGCATGGTTACTTAATGAGCAAGTTCTAGCCCCTCACACGTGGATTTGGTCATAAACTTATGGCCCTCGGCACATGTTTAGTATGGGCCGAACTTCATCCACCTACATACACTATTAGTCTTTGAAATTTACCCTGAGCGCAATTTTTCCTTCAAGTTTCAAGTGAGTGCTATTGGTTCCTTAAGTTTTTAAAATGAGTTGTATTAGTCCTTTTGTTAACTATTGTTCTGGTATTGCTTTTGTGGCTAACAGAATAATGATTTTGCATTTTTTTATAAATGTTGTGGCATTTTTTAATGAAAAATTTTCAAAAATTATTTTACATGATAAGGATAAAAAAGTGCTTACTCATACAAAGCATAAGCTGACGGTTTCAAATAAAGCCATAGCACAAGCTGACGGTTACGGGTAAAACCGTCAGTTTCCTTTGGTAGGTGTCAACAAACGAAGTTCTAATAGGGGCAATGAGGGGAGTCAGCAAGGCGCACCTAAAGGCTGACGTCATCAATAAGCTGATGACATTAAGGCTGAAGGATGTAGGATAAAGTTGACGACCCTGATGCAGGTTTACTTGCTACCCATGTTTGCATATATAAAGAAATATCTTGCGCCCCACGCTTGGTGTTAATAAAAAAGACTCCTACAAGGAAAGGATTCCGAAAAATACGCTCATGAGGATTCCTATAAGGAAAAGAACTCTACACCAAGGAAGAGAGGTCAACCCTCTACTACTATAAAAGCCCCAATACTCTTATTAGCCAAGGTACGCATAATTAACCCGCTTTAGCACTCTAGAGTTGAGAGAAGTTCTAACTTGACCTTCGGAGGGTACTTGGCCGGCAACACACCGGTGCTCTCTGCAAGGTCTTCTCTTTTTTGTGTCGTTCAGGTGTTGTTTCGAGTACGTGAGAACCGTGTAGCTTACTGGTGGTTTTTTTGGCATCATTAGTTGGCGCCGTCTGTGGGAAACGGCTTTGTAGTAGATTTGTAAGTCATAGCAAATGCTTCCCGGACAAAGAGTTGCATGGTACTTACTCGATCAATGGCGACCACGAACAACGTTCAGGAAGACGAGCTGCGACCGACTGCTTTCGAGAGGCAAGTGCAGACTCTAACCGCGGTCGTAGAACGCCTCACCAAGCAAAACCAAATTCTGGACGAACAATTACGCCAGAAGGTAGGACATGGTGCTCAGGAAGGGGACCAAGAAGGTACCAGTGCCGAGCAACGAGACCGAGAAGGACCGGAGGGTAGTAACGCCCGAAGCAGGCCAGAGCAACAAAATGTAAGCCTCCCATCCCTCACGGATATGACTCCACCACCTGTTGCCGCAGAGATACAGGCGATAAAGGAACAGATGGAAGTTATGATGAACGCCCTTAAGGGACGAGTGTCCAGTGATCTTGACGATCTTGTTAACCAAATTGACTCACTGTTCACCGCCTTCGTCAATTCCTTCCCCCTATCGCATAAGTTTCACATGCCACAGATAGATAGTTACGACAGAGTCAAGGACCCTCTAGATCACCTAAAGACCTTCAAGACCTTGATGCACCTTCAAGGAGTAGCAGATGAAATCATGTGTAGGGCCTTCCCTACGACGCTGAAGGGTGCAGCAAGAATTTGGTTCAGCCGGTTGATGCCCAACTCCATTAGCACTTTCAAGGAGCTAAGCGCTCAGTTTATTGCACACTTCATCGGGGGACATAGGTATAAGAAGTCTACGACTTGCTTGATGAGCATCAAGCAGCGAGAGGACGAGACGCTGAGATCCTACATATCCCGCTTCAATAAGGACGCACTCTCGATCAACGAAGCCGACGACAAGATACTTGTAGCGGCATTCGCGAAAGGACTGTGGAAGGGAAAGTTTTTGTTCTCCCTATACAAGAATGACCCGAAGACTATGTCAGAAGTACTTTACAGGGCCACCAAGTACATGAATGTTGAAGACACACTGCTGGCTTGAGAGGAAAAACCCAAGAAAAGGGAGAGACAAGAAGACAAGTGGCAAGACCAAGGGCGGAAGAAGGCAAGAACAGGAGACCGAAGGGATGAAAGGCGCTCTAGGTCCCTGGGAGGAAGGTTCACAAGCTTCACCCTGTTAACTGCCCCAGTAGACCAAGTCCTAATGCAAATCAAGGACGAAGAGGCCCTGACCTACCTCGGAAAGCTGAAGGGAGATCCTAACAAGCGATCAAGGGACAAATATTGCCGCTTCCACCGTGACCATGGTCATGACACGGCTGATTGTTACGACTCAAAGCAACAGATCGAGGCTCTTATCAAGCAAGGGAAATTGCAGAAGTTCGTCAGAAAGGAGAGAGCGGATCCGCCTCCTCAAGAGCAGCCCCACCAACGGGATAATGAGCGCCCTAGACCCTCCATTGGAGACATAAGGATGATTATAGGGGGAACAACGACTACTGGGTCGTCAAAAAAGGCCCGCAAGACTTACCTTAGGATGGTACAGAATATCCAGCTAATGGGCTCCGTGCCAAAGATAGCGCGAACAGAAGGCCCCATCATCGGATTCTCGGAAGAAGATGCGCGACGACTTCACCACCCGCATGATGACGCGCTTGTTGTCAGCATTCGAATAGGAGACTACAACATGCATCGGGTGCTGGTTGACAATGGCAGCTCGGCGGATATCCTATATTACCCGGCGTTACAGCATATGGGGATTGACAAAGAACGATTGATTCCGACGAACGCCTCGCTTGTTGGTTTTGGAGGAACAAAGGGTGTTCCCTCTGGGTGCGGTCACGTTATCTGTAATGGTAGGCGACTACCTTCAGCAGATCACCAAGGACGTAACATTCCTAGTAGTCGATTGCTCATCCGCCTACAATGCTATCATCGGACGACCCACCCTCAACTCATGGAAGGCTGTAACTTCAACCTACCACCTAATGATTAAGTTTCCAACCGACTATGGAGTGGGAGAGCTACGCGGAAATCAGGTGGCTGCACGCGAATGCTACGTAGCCATGATGGAAATGGATGACCACCTCCAAGCTATGAACATAGAAGAACACCGAATGGCAACGAAGCCCGCAGAGAAGCTTGAAGAGATACTTCTTGACGAGTCCAAGCTCGATCGGACAACCAAAATTGGAACCCTCGCTAATCCCACGCTCCGTCAAGTGCTCACAACCTTTCTTAGAAGTAATCGGGATGTATTCGCCTGGAGCCTCGAAGACATGCCAAGGATAGACCTTTCAGTCATGGTACATAGGCTGAATGTGTCGTCCTCCTTCCCACCCATTTGACAGAAGAAGAGGGTGTTCGCCTTGGAGCGAGATAGGGCCATAGCGGAAGAGGTCTGCAAACTACAGGAGGCAAGTTTCATTAGGGAGGTTTACTATCTTGATTGGCTGGTGAACGTGGTGATGGTTAAGAAAGCTAGCGGGAAGTGGCGGATGTGCGTGGACTTCACCGACCTTGACAAAGCATGCCCCAAAGACAGCTATCCCCTCCCACGGGTCGACGTTCTAGTAGACTCTACGGCTCGGCACTAGCTGTTAAGCTTTATGGACGCTTTCTCGGGTTACAACCAAATCCGGATGCATGAAGCTGATCAGGAGAAAACTTCGTTCGTGACTAGCTAAGGCCTCTTCTGTTATAAAGTGATGCCATTCGGTTTGAAAAATGTGGGTGCGACGTACCAGAGGCTTATGAACAAAATGTTCGCACAACAAATTGGGAGGAATGTACAAGTCTACGTTGACGACATGCTGGTAAAAAGCCAAAGGGAGGAAGGTCACTTGGAAGACCTCAGGGAAACATTCGACACCCTTCGTTCTTATAACATGAAGTTCAATCCAGGGAAGTGTGTCTTCGGAGTGACGGCGGGAAAATTCCTAGGATTCATGGTGTCTTAAAGGGGCATCGAGGCCAACCTGGACAAGATCCGGGCCATAATGGAGATGGTACCCCCAAGGAATGTGAGGGAAGTACAAAGCCTTAACGAAAAAATAGCAGCACTAAATAGGTTCGTGTCAAGGGCAACGGACAAGTGTTTGCCCTTCTTCCACACGCTAAAGAGATCATTCGAGTGGACTGCCGAGTGTCAGCAGGCATTCGAGGAGTTAAAAGCCTATCTCTCTTCCCCACCGCCGCTAAGTCCATCGCAGCCAGGAGAAGAGCTTTTTCTCTATCTGGCCGTCTCCCCTGCCGCCATTAGCGCTGCCTTGGTCAGAGAAGAAGAAAGAGTGCAAAAGCCCGTGTATTACACTAGCCGGGCGCTTCGCGGTGCCGAAGAAAGATACCCACCCATGGAGAAACTCGCCTTTGCACTAGTTACGACAACTTGCAAACTCAAGCCATACTTTCAAGCCCATATAGTGATCGTCCTGACCGACAAGCCCCTGCGACGGGCAATGAGCAACCCTGAAGCTGTAGGTCGACTGGCGTTATGGGCCATAGAATTGAGTGAGTTTGACATCTAGTACCGCCCGCGGACCGCCATCAAAGGACAGGTCATCGCGGACTTCATAGCAGAATTCACCCACGATGAAGACAAGGGGGCTGAGGAGTCTCCTCAGTGGAGCATACATACAGACGGATCGTCCAACAAGCAGGCTGGGGGGGCTGGCATCGTACTACTGTCACCCGAAGGAGACACGGTTGAATGTATGGTCCGTCTCGACTTCCCCACCACCAACAATGAAGCGGAATACGAGGCATTAGTAGCAAGCCTCGACCTCGCCAAAGTAGCAGGAGCCATGAGCGTGGTTATTTACTGCGACTTTCAGGTCGTTGCTAACCAAGTGAATGGAGACTACGAGTGCAAGGGCGAAAGAATGAAGAGGTACCTGGATTAAGTAAGGAGAAGAGTAGACGACCTAGAGGCCAAAATCATCCAAATCCCCAGAGGAGAAAATGAGCAAGCCGACCGTCTTGCCAAAGCCGCTTTAGCAGAACATATGATCACCCCCGGTAATGTACTCTCTTTTGTTCAGCTTTCTCCATTAATAAATTCCGATGATGTACAAGTGATAGGCTCCGAGAGTAACTAGACCACACCGATAGTTTCATACTTAAAGAACGGCGTCCTGCCAGATGGGAAGGAGGCCGCAAGAAAGCTGAAGGTCCAGGCAGCGAGATTTGTCTTGGTAAAAGATGTCCTGTATAAAAGAGGCTTCTCCCATCCATATCTGAGATGCTTAGGTACGGAAGAGGTGGACTACGTCATGAGGGAGGTGCACGAGGGGATTTGCGGAAACCATTCGGGGTCAAGATCATTAGTGCATAAGCTTGTGCGAGCAGGGTATTATTGGCCCACCATGCAGAAGGACGCTGAGGCTTACGTTAAGACCTGCGAGGCTGCGACAAGTGCCAAAGGTTCGGCAATATTATTAGACAACCAACCGAAGAGTTAACCTCGATGACCGCCCCATGGCCGTTTGCTCAGTGAGGATTAGATATAATGGGACCATTCCCTACAGCAGTACGACAGCTGAAGTTCCTGGTAGTGGGCATTGACTACTTCACAAAGTGGGTGGAAGCTGAAGCCTTGGCCACCATTACGAAGAAGAACATGTGGAATTTCGTCTGGAGATGCATCGTATGCAGGTTCGGAATCCCTAGAGTCTTAGTCTCGGATAACGGGAAGCAATTCGACAACTACTCCTTCCGGGACTTTTGCTCGCAGTTAGGGATAAGAAACCACTACTCCTCCCCCGCCGACCCTCAAGCCAACGGACAGGTCATAGTCACGAACCGATCCTTGCTTAAGATTATCAAGACTCGGTTCGAGGGGGCAAAGGGTATATGGCCTAAAGAGTTGCCAAGCATACTATGAGCATACAGGACAACGGCAAGGACACCCATAGGAGAAACACTATTCCGGCTAACGTACGGGAGCGAAGCAGTTATACCAGCCGAGGTCGGACTCATAAGTTACATGGTGCATAACCACGACGAGAGCAAGAACGACGAGGCCATACGCCTACAACTTGACCTGGTAGATGAAGTCAGGGCGGTGGTAGAACAAAGGCTAGTGCGATACCAGGACCGCAACACTACAACTCCCGGGTCCGACACAAAGACTTCCAGGTTGGAGATCTCGTTCTAAGGAAAGTCATGGGCGCTGCAAGAGACCCCACCAAAGGGAAGCTCGGCCCCAATTGGGAAGGGCCTTACCGGATCACGTCATGGCAAAGGAAGGGTACTTACTACCTGGAGACGTTAGACGGACGGAAGCTGCCACATCCATGGAACACCGAGCACTTACGGAAGTACTACCAATAAAGAAGACAACATGGAGAACGACGCCCCCCCTTTTTTATTTACAGTTCACCATAGCAAATTTTAGTTATACTCCTCAGTTTTATCATTTACTTTAGTTTTTGCAACAATACCTTTTTTCTTTTTAAGCCCAAAGGGCAGGATTTTTTCTTTTTCAAACTACTTTTTTCTACGAATGCATGGCAATAAGACGAGTTTATTCAAAAATGGCTGAAGTTTCTGTTTACAAATTTATAGTTCATAAAAAGTGAACGACCCTAAGTCCGCAAAAAAGTGGATGACTTTAAGTTCACAAAGGTGAATGACTAAGATCACAAAAGTGGACGATTTGAAGTTCACAAAAGCCAACGGTCTCATTAAATGGATGAGACTATAAGAATGACAAGGTCATTAAGTCCATAACGTGGGCGAAGCCATAAAGCCGACGGGCTAAATGACAAGGTCATTAAGTCCATAACGTGGGCAAAGCTATAAAGCCGATTGGCTAACAAAAAACGACAAGATCGTTAAGACCATCATAGGGACGAGGTTATAAAGCCGACGGGCTAACAAAAAACGACAAGATCGTTAAGTCCATAACATGGACAAGGTTATAAAGCTGATGGGCTAAATGACAAGGTTGTTAAGTCCATAATATGGACGAAGTTATAAAGCTGACAGGCTAACAAAAAACGACAAGATCGTTAAGTCCATGACATGGATGAGGTTATAAAGCCGACGGGCTAATAAAAAATGACAAGGTCATTAAGTCCATAACATGGACGAAGCTATAAAGCTGACGGGCCTATAAAAAATGGCATTTTCATTGAAGTCTATAAGGTAGATGAGGTCATGAGGTTAGCAACACAATCAAATGCCCAGAGGTAAAACTCATGAAACCGACGAGCTTATCAAACTCAAGGGGTAAGATAGACAAGTTCAAAAAGAACATAAGTTGCACGAGCCTGTGTTGACAGATTTTTATAATAAACAAGTCCATCAAATTTAACGGGTTTCCCCGGACAGACGGGATTGTAGGTCGACGAATTCATTCTAGGCATCCAACACACAACACATCAACAAGTAAAAGGCAAAAAATGATGGAAGTAACATATAACAAGATAAACTGTTTACAAATAAAAGCCCAAAAACAAAGGGGCACTTAAACGTTGTTTGCAAAATAAATGAAATACACATAAAGAAAAATCAGGAAGCAGGAGCGTCAGCAAGGTTCCGGTCATCTTTCAGAGACTGAGGATCTTCAACATCTACAAACACCGCTGAAGGGTTAGAAGCAGAAACATGAGGAGGATTGGCAGC
Organism: Quercus tomentella; assembly: GCA_028535165.1. Classification (NCBI taxonomy): domain Eukaryota; kingdom Viridiplantae; phylum Streptophyta; class Magnoliopsida; order Fagales; family Fagaceae; genus Quercus; species Quercus tomentella. Next base: position 28,642,467 of record JAPQVY010000012.1, on the reverse strand, counting down.
AGGCTGGGCTAGAATGACGACGCCATCATCCTTGGGAGGAAGATTGGACTCAGGGGAGCCGTCACCTTCATCAACCACGTCGTCACCAACGGGTGACGTCAGCACAAGATCATCCATTGTAATCCCAGATAGGTCCAGCTCTGGGAAAGCTGACGCGACTTGTTTAAGGTAATCATCAAACCTAGTGCCATAATAGTCGGCACAAGAGTCAATATATGATTGCGACGCCTTAATTGTTTGGACATCATCAATCCCAACTGTCTCCACCTTTTCGATTAAAGCCGTCACCTCTTTCTGAAGCATCTCCTTTTGACGATCTGCCCCCCTCCAGCTTCCCCTTTGTCTCCTTCAGCTCATTATTTAGAGTACGAACGACATCCTTATATTGCCTCTGCTCATTCATCAAGTTTGCATTATGCTTCCTAACACGGCTGACGACCCCCTCCTTGGCAACACAACGGTCCTGAAGGGCCTTAACACGCACCAAGGCCTGAAAAAGATACAGGCATCAGTCAAATGAATCAGAAAGAGATGAAACCAACTTAACCTGAGGAAGCAAGCATACCCGAGTAAGGTCGAAAAGAGCTGACGCCCCTAAGTCCTCCGTCCCTAATTGATTGTAGGGCCCTATATCTGTCGGCTTTATGAAGGACTCCACTTCCTCGACGGCATAGTCCTTATGGGTTAGAAGGCAATGGGGTCCCTCGATGACTGGACCAGAGGAAGTCATTACCCACTTGCCCGCACCCTGACTAGACTTAAGGGGTGACTTCTTCTTGGGAGGCACGTCCCTTGGAGTGACGGCAACCTTTTTGGAAGGACGGTCGTCCTTCCCATCAGGCTTCCTTTTTAAGACCTTAGAGACGGTCTTGGGGGCTGATGAGGATCCCCCCTCTGTTTCCTTTGCCTTCTTCTCCTCATTTTTGCGGGCCGCAGCAGCCCTCACCCTTTGTCTAGCAGATTCCATCTCTACACAAAATAACTAACGTTAGTACAGCAGACGGGATGAGTAAACTGACGAAGGCAATAAGGAGTCTACTCACATCGACGAGAAAATTCGTCCAACCTACGAGCTTTAGCCGTCGGCTCTGGACCCCCGTAATACAAGTGAATAGTGTCAAGGGTAACCCACTCTTCTTAGCGGCATACCCAATCAAACCCCTCAATGAAAAAGTATCTACTTTTCCAACTCCTGTTGGAATTTGGCATGTCAGATACAAGTCTTAAGTCCTTCTCTCAGACGGAAAAATGATAAGTTCCTTTAGATGAAACGATCAGACGAGGTTTGTAGCAATAGAAGAACTCATCTAAGGAAAGCTGACGGTTCCCACCACTCAGACGACCCCATAAAACCTCCACTCCAATAAAAGTCCTCCAAGCATTGGGGGCAATCTGGCTGACGGATATAACCATAAAGTCAACTAGCTGACAGTACAATGCCATCAGTGGTAGCCTCAATCCAGCAGCAAGCACGACGTCATACATGCCGACGTCTGTGGTCCTCCCTGTATAGCACTTTTCCTTTTTCCTAGGGAGACGGAGTGAGATGTGGTCTGGGATTTGGAAACGGGTACGTAATTCCTTGAAAACCCTGTCACTCATTTTCGGCAAAAATTTGTTGACGGCCCAATCCTTAGGAAGGATGAAGGGACAGTTTCCTCCGAGACTGACTGAAGCCTCTTCATAGGACTCCTCGTCACCCTCATCCTCGTCCTCATCTCCGTTACTCTCTCCCTTCCCCTCATCCTCACCTACTACTTCCTTCTCAACTCCCTCAACGTAACCTTCTACATCATTGCTAGGTGACTGAGCTGACGTTTCCCTTTTTGAAGACCCAGAAAAGCCGTTGGACTCTTGACCTGAACCAAAAACTTCGTCGTAGCCCGCTCCATCGCTGACTGACGACTGTTCACTTGACGCGTCACTCGACATCTGACTACCTACAAGTGACGGATCCATTCTAAGTACCTAAATTGACGTCCTCACTAAGAAATTGTTCAGTTAAGAGCAAAAATGCGGAGAAAGAAGGAAAAAGAACTTACAGGTGAATGAGCCTTGAAGGAAGGAGCAGCCTTGAAAGTGACGGCGTTAGCAATAAATGACGAATCAACAAAGCTGACGAAAGCGAAGGCGACGAGCTCTCTCTCGAAATATCAGCAAGGTTGAAATAAGGGAATGAGGAGAAGGATGCGCGTTATATATAGGAGGAAAAATGCGTGGGAGACGAAGTGACGCCCTCGTCCAGAAACGAAGCCAATAAGAGCGCGCCACGTGTCTGAGCAGTAAATGGCTGGCGGCTCGAGGAATCACCCATAAATGATTTTCCCGCTCGTCTGGACCAAAAGATAGTTAACTGATAAAGACTTAACTCCACAACCCGTCAGTTTAAAACGACGAGGATATGGAGTAGGGGGCAGCTGATAAGGATAAAAAAGTGCTTACTTATACAAGGCATAAGCTGACGGTTTCAAATAAAGCCATTAGGCACAAGTTGATGGTTATGGGTAAAATCGTCAGTTTCCTTTGGTAGGTGTCAACAAACAAAGTTCTAATAGGGGCAATGGGGGAAGTCAGCAAGGCGCACCTAAAGGCTGACATCATCAATAAGCTGACAACATTAAGGCTGAAGGATGTAGGATAAAGCTGACGACCTTGATGCAGATTTACTTGCTGCCCACGTTTGCATATATAAAGAAATATCTTGCGCCCCACGCTTGGTATTAATCAAAAAGACTCCTACAAGGAAAGGATTCCGAAAAATACGCTCATGAGGATTCCTATAAGAAAAAGAACTCTACACCAAGGAAGAGAGGTCAACCCTCTACTACTATAAAAGTTAACCCGCTCTAGCACTCTAGAGTTGAGAGAAGTTCTAACTTGACCTTCGGAGGGTACTTGGCCGGCACCACACCGGTGCTCTCTGCAAGGTCTTCTCTTTTTTGTGTCGTACATGTGTTGTTTCGAGTACGTGAGAACTGTGTAGCTTACTGGTGGTTTTTTCGGCATCATCATTACACATCAAAATACTTGACTCGACCATTCCCAATATGAATGATATGATATTGAAAGTCTGAAATGCACGAGAAAGCAAGCTTGCCTAGAGAAGAGATCATTGTCGATTTCCATTTGTTGAAATATGAAATTTAAAAGCAAAATTTGGTTACATAAAAAAAAAAAATATATTCAAGTAAGATTTATGAAAGAATATAAGTTTTGGACAAATTTGTGGGATAAAAAATAAATATAAATAGTGCACACAATTCCAAATGTATGGCAGCCAAGCTCACTTAAAAAAAAAAAATTGTCACTACCCATTATTTAAAAATTAAAAAAAAAAAAAAAGTGGGGGGGGGGGGGGGGGGTGAAGATGATGGGACATGTGGCTGGGTGAAATAACCTCCTGCTCTTGCCACACGCCCCACTCCCTTAAATAACTCCAAATGAAAAGAGGCATATTGCTGAAAATCAGCTACAACCCACACCAATTACCCGTGAAAGAAGCAAGTGCAGTAGTGCACATTGTTTGCAGTTGCTACCCTTTTATTTGGTAAGTTGAGAAAATTAAAGAAGTAACTGCTCTTCAAATTTCCTATAAATTGAAGTGATCAAAACAGAAAAAAGCTTCAACAAGCAAAAGAAAAATAAAGCAAGCACAAAAGAAAAACACAAAGCAAAAACACAGAGAAAAAAGAAGAAGAGAGACACGGTCAGAGATAGAGAGCAACATCAAGCTAAGGAGGACCACGCAGCATCAACAATAGGTTTATATATGGGATTTTATTTGTCCCTTTCTTCTCTAAATCTCTCTCTCCCTCTTCCTCAAATATGAATTTTTGTTTTGTAAAACATATAGGGTCGAGTTTCATGAGGAGTTCCTAACTCATATATGAAGCTTTAAATACGAGTCCCAGACTCGTAGATCCTGTTTGAGAATTACCAAATAAAAATTCTCTCAAGTTTTAGTTTAATGTTTTCTCAACTAGAGTCCTTGACTCTACCAAATGAAATACATCAATGGAGTCCTTGACTCCACCAATTCAAATTTTAGAGTCCTTGATTCTACCAAATAAATGGAGTCCTTGACTCTACCACATCTTAATAGAGTCCTTGACTCTACCAAATCTTAAACAAATTGGAATTCTTAACTCCATCAATTTAAAATAATATGCTTCAATGGAGTCCTTGACTCCCAAAATAATTTTAAATTGAGTGGGGTTTCTAATCTCTTCAAATTCCAATATGACTAATTCTTTAGGATTCCTAATTCCTTAACCAAAATTGAAGTTTCTAATTCCTAAAATAAAATGACCATAAAATTGATTTGAGGAAAATTTCCAATTTCCAATTCCTAAAACATGTTCATAAAAATAAAATTGCTTCAAAAGAGTTTTCTTTCCCTTAATTAAATTTGGGAACCTTAATAAAAATATAATTGTTTATTAAAATTCCTACAAATAAGCAAATGAAAGAAAGGAAAATTTGCTTGGACATTCAACTTCTCAAAAAGAGAATCCTTGGTTCAATTTCCATAAAAAACATGGTTCTTGACTTACCCTTGAGATTAAAATCAATTATCTCACCAAAAAACAAAATTAAGTCAATGCTTAATTAAACACCAAGTATTAGACTTAAATGTCCCTCATTTAAATTGGACAAAATCATATTTGGGGATTTTAAATCTAAAACCTCAAATTTAAGAACTATGAATTGGCTTGATCTCCATCAAGGGTACGTAGACAACCTAAATAAATTGTTAGGTGTAGCCACCAAAAAAAAAAAAAAAAAACACACACACACACACACATATCCCCTCAAATACAAAAAAAAAAAAAAAAAAAAAAAAACTTATGTAGAAAGGCAACGTGGTTGGAATCAAAGGGTCTTCCCTTAAAACAAGGGATTGTAATTAAGAGATATATTATCTTGAATGAGCATTACTCACATCAATAAAACCTATATGCCAAAAGGCCTATTGGTGAAATTATGTTTGATGAATTTTACTAAATAACAATTTTTGGTTAAACATAATTTAAAATTTTTTGTTAAACATAAGTTGACAATTTTTGTTAAATATAATTTAACAATTCTTATTAAACATAATTTGACAATGTTTGTTGAACATAATTTAACAATTTTTCGTTAAACACGTGTTAACAATTTTCGTCAACACATGGCTGTCTCAAAGTTGTACCAATCCACAATATTGCACCATTTGCAATGATGTTGCAATCAATCCATGGGTTTAAAATTGTGGACAAAACCGTATGGGTATTGAGATTCAATCATAACAAATAAATATTGTATGTCGTGGAGCAAAGAGTGGATCACAATGGTTGGTTGCGTTGCTGGCATTTATTTTAGGATATATACATTAGACGCATTGGAGGATGTGTGGGACTTTCTGGATCTGAAAAAAAATAAGTGTGAAGCTTAGAAACCGTTGATCCTTATGTATTGCAATGGTTCAATATATCTCATTTGTGAACCTGTGCATAAGTATTTGCCAACCGTTTGAGTTTATAACTTAATGGTTGATTAAATTATGGGTCATTAGCAAGGGTCGTGCACAGTTTTGTATAAAAGAAGGTTATGGTGGTAATACAATTCTAAACCCATAGACTGATTGCAATGTTATTGCAGATGGTGCATACAGTGGATTGGTGTGATGCTTAAGACAACCATGGAAACCAACAATAGTCTCATTGACAACTTTTCTTTGTCGTGCATTTTAGAAACTGACAAGAAATGGTTGAAACAAGTATTTTGGTATTAATTCTTGAAATTTCTTCACTAAAAAATTCTACATCATTACAAAAGAAATTGTTAGGTTCTAACATTTTAGAACAATTGGCAAACCGTGAGTACAAATTTGTCTAGATATAGATTTTAGATTCTATAGGGTATATTAGACAATATTCAATGATGAAACAGGAATTTGCCTCATCAGTATGTTCCTCATCAATTGATGGACGACCTGTAAAACCTGTGTCACAGAAAGCACTTAGTGGATAAAGGTACTGGTGTGGGGCTTGCCAAGGACCCTTTGATGCCAAAGTTAGCTTAATATTCAGTAGACCGTTATGTTGCAGCTGGATAATCAATGCTTAATGATGGCAATTTAACTCTAACGTTTTCTGCTTCATAACTGATCCTTAATTCTGCATTATTGGATGAAGGTAATGGTTTTGTGCTATTCATTACTCAACCATTAATGACTGCCCGGACTTAATGCATGCACGCTCGTCCATAACCTTACTCGTCACTATTATTGACGGTTTGTGAATGATGGACAATCATTTGTATGCTTCTCGTCAATTGCCCCCTTTATTTCTTTGTCATCTATCATGTAGATGAGCTAAGGAATATGGAAAGTCTATTTTGGGCAAATCACTTTGTACGTGCCTCAAGATCCTCGTCCCATTATATTTATTATCGGGCGATATTTTCATCAGCTGATTGCTACGTCCTGTGATTGTGTTGGCCACACGTGTAACTTTTCCTTGAGTTTCCCGTGCATTGAATTAATTTCCTTTTTTTATCAAAAAAGCCTTCTCATATTCCTTTTCTTCTTCTTCGTTATACACTAAGCTTGGAGTCTGAAACTAAAAGAGAGTTCCTGTATTTTCTACATGGTAAGACTTCTTTTTCTCTCTTAATGGTTGATTTTGACTTTATTAGGAGGGAGACTCCCTCTATTTCGTTCTTCTATGCTAGGTTAGGAGTGTTTCTTGAGTCTTCTAGCGGACGTTGTCCCTAAGTAGGTTTATTTGTTCCTTGAAACTGTGGGGCTTTTAGGCATGTTTTGATCGGTATTTACCCTTTGCTCTGTCGTTCTCTAATCACCCATCACCTAGAGATGACTTCATCATCTTCAAAACCTTCCTTTTCTTTAAAAATTCATTCGTCTTCAATCCCCTTTCATGCTCTCTCTGAGTCTTGCCTTTTAGGGACAAGGCATTTGAAATCTATTCGCAAGAGGTTTCAATTCCTTGAGGGGGTATCTATAAGATTATCTTGTCCTAATGAGAAAGCATGCACCTTTGCTCATGGCGAGGTGAGTTTTTACGAAGCTACCTTTTCATGTGGCCTTCATTTTCCAGTTCATCCCTTTACTATACAACTCCTTTCTGTTTTGAATGTTGTGCCTAGCTAGCTCGTCCCTAATGCATGGAGGATGATCATTAGTCGTATGTCGATCTGGGTGTCTGTCCATGATGGGGACATGATTACTCTGAATGAGTTTCTTTATCTGTATTTTTTGAAACCTTCTACCCATTATGGGTATTTTGAACTTTTGCCTTGGAATAGGGAGTCTAGAATCATCGTAGCTTCCTTACTTCTTTTTTTGATTGGAAGTCACGTTATTTCTTTATTTCCGAATCTAGATGGGAAACCATGTCTAACAACCTGTGGGGAGAGGTCTCGTGGTTGCTATGGAAACGGGAAGTCCTTTCTCTTGGTGCGTCTCTCTTTTCTTTTTCATTACACAAATTGTTTTCAGTTTTACTGTTTTTCTGATCTTCGCTTTGCCCCCCTTTTTTGTAGTTACTGATCGTCGTTTGCTGGAGGAACACTACCAAGGATGAATTAAGACTGCCCTTGAGTTTGCTCTCATAGTTGATGATTTCAACGAGCTGGTTGATCCTCATCACTTGTACAAGTGTTGTCTTGGACTCGAGCCTTCTGCGTATGTTTTGAAGAAAATTGCCCTGGAAGAAAAGAGTAGGTTTTTAATCCTTCGTTCTTCTTGTCTTTCCTCATAGATTTTCACCCTTCTAACCTTCTTTTTGCAGAAATGGCCACTAGGTATAGAAAAGACAAGTATGCTCGTGTTATGAGCTTGAAGAATGAACCCCTATCTCACATTACCCCTGGGTCAAAGAAACGCAAGCTTGATGAAGGGAAGGACAAGACTCTTGTCCTTAAGTCACTTTTTGGTACTCCTTCTCCCACACCTTCCCTCGAGATAATGACCTTCAGTCCTTTAACCACGCGTTCTAAAGGGAAGGCCAAGATTGGAAAAAGTGTTTAGGACAACCCTGCTACTGCCCTCGGACGAGCTCATAATGTCTTCACTGATGATGAGCTTAGGGGTTTCTTGTCTATCCCCTCTCACGAATTGGTCAGCCGTCACATTCACAAACTAGTACAGGTATTTCATTCAACGTTTCTTCATTACTCGTCAAGTGGTAATATATGCTCAAAATCACTGATCCTTTCATCTTTCTAGGTTCTTGGTGAGTTTCTTCGTTTAACGACAGACTACTTGAGTGGCGAAGAAAAGGAAGTGGTGGCCAACTCCAAGGTTGATTATGTTGAGGCCGAAAATTCAAGGTTGAGGAAAGATTTGATTAAAGCTATGGACCAGTCTACCAAGGCCCAGGAGAAGGTGAAACAATTGAAGGAAGCATTGAAAGTTGAGAAAAAGCTTGTCATTCAGAAAGACGAGGAAGTCCAAGCTGCTCTCCTGAGAACGGACGAGAAGGGTGAGAAGGTGATTGCCAGGTTCCTGGAGTTTGATCGCTTCTCTGACATGCAGTTCAAGCAGTATTTCAAGGGTTTTGAGCTTCTTCGTCGTTGGATGATGAAGCACCATAGCCATGTAGTTGACTTCGCAAACTTGGACTTTGAAGCTGTTGACACTAAGATCCTTACTGATGAGGCCAATGAGAGAGAGGGTGTTGAAACTACCAGAATTGTTGAAGAAGAGGGTGCTGTTATAGGAGGAGCTAATGATGAGGCTCAGATAGAGGTGGACCATATGGAGGAGACCGTCAACGCTCCTTAAAGTAGAAAAGACTTTATTTTCTCTTTTTTTTTTTTTTTGGTTCCATTTTAAAGACAATGGATGCCTCCTGTTTTGAGGCTTTAAATTTAGAAACAATGGGTGCCTCTTGTTTTGAGGCTTTTATTTTAGAAACTATACATTTAGAACTTTAAAGCTCTTATGATTCATGCTTGTTCTTTTATTATCCTGCTTAATGATTCAACTCGTCTTTTGAGTTTTCACCATATTCTGTGATTTCAGCTCATTTTTAGAGTCATTACCACGTCTATGGTTTTTGACTTGTCATTTGGAGATTTTACCATCTGCTGTGATTTTAACTCATCTTGTGAGTTTTTACCACTTTTATGATTTTAGCTCATGATTTAAACTTATCTTGTAAGTTTTTACCACATTTACGATTTTAGCTTGTGATTTAAACTTATCTTGTAAGTTTTTACCACATTTATGATTTTAACTTGTGATTTAAACTTATCTTGTAAGTTTTTACCACATTTACGATTTTAGCTTGTGATTTAAACTTATCTTGTAAGTTTTTTCCACATTGATGATTTTAACTTGTGATTTAAACTTATCTTGTAGGTTTTTACCACATTTATGATTTTCACTCTTCACTCGAGCTTTTTGTCACTCTCGTTTGTGATTTGAACTTATTGCTAGATTTCAGTTACTTCCTTTTCGTCATTGACATTTTGTCAGACTTTATTAAGAAAGGATGGCTGAACAAGCCTTATTATTTCATGTATTCCTCATATATGAGGGAATTACAAGGAAAATAGCAAACTGAAAATAGCTTTAAGAAATACTTGAAAGAAAAGAAATACTTAGAAAAAACAATTAAATCTCGCTTATCTGATGTGTTGTCAGGCGAGGTACTCTTTCAAACAGAGCTTATTAGACCAGGCAGCAACTTTTACTGATAGTACTTCTTGAGATGCTCCATGTTCCAAGGACGAGGAAGTGGATTGCCTTCCAAATCCTTTAAGTAATAGCTTCCTTGTCTGGAGTAATGGACGACCTTGTATGGGCCTTCCCAAGTGGGCCCCAACTTCCTTTGAGCTGGATCCCTAGTAGCTTGGGAGACTTTTCGCAGCACCATATCGTCAAGGTTAAACCTTATGAGTTTTACCCTCTGATTATAATACTTCTACATTTTTTGTTGGTACCTACCCATTATTAAGGCTGCTTCATCCTTGATTTCAGCCAAACAATCCAAGCTGAGTTTTAGTTCGTCATTGTTTGTACCTTCATCGTAATGAGCTTGCCTAAGACTAAAGACTCCTATCTGGCTGGAATGACTGCTTCAGTGTCGAAGGCCAACTTGAATCGAGTTTCTCCTATTGGTGTTCTCGCTGTTGTCCTGTAAACCCATAATACCCCAGGTAACTCTTCAGGCCATGCACCCTTTGCCCCCTCAAGTCGTGCTTTGATGAGTTTAAGCAAAGTACGATTTGTTACTTTTGTCTGCCCATTAGCTTGTGGATGCCCAGGTGACGAGTAGTGATTTTGTATTCCTAGCTCTGCACAAAACTCCTTGAATTTTTTACTATCAAATTAACGACCATTATCAGATATGATCGTCCTAGGGATCCCAAACCTATAGACGATGTTCTTCCAAACAAAGGTCTATATCTTATCTTTAGTTATTGTTGCTAGTGGTTCTGCTTCGACCTATTTGGTGAGGTAGTTAATGGCTACGACAATGTCGATTCCCTATGTAGAGAATGGCTAAGGTGAAGAGATGCTCATCAGTAACTCCCCAGGTATGTGTTGCACGTTGCCAAACTGCTGACATTTATCACATTTCTTCACAAGTTCAGCTGCATCCTTTTGCATAGTTGGCCAAAAGTAGCCTGCCCTAATCGTCTTTCCCACCAGAGATCGTGGTCCGGAATGGTTACCACAGACACCTTCGTGTATTTCTCTTAGCACGTACATCGCTTCGGTAGGGGTCAAGAATTTCAAGTATGGCATTGAGAATCCTCTTTTGTAGAGTTCTCCATTCAAAACAGTAAACCTTGCTACTCAGACTCTGATGAGTCAATGGGAGTTGGCCGTCTCTAATGTAGGATATGATTGGTTCCATCTAGTTGCTTGGTTTTTGAACTACAAGGGTCTGCAGTCCATCAATACTAGGGATTGTTTTTGAACTTCCATGAGCAAACCAATTGTTGCTGGAGCATCTTCAGTTGAGGCTAGTCTGGCTACCTCGTCAACGATTGAGTTTTCTTCCCTTGGGATTAGCTCGAGTTTGATGTCATCAAACTCATCAATGAGCTGGCTCGTCAACTGTAGGTATTTCTTCATTCTTTCCTCATTTGCTTCATATTAGTTGGTTATTTGCCCCACAATTAGCTTGGAATCGGACCTCAACCTCAAATTATTAGCTCCTAAGGCTCTTGCAACCCTTAAGCTGGTGAGGACTACTTCAAACTCGGCCTCATTGTTCGTTGCTGGAAACTGGAGTTGAACCCCATATTTAAGGACGTCATTCTTTGGTGATGTTATTATAACACCAATGCCTCCGAGTCCTATTATAGACGAGCCATTTGAGCAAGCTGTCCAATACTTTGCTTCCTGATCAAAGTTTGGAAAAGTGAATTCTGCAATGAAATCTGCTAGAGCTTGCGCTTTGATTACTATTCTTGGCTTGTACTCAATGTCAAACTGGCTTAGCTCAACTGCCCACTGAATCATACAACCTGCAGCATCTGGCTTGCTCATTACTTTTCGGATTGGCTAGTCTATCATAACTATAATGGTATGAGCGTGGAAGTATGGACGAAGCTACCTTGAAGCCACGATTCATAAGAAGGCAATCTTCTCCATGCGTGGGTACTTTGCTTTGGCACCTTGAAAAGCCTGACTAGTGTAATACATTGGCCTTTGTATCTTGGATTCCTCACAGTTCAGAGCAGAACTGACGGCCGTTGGTGATACAGCCAAGTATAAAAACAAATCTTCTCCTTTGATTGACGGGCTTAGCAATGGAGGTTTGGCCAGATACTCCTTGAGGCTCTGAAAGGCTGCCTCCCACTCGTCTGTCCATTGAAAAGCCTGCTTAAGAACTTTAAGGAAGACACTTGTCAGTGGCCTTTGAGACAAACCTATTTAATGCTGCTACTCGCCCCGTCAGTCTTTGTACCTTCACCTCAATTCCTCATTGAGACACCATGAAGCCTAGGAATTTTCCTAATGAAACCCCAAAAAGGCACTTCGTAGGGTTGAGCTTCATCTTATACCTTCTCAAAGTGTCAAACGCCTCTTAAAGGTTTGCAAGATGGGTTTTAGCTTCCCTGCCTTTTACAAGCATATCGTCCAAATAGACCTTAATATTCCTTCCTATCTGCTTGCTGAACATCTGATTCACCAACCTTTGATAGGTGGCTCTTGCGTTCTTCAGTCCGAACGGTGTGACTTTGTCGCAATATAAGCCCTGGCTAGTGACAAATGCAGTTTTCTCCTGATTTTCTTCCTTCATTAGGATTTGGTTATAACTTGAAAAAGCATCCATGAAGGTTAGTAGTTGATGGCTAGCCATTGAATCAACAAGCTAGTCAATTCTAGGAAGGGGAAAACTGTCTTTGGGACATGCATTGTTCAAATCAATGAAATCCACACACATTCTCCATTTTCCATTGGACTTTTTTTACCATAACCATGTTTGCAAGTCATTTTGGATAGTAGACTTATCTAATGAATCCAGCAGTTAAGAGTTTTTTCACCTCTTCTGTGATTGCTTTGTTCTACTCTGGGGCAAACACTCGTCTTTTCTATTGAACGGGCTTCTTTGTTAGATCGACATTGAGAGTATGCTCTATCACTCGTCTGTCGATTCTTGGCATGTCTTCATGGCTCTATGCAAAGACATCTAAGTTATTTTTCAAGAACTTCACCAATTCATCCTTCAAAGTCTGTTAAAGCCTTACCTTGGTGGTTTTGGACGGGTCTCCTTCTACTAGCACTACATTTTCTGCCTCTTTCATAGGTTTGGGTGGTTCTTCTTCTACCATCCGAGTGTGATTTTCCCTTGATGCCAAGACTACCTGGTAACATTCTCGAGCCAAAAGTTGGTCCCCAATGATTTCTCCAGTCCCATGGGGGGTTGGGAATTTCACTTTTAAGCAATATGTGGAAGTTACTGCTTTTAGGCGATTAAGGGTTGGTTGCCCAAGAATCATGTTGTAAGATGAAGGGTAGTCGACGATCAAGAAATCTATCATCCTCATCACTTGAGTAGGGTAGGTTCCTGTTGTAATCTGTAGTGAAATTATGCCTTTCAAATAAACGCGATCTCCGCTGAAGTTGACTAACAGAGATCCAAAAGGCTTGAGGCGCTTTGGATCTAACTTCATATGTTGGAAAGCCGTCATGCACATTACATCTGCTAACACCCTTCGGGTATTGTACCCTTTAATGGTTAGCATAATGATTAGGGGATCATCATGGGGTTGCTTGATCCCCTTCACATCTTGCTCGGAGAAGACAATGTCATCATTCCCAATGTGACGATGTTTTGCCATTGGGTGATTGACGTGGACTCTATTCGCCTGCCTCTGAACTACCCTTCTCAGGGACTTGTATGATCCTTCAACAATTGGCCCCCCAGAGATCGTCCTTATCTCTCCCATGATGGGTTTGAGGTTGTCGTGATCTTCCTCTGTTTAGTTGTCAGTGGGTTTCTCCTTTATCCACTGACGAACTTGATAGTCTTTCTTAATAAACTTCTGGAGTTTCCCCCGCTAGATCAACTTCTCTATCTGCTCCTTCAAATCCTGGCAGTACTTCTTCGGGTCTCTTTGCTTTGAGGATGAGCTCAATAGCTTAGGCCATTTCAAGGCAGGGTCGTCCTTTATCTGCATGAGAATCTTGTCTGCGGGCATTATCAAAGGGGTGAAGTTTAACTTCTTCTTTGATGACGCCTCCAGGCCACTTTTACCAGTCTTAGCTTCTGCACGACTACCTTTGCGCTCCTTTTTCTTGCTTTGGGACTCTGCGCCTTTGTCCTTCTTTCTTTTGCCCGTCAGTCCCTTTGCCGTTAACGCGTCTTCCCAATTCATGTATTTTTGCACTTTAAACAGCAAATCCGTCATTGAGTTTGGGGGAGTTTTCCCTAGGGAGAAAACAAGGTCAGGGTTGTTCAGCCTAGCTTGGAAGGTTGTCATTATCACCTGCTCGTCAGCCTCATCAATTTCTAGTACTGCTTTGTTGAATCGCTTCACATATTCCCTCAGGGTCTCTCCTTCCTGCTGTTTCACAATTAGCAGGTAGGAAGTAGGCCTCTTATGGCATTGTCCTCCAATGAAGTGATGGACAAAGGAGTCACTTAGCTGGTCAAAGTTTGCAATGGACGCTGCAAGCAGTTTATAGAACCATACATGTGCTGCTCCCCTAAGGGTTGCTGGGAATGTCTTGTAAATAACTTCATCTAGGGTCTGCTGGAGGTTCAGAAGCGTTTTGAATGCCCCTATATGGTCCAGAGGGTCTTTAGTACCATCATAGACTTCCAATTGAGGAAGACGGAACTTGGGAGGCAGGGGGCACTCCAGAACGCTAATTGTGAAGGGTGAGTCAGTCCTCTTGATCATGCCATCCAGATTTATTGTTGTTTTCCCTTTCATGGCGTTCTTGACCTCGTCCAACTCCTTCCTCATTTTTATCATTTGATCACTATCACGAGTTGACTGTGCGGTATGCTCTGATCTGCTATTCACTGGACTATGATCCTTGTCATCGTTGTCATTGCAGTTACATCGAGACTACGACCTGGTCGGAGTTTCAAGGCGCGCTCTCCATTTCAATTCTTCATTCTGTTTTATCAACTCTTGCATGTTAGTAGTGAGTGCTTGGATTTGTTGGGCCATCACGATTGGATCCATAGGAGGTGATGAAGTGGAAGTGTCCATGTGTCTTGAGGAACTTTGCTGGTAGAGATACAATGATGACTTGCCTAAGAGAATTGCAACTCAATTGTTTCCCACAAACGGCGCCAAACTGATGAAATAGGAATTTTCCTCGCCAGTATGTTCCTCGTCAGTGGATAAGGGCACTGGTGTGAAGGACCCTTCAATGCTTAAGTTAGCTTATTCTCTTTCTGAAAAAACTGTAATTTGTATAGTTGTGTGTGTTCATGTCCTTTTACCTGTTTTTCCTAACTTTATATAGCCTTAGGCTGAGTTAATATTCAGCAGACTGTTATGTTGCAGCTGGATAATCAATGCTTAATGATGGCAATTTAACTCTAATGTTTTCTGCTTCATAACTGATCCTTAATTCTGCATTATTGGATGAAGGTAACGGTTTTGTGCTATTCATTACTCAATCATTAATTACTGCCCATCCATACCCTTACTCGTCACTGTTAGTGATGGTTTGTGAATGATGGACGATAATTTGTATGCTACTTGTCACTCAAGGTATTGCAAGTTAGAAATCAAGAACAAGGAAGTTGCGGGTTCAAGAAAACAAAACTTGCCAAGCTCGACTGATCGAGAAGAAGGCTTGATCGATCAAGATACAAATCTACAAAATTTTAATTAAGTCCATCTACTCATTAAGCCCATTAAGTGATTAGGGTTTCAGATTTAATTCACATAGTATTTAAAGGAAACCATAAGCCAAGTTTTGTTATGACGTTATAGCTTCTTTTTTGAGATTTAAAAGGCTTTGTGCCTTCTCCTTTCAAAGTCACTACCGGAAATCAATCTACATACCATTAGAATCGATAGATCTGAAGTTGCTGCTTTCTAGTCATCAAATGTGCTAGAGATCTAAACCTTCAAAGGTGGTCTTAGAGTCATAGACTGGAGGTCTATGTGGGAGATCTAAAGCATGAACAGGTGGTTCATATATGTGAGAACAGATCCAGATCAAGGAAGTCTGTGGAGTTCAGAGCCCAATTTGGTAACTGTATAGATTTACTACGAATTGGTGTTCTTAATTGTAAATCTCAACTTGATATAATGGATAGTTCTCTTGGGATTGTTTCCCCCAAGTTTTTTACCTTGAAACGAGTTGTTTCATTAGTTTTTCTAAGTCATCACATCTTGTGTTATTTAGTTTTTCGCTGTTCATGTTGTTTGTGATGAATGTTTAACCTAGATCTAACCTAAGTAAGAACTTGGCTAATAAATTATGTTAAACAAACTATGTTTTCTAAAGGTCTATAACCTAACAAAAATGACAGGTCATTATTCCATTAGCCACATAAGCAATATCAGTAACCATAGTTAACAGAAATATAGTTCATTTTTAAAACTCAATGGACCAATAACACTCACTTGTAACTTGAGAAACTAATTGTGCTCATAAGATAAATTTTAAAGACTAATAATATAGTTTTACCCTTTTTTGTGAAAGATTTGATGTGAGAGATCTTGGCCTCTTGGCCAATGTTTTTCTGATTTTTTTGGAAGACCGTTAAGCCTGTGTCCAGTTTTACAAACCAAGCAGTTTGACATTGTTCAAGAAGTTCACAAAAAAATTGAAATCTTTAGTTTTGTTGGTTTTAAAAATTGGACTAGTGGTCGATTCCTAATTAACCGGTTCAACCGGTCAGTTCAACTCGGTTTTCAAAACCATGATTATGAGTAAAGTTCATTGTTCACTGGCGGTGCAAAGAGTCCAAAGTTGTTTCATGGCAAATGGCAGGGCACCATGGTGAGGCATATTTAAATCGGACAACAATGCCACATCTATCATTGAAGCTACTCTGCATTGCACATTTGCACTACACACCTGACATTGGAGCAGGTCTATTTACGGCACAAACTACCAGAGCATTCCTTCTGTTCCATAAAATAGACCTCTGTCCATATTTTTCGTGAGTGCTACATAAGTTTACCATGCGTGTTTAGTTTATTTAATAAAATAATGCCACGCTATTTTTATTATGCTATGTTTTTTTAATTTTTTTAGGCTACAAAAATAATGTGACATTATTTTATTGGACAAACAAAACACACATGGCAAGTTTATGTAGTACTTAATAAAAAATATAGATAAAATGGTTGTTGATACAAATGAAATAGAACTTTAGGGGCTGTTTGGTAAGAGTATTTAAATATAGTTTTTTGTTTTGCAATTCATAAAATGGTGGGTACCACACTTGAATTTATTGTTTGGCTAATATTTTCTAAATATAGTTTTCAAAAAACAGTATCATATTTTCCTGATTTAAAATAGGATTTTGAAAACGGCTAAGGGGTGTTTTCAGAATACAAAAAATGTTTTTAATGGCATAGTTGTAAATAAATTGAAAACAGTGGACCCCACATATTTGTCCAAACCCTTTTATCTTTTAAATTAAGGAATTTATCTTTATCACAAAAAAGAATTCTCACACTTCAAATTTGAAACTTATATATATATATATATATATATATACGAGCTCTATTCCCTTATCATTATTCACAAAAAAAGTAATCTACAGATTCTATACGTTACTTTTTGTAAATATATATATATTTAAAACCTCAAAATAGAAATAGTCTCTTAAACAATTATTTTTGTTTTTAGTATTTTGAAAATTGTTCTTAAAAGTAGGAGCTAAACATGTAAAATATAAAAATTATTATCTGAAAACTAATTTCAAGTTCAATTTTTTGAAAATTGTTTTATACTATTTTGAAAACAAAAACAAAAATCCTCCTACCAATCAGGCCCTTAGGGAGTAAAATCCAAATTATAATACTTTAGCATGTAAAATTCAAATACCCCAAACTTTAAGGTGTAGTTTTCAATTTCGCAGAATAAAATTTTTAAAATTTTTATTTGATCAAATTATATGAGTTGGGTTTAAGTTACACCTGGTGTAACTTTAGGCAATCTTACTACTCAATAACATGTTATTAAATTCATATTTTGAAAATCTTACCATTGGATTACATGTTCTATATGTTCTTAACATGCATGCAAATTTTCATGTCAATCAGATGTTATTTACTATTTGATCTATAAACTCATCTTTTATGCATTATTTTAAAATACAAAAACTTAAATTTAAACAATTGATTGATGACATAGCTATTAATCTTTTATCACCTTAAAATTTTGCAAGCTAGAAGAATATATGAAGATAATATAATCCAACAGTGGATTTGTCAAAATTTGCATCCAATTATATTGAATAGTTTAATATTGCTCAAAATTACATCAGATGTAACTTGAACCCAACCCTATAAAATTATATGAGCAATATATATGTTTGAAAAACATCTAGTTTTCTTTTTTCAAATATATATATATATATATATATATATATTATTTTATATATTTTATATCATTACAATTACTTTCATTGTTAACTTTCTTTTGTATTAATTCATTATATTCTAATTCTTTTTTATGAATTTTTTATTTATTTTGTGAGATTTTAATCTAAATTTTCTATTATATTTTTTGATATTTCCAATAACATATTTATGCCCACTTTGTGGGGTAGTGTCTTCGAGCCCACACGGGGTTACCGGGTCGGTTCTGATACCATATTGTAATGACCTAAAGAAAAGTACTAGCCACATCTGCGGTATACCTCAAAAGAACTAGTCAAAATTGAGACTCCTTGTAGTTGTTAATAAAGCTTAGATCTACCCAGTAAATACCTGATGTGGAACTCATCACACACCCACACATATCACACAATCAATCAAATTGGGGCATCGCAATAAATATTTAAGATTCAATTCATTTTTATATTATTTTTTTAATATCCAAATTGATACTTTCTAATAAACATTCAAAAAAAAAAAAAAAAAACTCTACAAATAAAAATATGGGGGCATTCTTATTGAGGGGCCTTATGCCATGGCCTCAAGCCGCCCCTGCTGCCGATAAGACTTGGTATATGAGTATTTAATACAAATTTAACACATAAACAGACAAGTAGAAAGGAGCTAAGGTTGGAAAGAAACATTTAGATTTCTGTGAAGGAGTAGGCCTTGCGTGACATATCATTTCAAGGTCAACATTAAGAATCATTCAGAGCTGCTCCCTAAGCTTACCAAATGAGGCATAGACTATTATATCTTCTTCTTCTTCTTTTCTTTTTTTTTCGCTGAATAGACTATTATATCTTGAACAAGAAAAAATAGAATATCGTTTGTTCACCTTTTACAGACTACAGATCAACTCATCAGAGTCCAGCAAACTATTCACATTTTGCGATTTCTCCATTTACTACTCTATTTGCCACAATTAGTTCTTTATTAGATTTACCATGCAAATATCAGGTCGAAGATTTTTACCGTGGTAATGCATTGCTCATAATATCTTATATTACTACACTATCAGTTTACTAGTCGAAAGATTAAACAGTAATTTTACTATCTAATAACTTCTTTTTAAAACTAGGATACGTTTGTATAAGCGGTTAGAAAATTGTGTTTTGAATTTAAAATAAATGTTTGTAAAAAGGTTACGAGGAGTTATAATTGCAAGACAGGGTTTTGGGTTTTAAATACACTTTTTTAATCTCCCTAAACACCTAACCAAAAGGACCCTTAGTCTCAATGATTTTGGGCTACCAATTAAAACTTTAAGATTATCATCCAAATTATCAAGATAAAGTAAAAGACTTATCCACAAAATATTAGGACCTTCACCAATCGGATGGATTCAGTTTTATGGTTCAAATTAAATATTACAAATCTACAGGTTTATTTAGTGATATATTATTATAAGGACAAAATTTTGCTCAAATTTGGTTATAGCCAATGGCTACATCAGTATTCAACATCTTTTTTTGAATTTTGAATTTTTACAAATCAACAATTAGGTTACATTTTCTTCTTGTATCATTCATGCTTGCAAAATTTTCGAATATCAAAATTCAACAACTATATTATCAATTAAATGTTTAAATCTTAAGTTCTTTTAGGCTAAAATTATACATAAAAAATAAGTTTATAGATCGAATAGTAAATAACATCCGACTAACACAAAATTTGACATGTGTGTTAAAAACATAAAAAACATGAAATTCAACAGTTGAATTTTCAAAATATATAGTCTTGTTAATTTTTTTTAATGGAAGTTGCTACAACCAAGTTTATAGGCAAACTTTGTCCTTGTTGTAAATTTTATGGGAAAGTACTAGAGATATTACAAGTTTTACTGCATAAAACCTACAAACTTTTTTGAGAAT
The DNA here is from genome assembly GCA_028535165.1 of Quercus tomentella. NCBI lineage: Eukaryota > Viridiplantae > Streptophyta > Magnoliopsida > Fagales > Fagaceae > Quercus > Quercus tomentella. Next base: position 28,622,539 of record JAPQVY010000012.1, on the reverse strand, counting down.
GAAAAACCTATAAACTGATGTAACAATAAATGTGAATGGTGGATTTCAACCATCTCATAACTAAATATTTGAATTCCTTTTTATGATTAGTGATACATTAATTTGAAATCTCAATGTAGTAAAACATGTAGTACTTGGAACTCTACTCAATTTCAAATAACAAAGTTTTTTACATAAATTAATTAAATGTTTTTGAGAAATGCTATATTCACAACATTTTCACAACAAATTCTAAATGGTGGGTTGTTAGTGGTTGTTATGGGTGAGCAAAAAAAATTGTTTAAGTTGTAGATTTAAATTAGAACCAATAAAAACTTATCACCCATAATTTGTTGTAAAAATATTGTGAACGTAGCACTTCTCAATGTTTTTTGGTTGAATGAGTATCAAAATTGGTTGTAGTATAGTATAACAAACATTGTTTGTTTGTTTGTTTTTTTGTTTTTTTTTTTGGTTTTTTTGATGGGAATGTTTGTATTGTTTTTTGTTTTTACTAAAAAATATCAAATCCATGTATTTATTTATTTTTCTAGTTAGCATATGTAACCACTGGAGAAAAATTAGATGTCCCCTTAGAACAGAACATTTTGTTATGGGTAAAGTCATACATAGTTGTCAAAATCCCGATCTGGATCCTACAATCCTACGATTTTATGATCCCACTTACCCCAAACGATCCAAATCTTTCAAGAATTTTTGTGATCGTTCAGGATCAGTAAGATCGTACGATTTCGACAACTTCAAACAATCCTGATTTCTTATAATCTTCTTTAACTTGACAAAAGGCTCAGTTAGACCCAAATAAAAAATAACATCCCAATAGACCAAGTTTTGCTATTCTAATATAGAGAGATAGAGTGTCAGTTGGACTCAAATAAAAAATAATATCCCAAGAAAGTGTCACGTTTTGAGGTTTTTGGCCTTTTTAAATGATGCTTACAAATAGATGTAGTTATGTATGATAATTACATCAAATTGATGTAAATTTTTTTAGTTTTTTATGAATGAATCTATAATTTATGTGATTATTTAATATACCAATGTGTATTTTTTATTTTTTTCTCAAATAATGTAAAATATTACGATCCACAATCCGATTCTACGATCCACGATTCTACCTACCTCCTAAGATCTTACGTAGGATCTCGATTTTGACAACCTTCGTTATAACCTAATCTCAGTCTTAGTCTTATTAAGAACAGAAAAATTATTTCAAACCTTACAAATCTCCTACAAATGTAAGCACCTCCATTTTTTTTGGTTGAGAAAGAAGTTAGTCAGTATACAAATTATATTTTTATAGTAAGAAGTTAGTCATAGGGACAGAGAAAAGGCCAGTATACTAGTAAGTACTGGCCTTTTCATTTTTTTTCTATCATTAATTTACACCCATTTTAAGTTGAAGAGTTGTTAAACTGTCCTCTACTCTATCAGATCATTGTATTTTTTTAAGTAATTAAAACAGAATTAAAAAATATCGTTAGCAACATGATTATAAATGTATACATTACGAAGATAAAACTAATAAATCTACGAATAAGATAAGGCAAATTAAAGCAAACAAGTTTTGTTCGGTGTTTAGCAAAAAAAAAAAAAAAAAAATGTTTTGTTTGGTGATGATGTGTACAATGGGAGTTAGAACAAACGTACCGTGCACGATAATTTTTTTTTTTTTTTGAAGAGTACCGTGCACGATAATTAGATATTCTTTTGTCATATGTATAATTTTCTTTATCTTTATATATTAAGAGGATTCAGAAAGTTTTTTTTTGAGAAAGAAGAGGATTCAGAAAGTTCGTTATATGACTTCTAAAAATGTCAAAAATACCTCTAATCTAATTAGATAATTTTTATTCTTAAAAAATAAAAAATAGGATTAAAATTGTAATTCAACAAAATTCAAAAAAAAAAAAGTCAAAGAAACTTTTTTCCTTAAAATTAGCACATTTTCTATTTAAATATATCTCGGACACATTTAATACATTTTTTTCCTAAAAAATTAGCACACACTAAACTCAGCAGTTTACTCTATTTCAAATCCTAAATTTTAGTTTCTTAAAAATTCTTTTTTGTAACCTCACTAACAATAGATAAATTTAAATTAAAAAAAGAGTCTCATTACATGTACTGTGTAATAAGGCTAGTATATTATAATAATTAGTGAGTAATATTAACAGGGTCTACCTTAATTCAAGCCCAAGTTTGAACTTTGAAACACTTTACTATTTGTTTTCATTCTAAGGATTGTTTTGGTGCCTCCAAGTGCAACCCTTCGTGCCTTCACGAGTTTCTTCTTCAAACGTTTGACTTGGAGAGACAAGACAGTCGTGAGCATCCCTTAACCCCGCTGGGTGGGCCTTGGATATAATACCCTAGCTTGTTTTCCACCATTTTTCTTCTTCTTTTTCCTTTCTTAGTTTTTAGGATGCCCTTGTGTGCTTCCCAAATTACCTTTAATGTCCTTACAGTGTTAAGTATTCAACAGGAAACATGTTATGTCAATTTTTACTAAAATAAATTTACATGAGAATAAATTTGATTAATATTACATCAATACCATAATGAATAAATTTCTTAATTATATTTTTATGTTGGGCTTAAAAATTAATGTATTTTGTAAACATTATATCGTAAAATTTGTGTTACCACCCATATTCTTTTCAATAATATTAAACTCGTTTCTTTTTCTATTAATGTTGGATCTTGGCAATTCATCCCTTGTTAAACCTATTTTTTATGTTTGAAATTAAGTTTTCTACATGGGTTCAAGTTATTTCAACTATTAAAGTAATTTAATATTTAGATTTGAATTCAGTCTATACTAAATATAAACTTATTGGTGTTTCCGCTTGATAATACGAATAAAACTATGATGTACCAAGCTTATAATTTTCAAATTCTATTATTATTATTAATTTTTTTTTTAAAAGAGTTTTCTTTTCTGTTGGATTACTACTCTATTTACTAGGTGAAAATGACTAATGCAGGATATATGTTCTATAATGATATGTCTGAGTTTGAAGGAATTGGGGTTCATGACTCTGTTTTACTTTTATCAGTACTCATTTGATACAAACAAAATATGAGGGTAGATTAGTCATTTGTTAAAAGTCAAAGCAAGGGTATATTAGAAAGAGAAAAAAGAATCAATTAACTGATTTTTTATTTTTTTTATTTTTATTTTTGAGGAAGATTAACTGAATTAATTAAGTGATGATTTGTCCACAATGTGTATAATAATATCATAAGATGACAAGTACAAACAAACACCTGCGAATGAGTCTGTGATACTCTTAAAGACCAAATTGCTTATAGAAAACTCCGACCTCCAATCCATAACTTAACATTCAAACAATAAGAACATGTAGACGAGCTCTCCACTACCTTATAGAGCTAAAACAGATCCTTCTTTCTTTTTCTTTTTTTGTCTCCCTTCTTTAAATCACCACCCCTATATCTCAACCCTCCTTAATTATTCTATTGTGGACAATTTGCAATGGAGATCCAGTTCCAACAACAAAAGACTACGCAGCATAAAAAAGCAGGCATTCCCATCAGCAAAGATAGCAAGTTCAAGGTAAGGAACAGAAGCACTAGTAACACAAACAAGTTTGTTGGAGTGAGGCAAAGGCCTTCTGGGAGATGGGTAGCTGAGATTAAAGACACCACACAGAAGATAAGGATGTGGCTTGGCACATTTGAGACCGCTGAAGAGGCTGCCCGAGCTTATGATGAAGCCGCTTGCCTTCTTCGCGGATCAAATACTCGCACCAACTTCATTACCCATGTGTCTTTGGATTCTCCTCTCGCCTGTAGGATTCGAAATCTCCTCAAAAACAAAAAGGGAGCCATAGAACAACAGGTTAATGTTGATGCCTCTAGTACTAGTAGTACTCCCACTGTTACTCCCACTATTAGTACTTCTACTAGTACTTGTAGTAGTTCCACTACTTCCACAAGCAGCTGTGTTAACTCTCTTTCCAATCAAGATTTCCGGTTGTTTGATGATGCATACAAACCAGATTTAAGCAACTGCAGAGAGGAATTTGAGTTGGGTTCTTCTCAATCTGATCCTTCATGTGGTTTCGGACTTGGGTCTGATCGATTTTTGTTTACTCAAGAAGCGTTGGATTTGCCAAAGAATTTAACTTTGCCTGACACAGACACAGCCGAGTTGGAGATTTCGGAATTTGAAAGGATGAAAGTTGAAAGACAGATATCAGCTTCGCTATATGCAATGAATGGGGTGCATGAGTATATGGAAGCTGTTCATGATTCTGCTGAAGAGTTATGGGATCTTCCACCATTATGTTCATTGTTCTGCTAAATTTGATTGTTTTAATGGCCTTTATAAGATATTGTTCTTGCTTATTACTAGCCTTCTTTTTCTTTTTCTTTTTCTTTTTTTGTGTTTCCTTTAATTTAATCCCATAAAATGGGGTATGGTTGGGGATGGGATGCAAGATTACATAAAAAGAAATTTAGTTATAACTTATAAAAGATGAAAAAGATGAAATTTCTGTTTGTCAGACTTGTAATTTTTTGTTTTGAAAATGCCGACAGAAAAAACGCATAGAGATGGTAGACCTATAAAGTCTAATGATTTGGGGTGGCCTTCTCGATCTTCACTCTCTATATAAACTATAAAGTCTAACTAATCATATTCATTTATTAGTATTTTTTTTTGGGGTGAATATTCAAAGTCACCATCATGTTGATTAAATTTAAATGTTCTCTTACTTCCTAATGTTTGAAATCTCTCTAAGGTGGGCAGGATAGTTCTGGTTTGAGGGGTGTTATGGACCGAATCCAATGTTGTGGGGTTGATTTGAATGCATGGGGTTCATCAAAGACTAAGCCTGAAATTGAGGAAATTAAACGATTACAACAGAAACTGGAAGTGCTTAATGCAGAGGAGATGACTGAAGATAGCAGAAGGGTATTTCTTGATGTGAGTAAACAGTTGGATGATTTATTGCTTAAGCAAGAGATTTTTTGGCGCCAGAGGTCCCGAGTGTCATGGTTAAAATATGGAGATAGAAACACTAAATTTTTTCATTCCAAGGCGTCCCAACGGAGGCGTCGGAATTTTATTGAGGGAATGACGAATGCCAATGGGGTGTGGGTGGAGGAAGTGGATGAAGTGGCGGAGGTGGCATCAGAGTATTTCATGAATATCTTTAATGCAGGTACTTGTGACAAAATGGAGGAATGCCTCAATACAGTTGACAGAAAAATAACTGATGATATGCTGGAGGTGCTGTCCAGGCCGTATAGCAGTGAAAGCAGCGTTGTTCCAGATGGGACCAACAAAGGCTCCTGGGCTCGATGGTATGAATGCACTTTTTTATCAAAAATTTTGGCATATTGTTGGGAATGAAGTGACTGAGGCTGTGTTAGATTTTCTCCATACTGGTCATATGGTGCCTAATATTAATTATACTCATATTGTGTTGATCCCTAAAGTAAAGAAACCGGAAAAAATGGCAGATTTTAGACCTATTAGTCTATGTAATGTGATATATAAAATTATCTCAAAAGTCTTGGCGAATAGGCTAAAGTTGTTCTTGCCACAGATAATTTCTCCTACTCAAAGTGCTTTTGTACCGGGACGCCTTATTACAGATAATGTGTTAGTAGCTTATGAGACTCTACATGCCATGCATATTAGGAAAAAGGGGAAGAAGGGGGCTTTAGCTCTTAAATTGGATGTCAGTAAGGCCTATGATAGGGTGGAGTGGGGATTTCTTAAAGGCATGATGATTAAATTGGGGTTTCCGGAGGTTTGGGTGGATAGGGTTATGAGTTGTGTCTCTACACCCTCGTTTTCAATCCGAATTAATGGCAAGGCCTATGGGAATATTGTGCCTTCTAGGGGTATTAGACAAGGTGATCCTTTGTCCCCTTATTTATTTCTGATTTGTGCTGAAGGTTTTACGTCGCTCCTGGCTAAGGCCGAATCTGAAGGGAGGTTGCATGGAGTGGCAGTATGTAGACGTGCCCCATCTATAACTAATCTACTTTTTGCTGATGATTCTTTGATTTTTTGTCAGGCTAATAAAAGTGAAGTGCAGGTTGTTTCTGATACTTTACAGTTATATGCTGAGGCTTCAGGCCAATGCATAAATCTGGCAAAGTCTTCTGCCTACTTCAGTAGTAATGTGTCTGGGGACCAGAAAACATGGATAGTTGATAAATTAAAGGTAAAGGAAGTGGAGAAGTTTGATGCTTATCTGGGGCTACCTACTTTGATAGGAAGACGGAAATATGACACTTTTGCTTTTATTAAGGAACGGGTTTGGAAAAAAATACAAGGTTGGAAGGGGAAGTTGCTTTCTCGGGCTGGAAAGGAGGTTCTCATCAAAGCTGTGGCTCAATCCATTCCTACGTATTCAATGGGGGTTTTTCAACTACCTGGGAAATTATGTGATGAGTTGGACGCTATGTGTGCTAGATTTTGGTGGGGACAAATTGGGGAGGAAAGGAAAATACACTGGAAAAATTGGAGTTTTTTAACACTGCCAAAGAAAGAGGGTGGAATGGGTTTCAGAGATTTACGATCATTTAATTTAGCCATGCTAGCAAAACAAGGGTGGCGGTTATTGCAGGATAAAAACTCTCTTCTGTATAGTTGTTTCAAGACAAAATATTTTCTGAGGTGTGATTTTCTTGAGGCGAAGGATTGCCAAAATAGTTCCTATGTATGGAGGAGTTTGTTAGCGGCTCAACCAATTTTGAAGAAAGGATGTTATTGGAGAGTGGGTAATGGAGCGTCTATCCGGGTTTTAAAGGATTGTTGGCTGCCTAATCAACCAACAAAAAAAATTCTCTTTCAACCAGAGGAGGAGATTTGGGAATGGAGGGTCTCGGATTTAATTGCTTGGCCGAATCACCAGTGGGACAAAGACTGTATCAATGCCATGTTCCATCCATTTGATGCAGATGCTATTCTCCAAGTGCCTTTGAGCAGGCGGGTGGTGCAAGATGTGGTGGTGTGGTCTGGTTCGAAAAAAGGAAACTATACAGTGAAGTCCGGCTATTATGTGGCAAAGCAGCTACGGATGGAAGAGAGCACTCTTGGGGAGTCATCAAGGCAAGGAACGAATGGGGCACTTTGGTCACGTATCTGGCAGGCCAATGTTCCTAACAAGATCAAAATTTTCTCATGGCGTGCATGTCTGAACATTTTGCCCACTTAAGCAAATCTGGTACGCAGAAGGGTAGTGGAGAAGGCACGGTGTATCTTTTGTCAACTTGAAGAGGAATCGGTTCTGCATGTGTTGTGGAGCTGTGGGGCGGCACAAGACGTTTGGGCTGGGAGTCTACCTCGACTTCAAAAATCGAGTATTGTGCAGACTGATTTTCTGCAGCTGGTTACAAGTCTAATGCCGAGACTTTCAGGGGAGGAATGGGACCTGTTTTGGGTCATCTGTTGGCAGATATGGAATCAGCGCAATACAGCCATGCATGGGGGTGTATTCCAGCATCCTTCAAGGTCATCTCAGCGAGCACTGGAGTACTTAAGAGAGTTCACAGAGGCACAAGACCAGCTACGTGTTTCAGCTCCAATTATGTCTGTGCCGCAACAGGTATGGCAGCCTCCAGTGGGTAATTGTTTCAAGCTGAATTTTGATGGTGCTTGTTTTGATGATGGAGCTGCTTCGGGCTATGGGGCTGTGATTAGAAATGAAAAGGGCGAAGTAATGGCTGCTTTGGCAGCCAAGGGTGGTGCGGTACGGGATAGTGAAGACGTGGAAGTGTTTGCTTGTCGTAAAGCTCTCGAGTTTGCATTAGATGCGGGCTTCATGGACATTATTTTGGAAGGTGATAGTAAGGTGGTGATGCAGACGGTTTCCCAGGCTCAACCGAATCTTTCCCGGCTTGGATTAATTTATGAGGATATTTGGTGCTTGGCTGCAGGTTTTCGATCCATTTCGATTAATTGTGTTAGGCGCACTGCTAATGGGGTAGCTCATGCTTTGGCTAGATTTACTAGATTAATTGATGATGATATTGTTTGGTTGGAGGAGGATCCCCCACCTGTGGTGGATGCTTTGTATTTGGATGCTAATGCTTTAAATTAATGAAAATTGGTTAGTTCCGGCTTCAAAAAAAAATCTCTCTATACGCCAAAAGATCAACTAGGTAGCACATTCTAATATTATTAAAAGTGACATCAAAGATTTTAAATTCCTCTCTCCTAAAAAAAATAAATAAGGAATTTTCTGGGAAGTGCACACAGATGTCATCAATTTCTTGTACTCATTATTAAAAACAAATTGCATCCTCTTACAGCTCAAATAAGGAATTTTCAATTTTTGAGGGCCCTACCCTCTCTAGCCTGCAACTACAAAGTTGCGGTTAGACATGGCAAAACGGGTCAGAATTTTTTGACCCGACCCGAGAAATACTTGACCTGAACCCGATTTTTTTGACCCAAAGCAAAATGGGTTGACCCATGACCCGATTTGTGTTTTTGCGGGTCAACCCGACCCGAATCCAAACCATTAAAATTTTTTTTTTTGGTAAAAAATAAAATAAAATAAAGACAATATTGGTTTAATTGTTTGTTGTAAGCTTTAAGGAAACAAATGAGACATTTACATAACTGTATGCAAATTAATTGAAAGATGAGTGAGTGAGCATTCTGTGATGAGTAAAGATTTTTAGATATCAAATACTGAAGTACATGACCTAACCCGATCCCGAACTATTTTAAATTTTTTTTTTTTTGTAAAAAAAAAAATAAAATTAAGACAATATTGGTTTAATTGTTTGTTGTGAGATTTAAGGAAACAATTGAGACATTTACATAACAGTATGCAAATTAATTGAAAGATGAATGATTGAGCATTCTGTAATGAGTAAAAATTTTTAGATATCAAATAGTAAAGTACATGCCAAGATAATCTGATTACAGTACAGTTAAAAACATAGGTTTAAAATTGTAGACATGTGTGAAAAAAATTTATAAGTGTGAAAATAGTGAAGCCAAAGTATCAAATTAACATAAATTATGAATGCTTAGACCTATTTTTAACAATTTATGTCCAAAATAAACGACTTTTCAAAATAAATTATGATATTTCCTAGAGTGTGTGTTGCTTAACAATGATATGATATTCATAAAAGAGACTATGTATAAATAAGTAAACAATCAAACTTTAATATATATCTCAAATTAAAAAAGAGTGCCAACCACAATTGACAATAGATTATAAAATTAATTTTCAAGATTGTAAATTTCTTATATGTTTTTATTCTTTGTCAAATGAGAATTATCCAATAAGTCATTTGTAATTTTGTTTTATATTTTGGGATGTTGATATTGTGTAGAAATAAAACTTGTGTATTTGTTTTACTTATCTTTGTGTTATTTTGTTTTAGATAGCAACGTTAGGATTTGTATAATTTTAAAATTATTGAATAAGTATTAATAAGTGTAATTCATTCTTGATATAAGTGGTGAATTCAAAGTAATGCATTTTACATCAAGTAATTTGTTGCATGACTTTCTAAATGGCAAATACATGTTGTTTTCTTTAAATAAATAAAAAAATCAGGTGAAAAATAAGGGTCAACCCGACCCGACCTACAACCCAATTGACCCGAACCCGTTTTTAACCCGCAACCTGATTGACCCAACCTAAACCCAACTCGACCCACCCGTTTTGCCATGTCTAGTTGCGGTCCTTTCAATGTAAAATATTTAAGGTATGCAGCTGCTCTTCCTCCGAGTGATAATAATAATAATAATAAAGATAAATTGCAAATTACAACTCTAAAGTTTAGATTCAAATCCTCTAAAATTTTTAGAGCATTCTACCAATAGATTTCCTTAAATTCTAACCATTCTTTTATGATTAAAGAGTCTGAATTCTGTCATTTCAGCATTCTACTAACAATACTCTTGAAATAATATAATAATATTGCAAACAAAACAATTAAGATTTTTGTTAGTGGAATGCTGACATGGCAAAATCTAGGCCATTAAATCTTTAAAAATGGTTGATTTAAGTAAATTTATTTAGTAAAGTACCTTAGGAAATCTAAAGGATCTAAATCCAACTAGCTAAAAGATCGAGTATACTGATGCAATATTAACATAATAAGATATTATTATTATTATTATTATTATTATTATTATTATTGTAAGAGCACAGGTTCTGGTGGCCTAAACCCGCCTAGATTGGTGAATTGGTACTACCTGACTTGGCCCAAACCAATAGATATTTGTAAAGAGAGTGGGATGAAACAAGTTGGGCTTCGCCCAAGGACACAGATAAAGAAGAAGTAAGTGAAAGTTAATGGCTAAGTATATTGATAATTCTTTACAAATTTGCTCGAGGACAATGTTCTTATGCAACTACACTGTTCTCTTTCTCTCAGTCACTGTTCTAGCTCTAATCTTTTTCCCTTCACCTTTTCTCCTTTTTTTTTTATTTGGAAGTTCCTTTCCTTTATATATTCTTAGGCTTCTTGCATCCTAGCCCTCCATCTACAATCCTCCCAACCCTCATTAGTTGCACTTAGTTGTGGATCTATTGTTCAAGTCACTCTCTCATTAGTGCAGCTGATAAAGCTGTTGCCAGCCATTTAATGCAGAGGAGTAGGTGAGACTTTACAAGAGATCTCCCAAAAATATCATGTTTCTCCCCTGAGGCACCCCTCTCACCCTTATATTTCCAGAAGGTGTTCTATCTCTTCCCAACTTCTCCTCGGGCAAGCCCACTCCTTGGGCTATAAATGCTCCTACGTGAGGAACGAATGAAGGCTACGATCGTGCTACCCTTCCTCGGTCCTCAAGTCCCCACAATAGCCCCCTAAAATCTTGCTATTGCCTCTGAGGCAACATGTAAGGTTTTAGTAATACTACCCCAACTAATACGTGCCAAATGCTTTCCCACGTGGTAATGTCTTTTCACCTGTCCTCAGCATGATCCTGACGCTTTGGTATCCACGATGCGTCATTTATTATGTTAGGTGGCTACTTGTCTACCCACGTTCCACAGTGAGATGGTGATCCTACAGTCCTTATTTACCCTAATTTATGAGCAGTAAATTTATTAGCTCACTTTTCACCTCTATATAAGGAGGGGTTGGAGGTAACTTTGCCCTATTTATTCATTTCACAATTTTTCGTTGAAGCAGCAGTCCGAGGAGAGATTCTTCTATTGTCTATAGGTGCGTCCAAATTGCTTTATTTTTATATGTAGATTCTTTGTTACCGAAGGCATGGCTGCCTTTAGGGCTCACCATAAGCCTCCATGGGTAGATTTGCTAAGTTAGTAGATACTCTTAAAGGCATGGCTGCCTTTAAGGCTCAATATAGGATTCCTAACGGTGTTGAACTCCAACACTATGAATTAGGCGAATGGTTGGTCATGAACAGACCTCCTGGCTCGGTAGTAATTCTGATGATCGCCTTCATAGAAGTTGGGATGGAAATTCCTATGGGTAGGGTTACTAGGGACTTCCTTATGAACTATAGGTTGACTCCCACCTAATGTACCCCCCAACGTCTTTAGATTCCTCGATAGCGTAGACATGATAAACCGTAAGATGGGGACCAATCTCACATGGCATGACGTAAATTGGGTATATAACTGTCAAAAAGGGAAAAAAGGGGAAATAGACTAACTACTACATCAAATGTAAAGTCCTAGCTGTTAGGTTAATTTCATGTATGTCAAAATCAAATAAGGGTATGGATGAGGATTTCCTCATCGTCTTGGGAGACTGGCATGATGGATTGTACTGTCCCCCCAAGAGGGAAAACCAGGTATGGTTCCTACAGACATTAGATGCACCTAGGATTTTTCTTATTTATATAAAGGAAAAAAATTTCACAAGGATTCTTCCTAATATATTGTATGTGTTGCATGTTTACTCGCAAACGAACATCACACCATCCCGAACAAGAGCCTCGTAAATTTTCCTGAGCTAAACCGAATCCTCAGGTCAGAAATTTTTCTTCACAAGGACGGCTAGCTTCAGGTGGTGAATGTGATCCTTGGATTCAAGCCTATCTCCAAGCGTTTCCAAAGCCCCAAATATGTAATCAAAGCTAAGGACCCAAGGCTAGCTTCAGTTCACGTAGCAATTCCTGGTTTCCTAACAACAGAGCCTTCTCCACCCAGAACTCAAGACGCTCAACTCCCAGCCTCGCTCATAACTAAACTCCTTTACTCCCAAGAGCAGCCTATTCCTTCGGATGAGGAAATTAGGGAGTGCACCTTAGAGCCCACCTAGGAAGTTACAGATAAAAACTTCGAGGTCTTTTACCAACAAGAGGATTTCGAAGATCTTCCCAGACCCTTCCATCACCGTCCACTACCTACCCAAACTAGCACCAACCAAGAAGCAACCAACACCCCTGAAGGAATGGTGCTAGAAGAGAAGACCCTTGACCTACTAGCTTTGCTCACTACCCATGCTAGGGGTGCCTCCCTAGCAGTTCCTGTGGTCCCCCGACCACCAACTCTTGCCCCCATGTGCGCGTCCTTCGGAGACACCACGGATAAAAAGAGGAAAAGAGTATAAGGGGTAAAGGATCCGAGGATACTGAAGAGGGAGAGGTTACACGCTCTTCCTAGCAGCCCCCTGCTAAGGAAGCCCGAACTACTAGGGCTCAGCAAAAGAAGATTGTTCCCTCTAGGGCCTCCAAAGGAATTGAAGGGGAACAACAGCCAAAGGCCTCTGCCTGGAGGCCTTCTTTTATGCTAAGTTCAAGGAGACCTGTCATGGATGATGCCAACCTCAAGGATACCTAGAAGGGTAGGTCAGGCGTTCTAGCTGAATGTTTGGAAAAAGGCTCTCCTTTTACCTGAGGACATGCAGGAGCTCCGGTCCTTTTGGAAGCACAAGGTCTTCCTGTCACTAAAGAGAGACCTTGCCAAGGTATACAATCACCTTCTTCTTTTTATAAATTAATATGAAACATGTACAAATCCTGACTTATAATAATTTTGCAGTCTGTGCAAGTAGCCTTTGTGGCTAAGGAATGGGTGGATCATGCTTTAGGTCAGGCTCGCGAGGCTAAAGGCAAGCTAGAAATAGCTGAGAGGGCTCATGCAAAGGCTGATAAGAAGCTTAAAGAGACCCTCTCCCAACTGACCGAGGTAGAGAAGTTTCGAAAGAACGCTGAAGCTGCCCTGGTCGACCACGAAAAACAAGCTGTAGAGTCCTTGGAGGCACAAAAGAAGGCTAAAAACTAGCTGGCCTTGACCATGGTGAAGTTTAAACAACAGCAAAAACAGTTAGAGAAAAAGGATACCGAGAAGGCTAAGTCTGAGTAGGCAGCCTATGACGTGGGCATGACTAAAATTGCCCAAAGTCTGACTGCCCAACTCAAACACGTCACTCAAGCGTTTTGCCTTGAGGTATGGGGTTAGGCCCTCACTACAGCTAGGGTCAGTACTGAATCAGAGCTCCTGGCCCCCAGCCTCTCTTAGCCTTCAGCTGATCCTGGCTTTGCCCCTGCTTCTGGCTTGGTCCAGCCTGCCACTACTCCAGCTACTACACCTGCTACAGAGAAAGGGCAAGAGCAGCTACCTCTAGTAGCTATTGTGGATGTAGAGATAGATGAAGCAGCTGAAGTGGGTCAGCTGAAGAGAAAGAAAAAGGAGAAGGAGAAAGAAAAAGAGGAAGGGAAGGAGAAAAAAAAACAACATCACTTAGTCCTAGGTTAAAAGACAATTAGTCAATTTTTTTAATTGGGCTTAAGTTTAATTAATGCCCCTATTTCCGTCTATTGTAATCCAACTCCTGAACTTCAATGAAAACAATCAACCTTTATTTTATAATTTTTTTAGCTATTTAAGTGTAACTTGTTTATGTGTATCTCATGCTATTTCCCTTTTTTCATATTATCTATAACATACTAACCTTTAACGAACTTAATTAATTACCCTCACTATCCTATTCAATCTGACATGAACTTTGAGAAAGTTATTGGACTAGCACTTAGGGTAATTGGTAACTATATTTTGGCACTTAGTAAAAATTTCAAGCAACACTTACCTTACTTTGGATTTAGAATGCTAAAAGACCAATCTGCCTTATACCTGTAGCCTGAGGAAGCAAGCAAGATTTATAACTTTATTCAATACTTAGAAAATTCCACATAAGTGTTAACTTGTCCAAGGTTTGTGACCCGAGTTGCCAAACCAAACCAAGATTTTGGAAAGCACTTAGAAACTTCTTACACATAGGTTAATTTACCCAAGGTTTGTGACCCAAGGAGTCGAACAAGATCGAGATTCTGTTTAACACTTAGAAAATTTTCACATAAAGGTTAATTTACCCAAGGTTTGTGACCCGAGGAGTCGAACAAGACCGAAGTTCTGTTTAACACTTAGAAACTTTTCACATAAATGCTAATTTACCCAAGGTTTGTGACCCGAGGAGTCAAACAAGACCGAGGTTCTGTTTAACACTTAGAAACTTTTCGTATAAAGTGATTATGCTACCAATTGCAACCATAGTAAAGCACAAATGAGCTAGACATGAATAAAAAAGAAGTTCATACCATTAGTAGTAATAACGCTGCAAATTATTTACATTCCAAGGATGTGGAATCACATTTTCATCCAAGTCTTCCAAATAATAAGCCCCAATACCAGACACTGATGTTATTCTGTACGGGCCTTCCCAGTTGGGACCTAACTTTCCCCAGGCTGGGTTCTTTGCTGTCCCCACCACCTTTTTCAAAACTAAATCTCCTAGGGCTAGTGGCCTTTGTTAGGACACATGTGATTTGATGTTAGGAATATATGTAAATTTAGAATTGGCTAATCCTTTGACAAAATGCACTTTACTTGTAATTAGGTAGATCTAGGATGTGTTTAATACTTCAAAGAACAAGAGTTCAAGTCTAGTATAAGCCATGCAAATCTGTCCAAGAAACTAGTGAAAAAGAGCTGTTTATTAAAGCTGGACAGATTCCTGACAGATAGCTATCTATCGAGGTCTCGACAGCTGCTCGACAGATACTATCTATCGATGTCTCGACAGCTGCTTGACAGATACTATCTATCGAGAATTATGAAATCAGAATTTTCAAATCTGATTTTCGGCCCATGCTAACATGTATGTGTAGGGTTTCTTTTCTCATAACCCTAGACATATATAAGGCTTATTTTAAAGGCCATCACATATGAGAATACAAGGAGAACACATGCAAAAGGTGACCAAATGCCTTATTCTCTCTGAAAAAAGCTACTGCGTCTTTTGCGCTGTAGGG
This sequence comes from Quercus tomentella, assembly GCA_028535165.1. Classification (NCBI taxonomy): domain Eukaryota; kingdom Viridiplantae; phylum Streptophyta; class Magnoliopsida; order Fagales; family Fagaceae; genus Quercus; species Quercus tomentella. Next base: position 28,607,295 of record JAPQVY010000012.1, on the reverse strand, counting down.
TTTTGTAACCAAGTGCTTTTTGATCTTCATTGTTGATGAAGTGAAGAACTTTGCAGCCAATAATCTTCTTCAAGTTGGTGTGTTAGTCACATACTGGGAGTCGTGCATCCTTGGTTAGTCACGTACTAGGATCCGTGCAAAAAGGTGACGTTCATATATTGAAGAGTTCAGAGGTTTTGAAGCGATAAAAGGCTTCTGCTGTAAATTCATCTACGGGGATTGTAGAATCTAAGGACAAAGGTTTTGTACTAGATTTGAAACTTCTCTTTACTATAATGGATTGCTTTTTGGGAAGGTTTCCCCCCAAGTTTTTACTGTGAAACTAGTTTGTTTCATTGGTTTTCCTGGGTCATCATATCTTGTCTTATTTACTTTTCCGCTGTGCATGATATTGACATGATATTGATTTTTGTTTGTTTTAATAAGGTTTATTCATAGTAAATCTAATTAACAACTTGGGTTTAAAACTTGTTAAATATATCAATCGGGGTCTAAATTTCCCAACAACCTTAGCTTCACTCCTTTGTCATATCCGTTCTTAAGCCTTTATTAATAGTGTGCCATCTTCACTGCAACCACTTCTCTTCTTTCCTCCACCATATTCAAGCTGGCCGAAAGCAAGCGATTATTCTCCTCGATGTTGAACTTGTCAGTTCTTAAGGTTGGAAACCCTGACTCAATAAGGATTACTGCTTCTGCCCTATAAGTCATTGAAAGAGGAGTCTCTCTAGTTAATCTTCGGGGTGTGGTGCGATAATTCCACAGTACATGGGGCAATTCATCCACCCATCTTCCCTTGACATCATCCAACCTTTTCTTCAACCCAGACACTATGGCCTTATTTGTAGCCTCGGCCTAACCATTCCCTTATGGATAAGCAAGAGTAAAATACCTGTTCCTGATCCCCAACTCCCCACAATATCTTCAGAAGGCTTTACTATCAAACTGAAGATCATTTTCCGAGATTAATGTGTGTGGGACTCCAAACCTAGTGATGATATTCCTTCATATAAACCTCTTAGCATCCACGTCCCTGATATTGGCTAGAGGTTTAGCCTCTACCCACTTAGTAAAGTAGTCTGTCTCGACGAGAAGCCATTTTCGATTTCCTATGGCTTGAGGGAATGGCCCTACTATGTCTAAACCCCATTAAGCAAATGGCCAAGGGTTGGAAAGTGGGTTTAGAACCCCTCCAGGTTGATGAATATTTGGAGCATATCTCTGACACTGATCACACTTCCTCACCTAATCATGAGAAGTTTTCTGCATGCTTGGCCACTAATATCATTGGGTGAGGGCTTTGTGGGCCAAAGACCGCCCTCCTGTATGACTCCTACATATTCCTTCATGCAACTCCTCTAACAAGGGATCCACTGCCTCAGGGTGTACACACAATAAACATGGCCTTGTATGAGAATGCTTGTACAACTTTTGTTCTTCGGATAACCAATAACGGGGAGCCTTCCTTCATATCTTCTCTACCTCGCCCGTATCCTCAGGTAACAGTCCTTGTTTCAAGAAAGTATCCAAGGGGTCCATCCAGCTCGGCCCAACTTGGACGCTGTGTACACAGACCAAGGGCTGCTTCACAAGACTAGAACTAGCCAACTCTTCAACAATAACGACCCGAGACAGATTTGACCCCAGAGAAGTTGCCAGCATAGCCAAAGAATTTGCATGAGAGTTTTGTCCCTTTGGGATCTACTTTAGAGTAAAGTTTTTGAAATGGACTTGAACTTGTCTAACTTTAGCAAGATATCCTTGCATTCGTTCATCCTGAGCTTTAAACTCCCCATTGACTTGGCCTAGTACTAGCCGCAATTTTGAATATAGCTCTACGACTTCTCCCCTCAACTAATTAACCATTGCCATTCTAGCCAACAAAGCCTCATCCTCAGCTTCATTATTTGTAGCTAGAAAACCAAATCGTAGTGATTTTTCCATTACCAGCTTCTCGGGGGCTACCAACACAATTCCTACTCCTGATCCTTTTCAGTTAGCTGCTCTGTCCGTATACACCTCCCAAGTGGCAACACCAGAGGCTGAGACCATCTTAACCTCTATTTTCTCATTCCCATCCTCGGTCATATTCTCTGTAAATTTTGCCACAAAATCTGCCACGACTTGTCCTTTTTATGGCAGTATAAGGCATATACCTAATGTCATAGGCACCCAGCATGGTTCCCCACTTAGCTATCCTGCCCGTGTAATCTGATTTTCGTAAAAGTGCTTGCAGGGGGAGCTAGGTAAGCACCATTATAGTATGTGCTTGAAAATAATGTGGGAGCTTCCTCGTGGCATGTACAATGGCCAGCACCACCTTTTCCAAGGGTAGATAGCGTGTCTCAATTTCTTGTAGGGATTTACTAACATAGTAGACAGGCCTTTGTACTCCGTTCTCATTCCTAACCAAAACCAGACTAACTACATAACTCGTAACTATTATGTATACATATAACACCTCTTCCTTCTTAGGCCTAGAGAGGATAGGGGGGTGTGACAAATACCGCTTGAGCTCCTCAAAGGCTAACACACACTCCTCGGTCCATTGAAAGTCCTTCCACTTATGAAGAAGCTGGACAAAAGGACGACACCTATCTACTGATGGAGAGATAAACCTATTCAAGGCTTCTGACATTCTCGTCAACTTCTGTACCTCCTTAAGATTCCGAAAAGGTTGTAAATTATTAATGGCCTTAATTCTATCGGGGTTAACTTCAATTCCTTGGTGCGTGATCATATAGTCTAGGAACTTTCCTGAGCCAACCCCGAAGGAACACTTAGATGCATTCAAGTGCAAACTATGTTCTCGTAACACTAAAAACACCTCTTCTAGGTTTGCCAAGTGTTCCTCAACCTGCTTGTTTTTTACCACCATGTCATTAATATATGCCTCCACATTTCTCCCAATTTGTAACTTAAACATGCGTGTCACCATTCTCTGATAAGTGGATCTTGCATTCTTTAGGCCAAAAGGCATCACCCTATAGTGAGAATTGCCAATGGGATCTTGGAAAGTGGTATTCTCCTGGTCGGGTAATGCTAAAGGGATCTGATGGTACCCCTGGAAAGCATTCAAGAAACTCATCCGAGGATGTCCAACTGTTGCATCCACCAGCTGATCTATCCTAGGAATAGGGAAAGGATCCTTTGGACAGACTTTATTTAGATCTGTGAAGTCCACACACACCCTTCATTTTTCGTTCTTCTACTTTACTACCACAGTATTGGCCAGCCACTCAAGGTACAAGATTTCTTTAATTGCTCCATCTTGGTTGAGCTGGTTTATCTCCACCTTTACTGCCTCTACGTGCTCTTTAAACCATCACCGAGGTGGTTGTCTCCGTGGTACCGCACTGGAATTCACATTCAACTGGTGACAAATAAACTTGAGATTAATCCCAGGAACATCATAAGTACTCCAACCAAAGACGTCAATATTATCTTCCAAAAACTTCACCAACACTGCTTTCTCCAAGGATAGCAACTGTGACCCCACTTAAAAATACTTCTCCTCGTCCTGACTGATCAAAATTCTTTCCAATTTTTCAAACAATACCTCCTACGACTCAGTCTCCAATCCAACTTCAGGACCCCTTAACTGCTATGGGATTCACTCCTCTACCACCACAACTTAATCCATGGGAGGCCGGGTAATGGTTGCCACCAAACATTGCCTGGCCATGGCTAGACTTCCCACTAACTCCCCTACTCTTCCCTGGGTGGGATACTTGACCTTGAGATGCAAAGTTGATGAAATTGCCCCCAAATCATGTAACCACGGTCTAGCCAAAATAGCCGTGTAAGGGAAGTAGGCCTCTACCACGATAAAGTTAACTTGCACCTACTCGTCCCCAACCTGCACAGGTAACCTTATCATTCCACAGGGGATTACCAATCTCCCATCAAAGCCTACCAGTGGTGAGTCATACCTCTCAAAATCCTCAAGCTTGAGTTTTAACCCCTTAAACAGATCAGGGTACATAATATCTGCTCCACTTCCTTGGTCTACCAGGACCCGTTTTACATCATATCCCCCGATCTAAACAGTTACCACCAAGGTATCATCATGCAGCTAGAACATCCCCTCCTTATCTTCTTCTGAAAAACCTAAAATGGGCACGACCATCACTTTGCCCTTTTTGCGAGCCTGACTCTTGTCTTCCAAGTCAGGACCTGAAACCACAGACATAACCCCCGAGCAGGTTCCAGTGTCACCCCTGGGTTTAGCAAAAATGATATTAATTGTGCCCAGGGCTGGCCGAGGAGCTCCATCCTTTTGGTACCCAGCTTCGGGTTGCCTAAACCGACCAACAAATTGGTGCAAGAACTGTCTTAACAAATTGGTGTGTTCTTTGTCCTGATGATAATGGCAATAAAGGCTCAGGTTTCTCTTGGATGGGCCCCTACCCATTTTATTGGGCCATTTGAAATACGGCTCATTTTTTATCTTTTCCAGTATCTGATAAATAGGCTCTTTAAACAATGAGTTAACCACTTGAGCACCCATCGACAATGTCTGGTTGGGGTAAACTCTCCTAGGTCGGTTATTAGGGTATCCTCCTCCCCGAGGATCCCTCATTTCAGAAAAAACCTTCACCTTGCCCTTTCCCTGGGTCTAATCTTCCTCCACTCGTTTGTACTTATCAATGCAGTCCATAAGCTGGTGCATGCTGAGGGCATGCTTCATTGTTAATGACTTCCTCAATTCATGCTCCGTCAAAAGCCCCACCTTAAATTTTCTTACTGCCACATCCTCAAAATCTCCATCTATCTCATTGTACATTTTCCAATATCTATCCGAATAGGTCTTGAGAGTCTCACCGTCCCTCATTGCCATGGACAAAAGAGAGTCTAAGGGCTTGGGAACTCTACTGCATGTTAAAAATCTAGCACTGAATGCCCTTGTCAGCTCCTCAAAGGATCTTATTGAACCCTCTTCCAAAGCATCAAACCACCGCATAGCCACAGGCCCGAGACTGGAGGGGAACACCTTGCACATAAGGGCTTCATTGCCAGAATGAACTGCCATCACTAGTTTAAAGTGGCTCACATGCTCAACAGGATCAAACCTTCCGTTGTAAATGGGGAAAGTTGGTTATGAAAACCAGTAGGCAAGCTTGGCCTTGTTGATTCTCCTATCAAAGGGTGACTTTGAGATCTGACGAAGTGCTTTACTCATCGCATCATTCCCCATGCTACGGTGAAATGATTCTTGCCCACGCTTGAACTTGCCTTTTCCCAATTTGTCTTGGCGTGAGGATGCTGAGAAGGACTCACTGGATGGTGTTCCCAACCTATGGCAATACAAGTAATCTCTGCTTTCCCCTAATCCATCACTTGATGGAGGTGATGGATTCCTTCTGTCACGCTCCCCTTGCCACAATTTTTTATGCAAGTGATCTATCCCAAGCTGCAATTTTCACGTCTCTTGATCATGCGAAACATGGCTCTTTGTCCTTGAGTGACTCCTCTCTATTTGCTCGGTATGGTATGACTCTACCATAACACTCGGTGTATGGTGCCTATAGATTGTGTGGACTAAGGCAAGATAGTTTAGTGTGGACTAAGGATCATAAGGGCTACTTCTCTATCAAATCAGCCTATAGATTGTGTCAACATCATTCACATAGCACAAGTATCATGTTAAATTGGCAGGGTATTTGGGATCTAAAAGCTCAAGAGAGGTTAAAAATGTTCTTATGGAGAATTGGAGTCAATGTGTTGCCTACAAAGGAAAATCTACACCACAGATTGGGTATTGCTAACACTGATTGTGTTCTCTATAAGGACATCAATGAAACAGCCCAGCATCTATTCTTCCACTACATAGTATCTAGATCTATTTGATTTGGTTGTAATTGGAGTCTTAGAGCTGACAATCTTCAAATCAATATCCTTGAAGATATTATAAACTTTGTCCTAAAACCCCAAACCTTGACTCTCCTTACTAGGCAATCATATCCAAATAACCACATCTCACTTAAAATAGCCCACACCTTAGAAGCCATATGATTTTTGAGAAATGAGGTATTTCACAACAATGTCCAGGAGGTGAATCTTGACAAATCATTAGTTCATTGGAGGTCAGAGTTGCTGAAGCTATTGATGATGTAGGATGCAATAAGGTCAGTAATTGTGAAAAACAATTGTGCTGGAAAAAACCACCAACTGGATTTATTAAGTTAAATGTAGATGCAGCTGAGTCCCAAGTCAATACTTCCATAGCAGTTATGGCTAGAAATGAGGCTGGTGGTGTTGTCAAAGCTTGCACTACAACAAAATGTATTTTTAGCGACGAAAATTAGTGAGGAAATATTTTTCGTCGCTAAAAATACAGCTTTAGTGATGAAATATGAATTTCGTCACAAATAATGAAAAAAATTATAACATTTTGCGACAAAAAATAAATTTCGTCGCTATTGTGATCTGAAAAATGGGTGCTAGTGGAGGGAAACTTTGGCGCGAGTTTAATTAATCTATAGCGACGAAATATTTCGTCGCTAAAAGTTGAAATTTTTAGTGAAGAAATATTTCGTCATTGTAGGTATTCTGTGGATAGTATTAGTGACGAAAATCCTTTCGTCGCTATAAGGAAGAATTAGGGATGGAAAATATTCGTCACTAAAAAAAATAATAGTTTTGTACTTATATGTTTTTAGTGATGAAATCACAATTCGTCACTAAAAATATGATTTAGCGACAAAATATGAATTTCATCTCTAAAAATCTTAACAAAGCCTGGGTCTTTAGTGACGAAAACGAAATTCGTCGCTAAAAACTTAAAAACGTGATACCTTTTGTGACGACAAACTAGGCATTGGCGACGGAAAAGGTTCATCGCTAAAGACCTGAATAGGAACAAAATAGGAGGATTTAGAGGAGATAATATAACTCTCTTTTATTTCAGCATTGGATAGTGACAAACCAAAAGCCTCCCAAAAGCCAAATACACCAATGCCAAACCCATTCGCGATGACCCATTCGTCGAACCCATTCATGACAATCCCATTCGCAGAACCCATTCGTAACGCCATTCGCGATGATCCCATTCGCCGAACCCATTCACGTCGATCCCATTCTCGACGATTCCCATTCGCGACAATCTCAACAATTTCGAGGATTCCCATTTGCGACGATCTCGACGATTTTGATTCTCATTGGTGACAATCCTCGACGATTTTGATTCCCATTCGCAATGCCGATTCCCATTCGCGACAATCCTCGACGATTCTTGACAATTCAGACCTTTCACGACGATTCTTGGTGGTTCAGACCATTTGCGATGACCTCGAAGTCGTCACCACCGATTCGAACCATTCGCAACAATCCCGAAGTCGTCACCGCCGTCCAATGACCCTTTGCCTCCCATAACTCGCCGATTCGTCTCCTTCGCCGTGGCCTTTGTTCGAAATCAGTAAGGTTTTTTTTTTTTTTTTTTTTTCCTTTTCACCTTCCCTTCCCTTCCCTTTTCAATTTTATGTTTATTTGTTTAGGATCAAGGACTAGTGGGAAGACAAGGATTGGAATCAACGGTATGTTTTCCTAAGAGTACAGTTGTTGCGTTCTGTTTTGGTTTGTAGGTTGATAATATATGTTAAAGCATATCTAAAACTATTTTTGTTTGTATTTGTAGGGTTATGTGTTAATTAAATGAATATTTACAGTTGACTTGAAGATTGGATGTTAATGTGAGGATTTATAGCTGTAGTTTATTGTGATTTATAAAGGGGTTTATGGGTTTGCACATTGTTTAAGTGTTGAGATATTTCACAGTTTTAATAAATTCTGTGGTTTTTTCATTGTTTGCTTATGGGTCTATTATTAAGTAGTTTAAAGAGTTCAATACATGATAACAGCTGTCCCATCTATCTTGGTTATGGAATATAAACTTTGTTTGTTATGCCCAATGTGATAAATTACTTGGATAGGTCCAATCTGCTGTTGTGTTCTTTGAATATGGTAAGCACTCAAAGGATTTTCTTTGGGTGTTGCTTCTAATGTAGGTTGGAGTGCTACCCTCATCACTTTTCTGATTGGTGTAAGCACTACCTATATTACATGTGTAAGCTATGAGTTTGTGTAGTAATTTATGAGAGGATCATTTTTAAGACTAAAGTACTTATAAATTTAACTTTTCTTTTGCAAGCTAAATACACATTGTTTGCAATAACTTTAGATTTTTTCTGAAAGAATGTATTACATTTGATTGCAAAGGCTTACATTCTCAAAGAATGTATTAACAACTGGTCTTTGTATATTGATGGGATCGAAACTGTGCATAATCGAAGAATAAGAAATGAAGATGTTGGTGAATCTAGCGAAGGATTGATAGTTTTTTCACAGACTGCCCGACCTATAGGTGGTAGGCGGAATGATGGCAACTTGTCTCGTGCATTGCTTGATACTTCTCATTGGTACTTGTTGTACAATAGTCCTGAACTAGAGCCTTATTTAAAGTATGTGATTTCATATGCATGTATTGCTTAATCAAGTTTTGAATATTATCTGCAATGCTTAGCTGAAAATAAATCACCTTATTTTTAACAATGAACACAAATGCACATTGCATAATTCTACTGGAGAAGCCATAACTCAAATCCAACGACAAGAGTTTCCCAAGTGGTTCAGAGAACGTGTAAGACATTTGAAATTTAATCACACACTAATAAAAATTAAACATTTAAATAGTTTCTTCATTGCTTATTACTAATTAAAATCACTTGTTGTATGTCATTATAGATGAATAGATTGAAAGTTAACGAGTCACCAGAAGCTACTAAACAGTTATGGTAATTAGCAAATGGTCCTAAGCCGCATGTGAAGGAGTACACAGTTTGTATGGTTAATAGTGTAAAGTTCCATACAAGTGACCTAGACAATCATCGTGTAACCCAAAACAGTGGTGTATGTACCGAAGGGGACCATGAGGGAGAAATGCACGACTTCTATGGTCATGTGTGCAAAATTTGGGAATTGGAGTATGTGTTTCGCCATAAAGTTGTTTTGTCCTAGTGTGAATGGTACAATACTGGTACCAATGGTCGAAGGAGAACGATAAGAACTGATGCACACTGCACAAGCATTGATGTTACAAGTCGGTGGTATGAAAATGACCCTTTTATACTTCCTAGTCAAACGAGACAAGTTTTTTACCTTCAAGATACTAAATTGGGTGAACCTTGGAAAATTGTGCAATCCATCCAACATAGGGGAGTGTTTGATGTCCCGGAAGTCGGGGGTGGAGAATCCAATGATAATACTGAAGATAGTGACGCATTCCAACAAGAAGTGATTGTTGATGTTGTCTCTATCAATGTTGATGACAATATTATTGACTATTGTATGGGTGTTGTTGAAACTGAGGTTGTTCTTGAAGGTGGAACTTCAAGAGATGCTAATCAAAATGAAGAGCATGACATACCTGATGTTGATCTTGATATGGATTATGATATGTAGAGTTCATAACAATTGTCTTAAATGTTGTATGCTTGTCTTAAAGTTTTATGCTTGCCTAAGTAGCAATTGTTTTGTACTTATCTTGAACTTGATATGGATATTGATGTGGTCATTTGTTGTGTTGAGTTAGTAGCAATTATATTTAAATTTAGCACTTGTGAATTGCTTGATATGAATAATGGTGTAGACTATGATATGTAAAGTTAGCAGTAATTGTACTTATCTTTCATGTCAATACATAGTTTCAAAAAATTCCCAAAAATGCCAAATACACTCATAATATACTGAGTTATGAGATGACAAGATTGGATATAATGAGGAAAAACCAAGAGAGAATTGATGCTTTGGGATTGAAGCACATCTCAACTTCTCTAAAGGATTCTGCTCAGTCCAATTGTGCAAAAGGGAAAAGAAGTAGAGCTAGTATTGTGGTAGATGATGATTATGTACCACCTATTGGTGACGATGACAATGATGATGAGTCATCTAATTTTGTAATCCATAAGGTACAATAGATGTTCCATAGGGTACAATAGATGATAATAACTTTATTGTTCCATTACTTGTAATGACTTTGTTGTTCCATTATATGTATGTTTGTTAGTTACAGATGGCACTAGGACGACTTACACACTTGCGAGGTGAGGCATCTATCCCGGTGGTCCAATCTATGGTCCAATCTACGGAAACACCTCCTGAAGCAAATCCTCTCACCCAAAGTTCTTCTAGTGCAGAGGCGCAGACTACCGATGCATTAACTAGCACGACTGGTAATTACATACTTAATTACAACTGCACCTTGTTTTTACTATTGAGATTATACTTCACTTAATTTAGCTATAATGTACATGGAATGTATAATTTTTTAACATTAATAATGTTTAAATAGGATTTACTAGCATAAATACCCATGGAATAACACGTGGTATAGCAGTAAGGGCACTTGTTGAAAAAAGCATTGTTATTGATTCCGTTCTGTTCCGGCCGGAATTTTTCGTACCGGTATGCAAACTGGTACTAGAATACCCCACGTTCCACCTTGGGTCAAATTTCGGGCCGTTTCGGTCCATTCCGGTCATTCCGGCCAATTTTGACCGAGATGTAAATTTTGGCCTGTACTGAATTTGGCCTGTTATTAAAAAAAAAAAAAAAAGTAAAGTTCCAAAGACTCCAACGATGCCATTTTGGACTTTACTAAAAAACCTAATCCTATATTCCTCTTCTATTCTTGGATTCCTTCACTCTCAATCTCTTTCTCACTCACTGCCGTCATGCTCTGCTCTCTGTGGAGTCCTTGTGCTGTGCTCTCTGCTCCTAAGTTTACTCATCAATCTCTCACTCTCTCATGACTCCCTCTATCTCTGACTCTCTCACTCTCTCGAATTGAAGCTTCAGCCAAATCAGGTATTCTTTCTCTACTCTCACTCTCTCGGATTGAAGCTTCAGCCAAATCATAAATTTTTTTTCTTATGATTTGTTAAGATTAAGTGTTAAGAACTTAAGATATGTGATTAAGTGTTAAGATCTTAAGCTTTTGTTTGTTCATTTCTCGGATTGTCATAAATTTTTTTCTTATGATTTTTTTCTTGGATTGTCATAAATTTTTTTTCTTATGATTTGTTTTGTGGTTAAGAACTTAGGAGTTAAGATTAAGACGTAAGAGTTAAGAATTTAAGATATGTGATTTGTTTGTTCATTCACTTCATGCAAATTAAATTTAATTTTAGCTACTGCATTTGATTGAATTTCATTTCATTTCATTTCATTGAACAGTAAACTATGGTTGATCATCGTACTCATCATAGTTCAGTTGGTACTTCTTCTGCTTTTGTGGCCTCTGCCCCTGCAAGATTAGAGGATCCCGCATGGGCTCATGCCCATGCAGTGCCTAATGCAAAAAATAACACTATATGTTTGCATTGTAATAAGTTGATTAAAGGGGGTGGTATTACTAGACTTAAGCATCATCTTACTGGGATTAGGCGTCAAGTTGAATCATGTAAAGTTGTTTCATCTGATATTAGGTTTCAAATGAAACAAATGATTGAAGACTTGAACAAATCTAAACAAACGAAAAAGAGGATTCAATCAGAAATTGGGAACCCATATGGTGATCCATTTGATGTTGATGAGGAGGAGGAGGAGGAGGAGGATGAGGTTAGGGTTGTTGAAAAGACTCAAAAGAGTCCGCCTTAAACATTTGGTAAACGAAAATCTAGGGGAAAGGATGTTGACATTGATATGGGTCAAATAAGAGGAAAGAAGAAAATTAAGAGTTATTTTGCTCCTAGAACAACCCTCGGTGCTCAACCCTCTATAAGAAGTGCTTTGGCTACAAAAGCAATGATTGATAATGCAAAAATGAATGTGGCAAGATAGTGGTATCATTCTAATGTACCCTTTTATGCGTCTCAGTCACCCTATTATCAACCTATGATAGATTCCACTGCTGCTATTGGGCCGGGATTTAAGGGGCCTTCTTTTTATGAGTTGAGGGGACCCCTTTTGAAAAATGCTATGCATGAAGTTAATGATTTTTTGTTAGATATAAAAAATGATTGGAAAGTATATGGCTGTTTAGTGATGTCTGATGGGTGGACAAATCAAAAACAACAACCAATAATGAATTTTTTGGTGTATTGTCCAAGGGGTGCCATGTTCTTGAAATCTATTGACACTTCAGGCCTTACAAAGGATGCTGAAATGTTGTTCAACATATTTGATTTTGTTGTTCAAGAAATTGGTGTGGAGTATATTGTGCAATTGATTACAGAAAATGCTTCTGCCTATAAAAAAGCTGGAAAAAAATTATAGCAGAAGTATGGTACTTTATTTTGGTCTCCTTGTGCAGCTCATTGCATAGACTTGATGTTGGAGAATATTGCTAATCCTAGGTGGTTCCCTCTTATTGATGAAGCAATTAAGAAGGCAAAAAAGATAACAAAGTTCATTTACAACCATGGAGTTGTTTTAGACTTGATGAGGCAAGATTTTACAAATGGAAAAGAGTTATGTCGTCCTGCAATTACAAGGTTTGCCACTAACTTCTTAAGTCTACAGAGCATGCTAAGGTTCAAAAAAGAGCTTAGACAAATGTTCACTTGTGATAAATGGCTTTCATGCCCCCATGCTAAGACTGCCATTGGGAAGGAGATAAGTAAAATTGTTTTGGAAGATTATTCATTTTGGTCTCAATGCAAGAACATAGTGAAAGTTAGTGAGCCTTTAGTTAGAGTGCTTCGTCTTGTTGATGGGGATGAGAAACCTGCTATGGGGTACTTGTATGAAGCAATGGACAAAGCAAAAGAGGAAATAAAAAAATAAAAATAAAAAGGTTGAAGAACAAAGTTTCTTTGTATGGAAATTATATTAGAGTTATTGATGCTAGATGGGACAAACAACTTCATAGTCCTTTGCATGCAACAGGTTACTTTCTTAACCCTACAATTTACTTTAGGCCTTCATTTAAAAGGCAAAATGAAGTACAAAGAGGGTTGCTAAGCACTCTAATGAGGTTGATTCCCGATCCTGACATTCAAGACAAAATAAGTTCACAACTTGATGAGTACAAAAAGTCAATTGGTGACTTTGGCACATCACTAGCAATCCACCAACAAGAGAGACTAAATCCAGGTAAACATTAATAATTTAATAGTATTTCCTTTCAATATGTCTATTTATCCTTTATAGTTGTTATTGTAAGATTACATGGGCAATGCTTATTTTACATTTTTATTTGTTATTGTAGTTTCATGGTGGGGGCAATTTGGACTTGGAGCTCCATATTTACAATCATTTGCCATTTGTGTGCTGAGTCAATGTTATAGTGCAATTGGTTGTGAGAGAAATTGGAGCACATTTGAATATGTTCACTCAAAGAAGAGAAATAGATTTGAACATAAACGAGTAAATGATTTGGTCTTTGTCCATTATAATTTAAGGCTTTGAGAAAGGTAAATTTATCATTGTTACTCATATGTAAATGAAATGTACTTTCAAATAATTATAATTTATAAAATGTTACTAATGTTTAATATTCTCATTGGTAGGAACATTCAAAAGAATAAGTATGCATTGGATCCTATAAGCTTGGATAACATTGACTTGATGGGAGATTGGGTGGCTAAAGAACCTGCACTTCTTAATCCAGATGACATAAATTGGGATTTTCTTAATGAACCAGCAGCCCTAGTGGATGTGGAAGAGGATGCTGAACTTGAAACTATTAATGTTGATGACGATGATGATGATGACAACAACAATGAACATGGCTTGACAAATCATCCAATGGGTGCTGGTAGTTCTTGTGGGAGTTCTTTTGATGATGAATTTGATCCTTCTCTCATGGATGATGATGAGGAGGAGGAGTAAATCTTGTATTATTTGATATTTAGTTATTGTCTTGTAATCTTCTTATTGTGTGATGTTAAATTGATGTTATATTTCAAGTTATTGATGTTTAAGACTTAAGAGTTAAGACTAAATGATTTGTATTATTTGATATTTAGTTATTTATTTATTAGAATTGACAATTTTATGTTCTACAAGAATATATATAAATTATTTTTTAAGAACCCCGAAACACCCTGAAACGGTACGTCAAAATCGGCCAGTACCGAAATATTCCATTCCACTGGACAAACCGAAACGGGGTCCGAAACGATATTAATAACAATGGAAAAAAGTGGTAAGTTGCTAGTACGTATAGCTGCAGAGTATGATGCTCTTGTTGGGAAGAATGCGTGCAAGCTTGTCAATCAAATTGGCGTACAAGTGCGAAGTAATTTGTCCAGTTACAACATGAAAAATTGTAAAAATGTTGATGTTGCAACTAGAGATGTGGTGCTTCAAAATATTGCGGTAAATTTTCATTGATAACGTCTAACTCGTCTTTGTTGTCACTAAGCATATTAAATTCATATAATAATATTTTTATAATACATATACACTTCATTTTACAAGATCAGTTTGAGCTATAAGGAGATTCCAACTTGGTAATGAAAACATTAAATACAAAATGTGGAAGATTATTGAGTTTCAACTTCAACAAGTTGCATCAGGTTTATAAAAAGCTCATACAATCTCATGGTGCTGACTATGCAAGAAGCCACCCAGATAAGAATGTCACACTTAAGCAGTGGACTGAACTCATTAATGGGAGATGGACCAATGAGGATTGGCTGGTAAATTATTTATGCATATATTATTATTATCCAATGTTTACTATATTATGTTGTCAACTGATTAGATTAATACTTAGATGAAGTAAATGCATACTCTTTTATTCATGATCTAATAAATATCTTGAATGTTTATTAGAAAAAATCAAGAAAGAACTCTGAAAATAGGAGGAAAACTTCAGGCAAACATAGACGCGGGACAAAGGCACTTGCTGTTAGGGTTGATGAGGAGGTGCGTGTTTTTTCATTTTCTTAAACCTTAGTATATTACATGTTGTGATTAATTAAGTATATCTATCTAACACTTGAATGTTAATTAATTAGACAAATAATAATGACGGTCAAGTTTTTGAATTGGCAAAAATCTTCAAAGATGTTCATTTCAATCCAAATACAAATATGTGGATACACCATGAAGATGAAGCGACATATGTATGTGTATCATTCCATCCCTATCATGTTTGTAAAGCTATAACATATATAGTATTAATGTTGTGATTATTTGTTTCTTTCTCTCTTTCAAATCATAGGAAAATATTCTCAAAGTGGAAGAGGGTCATTGTCAAGATCCTAATGCAATTCCCCTTACACAAGAGGAGATCTCAAACTTGGTTTTTAAGAAGAAGTCTGGTATTGTAAAAGGACTTGGCATGAGACCTTCCTCTTCTCTAGTAGCCACCGCTTCATCTAATTCCTCGGTGGAGTATATCCAACGGTTAGAAAATGAGATAATTGAGCTCAAAAAGGCAAGAGCTAAGGACCAAGAGGAGCGAGCTAGGGACCAAGAGGAGTGAGTTAGAGACCAAGAGGCATGAGCTAAGCAAGAAGAGGTCCAAAAGAATATTCTTAACATTTTGAGGAGCAAGGGTTATGATAGCGCTCTTACCTATGGGGGTGGTTCAACTTCAAGTTAAAACACTTTTGGTTAGTACTTTATTTTAGCAATTGACCCACACTACATGGTGTAACTACTTTTTATGATGCATTATTTGAAACTAATTGCATTATATTACACTTGAAAATCTATATTTGCTTTCTACAACTTATACATTAGGAGTTGTGATTTTAATTCATTGGTGTGGCTACTCTTAATGCATTGTTAGAAATGTTTCTTATAACATTGTTAATGTTTTTACTTTATGATTTTAATGTAGTATTGTTTTTATATATGTGCAAATTTCTTATTGGTGGCTTTTAGGGGATTTACTTTTAGCATTACTTGAAGACATATGAGGACATCTTCCGTTAGTTCTAATTATATTATGCTACACTTTTTGTATTGTTATAAAACATCTTGAGTTATTGTATGTGATACAAACAATTATTGTATGGAAGAAGTTTGAATTGGATACTTGTTTTATTTTATACTTGTGGAATGTATGGATCTTTTTTTATAAATATGTTGTTGAAATAAATGTGTTATTCAAATGTGGGGTTTTAATAATGTAATGATAGGTTACAGGTTAATATCAAAGCCATAAAAACAAAAAAAACAAAAAATAAATTTTAGCGACGAATTTTTTTGTCACAAATATGGCAACAAAAAATTGTTTTAGTGACGAAATATTTCGTCGCTAAATGTAGCAAAAATTTGTAAGAAATGGTTTTAGTGACGAAAATTTTCGTCGCTATATATGCCTGGATTTTCTTAAAAATAGTTTTAGTGACGAACTTTTTCGTCACTAAATATGATTTAATAAACTAAGGTGTTTTTAGTGACGAAATTTTTTGTCACTGAGTAGTGTTTTTAGCGAGGAAAACTTTTAGTGACGAAACGTTTTCGTCACTAAAAGTTTTTTTTTTTTTTTAAACAAATCGGACTTTTAGTGACAAAATTTTTCATCGCCAGGACTTTTAGTGACGGGGTTTCAGCAACGAAATGAGTTTCGTCACTAAAAGTCCAATTTCATCGCTAAAGGTTCTTAGCGACAAAAAACTGGATTTTTAGTGACAAATTTTTTCGTCACTAAAAATACATTTTGTTGTAGTGTTGGGCTAGGACACTTCCAAAGTGTGAATCAATTGTAGTAGAAGCAGCTGTCATTGTATGGGCTCGATATCTTGCTATGGAGGAAAAATTCCAAGATATTATGATTGAAGGAGATGCAAAGCTATGCTTTGATGCAATTAATGGGGATGTTCAGAATTGTCACTAGAATGCAAAGACCTTGCTGGCCAATGCTGTGGAGCTCAAAGCTTATTTTGCTAATTGTTGTTTTTTTTGGGTAAAGAGAGAATGTAATGTTGTAGATCTTGCTCAAGCTAGGCTGTTTCTCCCCTTTCTCCTGTTCTCAGGTGTAATAATTACTCCCTACCACCTGATGTGTGCGATGCTTGAGAAAGAGACATGTTGCTTTTAAACTCTATTTTTTTGGCTGATTAATGACATGGAATGTTTGTTTATAAAAAAAAAAAAAAAGGTAAATTATTATATGTATTATTTATATATATATCATCATCTTGTATGAGTTGGATACATAACATCATGACCATCATCATAAATCTATATCTATATATATATATAAAAGCTGAAATATAGCATTTATTGTTGAGCCACATCATTGTCCACGTTATTTTTTAGCTTTTTTATTTATTTTCCATATTTTCATTCTTCTAAAAATAAAGTCTTTATTTTGCTAATTCACATTTCTACTGTTACTTTGTTTCATATTCCCATCGTTTGCCACCCTCTTGAATTAATTGTTTCTTCTCATGTTCAAGTCTAGAAAGTAAACAGGTGTAACAGTTCTTCCAGGAAATCCTTAAATTGGCTTATCTTCCTCCATCTCAATCCAAACACAGCTAAACAAGCTCTAAATGCATTGTACCATCACCCAATACGAATCCATCCTTTAACACAGAAAAATTTATGACATGGCCCATTCCCCCAGCCCGAGGCCCTCCAAAGGAAAAACCTAGATTTTCCTTCAAAGACATTCCAAAATCCAAATTACCATATGTCAATGTAAAAAAAAAAAAATAATAAATAAAATAAAATCCTGTTAGCAGAACCACTGGTGAGTGCGTGGCTGTTCATCGGTTCTGGGCTCCCTCACCTAGTAGTACGCCAGAACCACTGGTATCTCTCTCTCTCTCTCTCTCTCTCTATGTTTAACCTATGAACAGAAAGCTATGTAGCAAATTTACTGCCTAGCTCTACTGCTTTTGTTGCTTTTGTTTTGAAATAATGTGTGTTATACTGCTATACAGTTGTGTTTTAATTTGTGGCTCTTTGCCAATTTCTTTTTTTCTTAAAAAAAAACTTTTGGTTGTCCAATTTCTTTACATTTTTGTTTATATAGCTTTAATGTTTTATTTTATTTATGGGTAGAGCTTGCATAATTGTTTGCTTTTATCTCACTAAGTTTACACCATTAGCTAAAGTGTGAATAATCTATGAGAAAAAAAAAATCCACAATCTATGCATAATTTAAAAGAAAAAATATTCAAGATTTGCAAATTGTAATTCAATCATTTATGATTTATATCAAATTCTGAAATTCTAAAATGTTAAATTGCCTAAAGGATCAAAAATGTGATTCTAAGAAAATAGATATTATTTCCTTAAAACTTATCCTAAATTTTGACAATATGGACAATTTTGAGTGAATGAATTATGAATATAGATTTTTTTTTTTTTTACTTAAGAATTATATTATATTTAGCTTGCCCCCTAGGAAAAATTCTTGGCTTCACCACTGATATGGATTAAAACTTTAGTACTATGATTGGAGTCTCTTTCACTGGAGAAGGTGAAAAGTAAGGCTGGTAGGAATATTTCTTGTTTATTGTTTCCTAAATTTTAATTCTAATATGTCTTGAATATTTAATTTTGGGTCTTAGTCTTGCTGATAATACAATTTAGTAGTAAAGATTCACGTTGAGATCTTAAATCCAAGAGAACATCCCCAAAGGTTGTTTAGGAGGATACTGTTATGTGTTAGAAAAATGCTACAAAACTACTTCCTTTTTTTTTTTTTTTTGAAGTAATTGATTTGAGTGAATGTCTAAAATAACTTGATTGGAAAATTCAAATGCACTCATTTAGGATTCTTTTTCTTAGGCTGCGTAGCTACAATTATACAATTGTAGCAATTGAATATTTCATGTCAAAGGGAATGATGAAGTTTGATTATTATGGTAATCTCCATAAAATAATGAGAAATTTGATTGATTAATTTGAAACTTAAAAAAGTTTAGTTGCATCAAAAAAAAAAAAAAAAAAGATGAAAACATAACACACTATAACCAAAGTTTGAAGAATATAGACCACTTCAAAAAAGAATAATATCAATCAAACACGCCCAAATTTCTATAATTTATATATATAAAAAATAAAAATAAAAATAAGAAACCCAAAATAGTAGGAGAAATTACACAGTCTTTCGATGGACCACATCACTTGTCCACCATCTATTAAAAGACTCTCACTTGTTTAAAATTGCTGAGTCAGTAATTAGTTTATGTTTTAAAAAAATTTCTAACTTGGCAATTTTAAACAGGTGGAAGTAGTTTAGTGGAATGGTGGACCACGTCACTTGTCCACCATAAGGACCTTATAATTTCTCATATAGTAGAATGATATAGTAGAGACTAGAGATAGAGATAGAAAATAGTTTAAGAAATAGTTCAATATTTAAGAAGAATAAATGATCTTCAATAAATTTTAAAAAATAAATTATACATTATATCGTATTACAAAATAATTATATTTTCATATACTCCCACGTGGGTTTGTGACTAGTAAATAGATAAAAGTGAAAACTCATGAGAGGTGAAATTTGTTTCCATTCAAATCCAATGCTAGATAGAGGTCCAGTATTTTCATGATGATGTTGATGGTCGACCCTGTAGGCCGATTTAGATGTGAAATGTCCACCGAGTTTGGAGTCAATATAAAGTTGTCCGCTTCCTACTTTTGTGACAAATGAATTTTGAGAATCTTTAATATAAACTAACAAGTAGCATATAAATGGTCGTTGTGAGAGATTTATCCCTCAAAAAAGAGATTCGGGTACCTTTTGGGGCACCTCTCTTTTTGGGTAAGTGGTATAGAGTCGCCACTTATTTTTCTTTATACAAAAAAAGAAAAAAAGAAAAAATACTAATTACAAAATACATGACTAAATAGTTCTATTCATTGATTGAATAAAAATTACATATCTGGAAAATTGAAAAGTTACATAGCTTTGGGTCCAAGTTACAATCTACCAAATATTTACCTAGCTTGTTGTCCTAGTTACATTCTACCCAAAACAAATGAAGCCAAGGCTAGATCTACTAAACCAAAAACCGAAATCCGGAGGCTAGGTTATGGAATGGGAACCTAGACAAAGTCTGGTCTTCTAGGCTCTTGTGACCAATGTACTATGCTATGCATGTCATGCATGATATGTTGAACATGTGAATGAAAAATTAACACAAATTTATTTACGAATGGAGTCTCTTCTTTGGTTTTTTTTTTTTTTTTTTTTTTTTTTTTTTTTTTTTAATTCAGATCTATTTTAATGATTAAAAAAAATGATTTTGATTTGTCAAAATATCAGATTTGTTTTTGTAGTATTAAAAAAAAAAAAAAGTGATTTTTGATGACAAAAATTCAGATCTAGTTTGTTATATGTTTTACAAAGAATGAAAAAGATTTTTTAAGAAGAGAGTTTCACTCATAGTCCAAATTTATGCAATCATGAGTTAAAATAAACACAAACACAATAATACACAATCTCTTTCTTTATTTTAACACTTTGCATGTATTAAGAAAATCATATTTGCATCTTAAAAGAGATGCAAATCAGTTTTGATTTGAGAAAAATTTAGATCTGTATCTCATAAAGATGCAAATCTCTTTTTGTTTGAGAAAACTCAGATCTACATTTAAGGAAGATGTAGATCTGTTTTTATATTGAGAAAAACTCAAATCTACATCTTATGAAAATGCAGATCTGTTTTTTTATATTGAGAAAAATTCATATCTACATCTTATAAAGATGCAGATCTTTTTTTTTTTTTTTTTTTTTTTATTGAGAAAAATTCAGATTTACATCTTATAAAGATACAAATCTATTTTTTTTTTTTTTTTTTTTTTTTATATTGAGAAAATTCAGATCTACATCTTATAAAGATGCAGATCTATTTTTGTATTGAGAAAAATTTAGATCTACATCTTATAAAGATGCAGATCTGTTTTGTCTTAAGAAAAATAATTGTTCACATGCAGATTTATTGACATTCAAGAAAAAGATTATAACAATCACATAAAAAACAATCATGCCTTAACAAAACAACAATTTACAATTCATGGATAAATGAACATTCATCATTATAGCATAAGAAAAATATAGGGTGAAGGAAACAACCTCTTGCATGAGCACACTTTGTTCTTGAGAGGATGTTTTAGGGTTCAAAGAAATTTTTTCAATTCTCTTTGAGACCTAAAAACCCTAATTTAAGCAGCAACACTCAGAGAGGGGATAAGAAAATATGGGTGATTTGAGAGTCAAAAACATATGCCTCTCAAAGAATAAAAAAAAAGGTGTTGAATTATAAGGTTCAGTCTCTATTTATAGAGGCCAGAAGACTCTAAAAAATAGGTTCGGATGATTAGGTTTTGAATCCGGCCGCATCCTTTTGCGAAAAGATCGAAAAGGGTGTGCATTATCGTCACCCGAAGGTCGTTGGGCCAAAGCACTTACAAAAGTGCTGAATTGGCTCTTGGAGGCTAAACGCACTTCCATGTTCGGGTGCCATTTGGACTCTCCTTCTAGGGTTTCTTGGCCGATCCTTGTACCTAGACGTGTTTTCAACTTCTATTTATGATTTTTTGTCTTTTCTAGATAATTCAAGTTTTTTAAGAACAATTATCTTGAACAATTATCTTGTGGATAAATCCCTTAAAATAAATCTTGATAATGTTCATATTATCCCCAATTTTGTTGTTATCCAATCATCCCTTTTATTCATATGCATGCATCCCTATTTTAAACACTAATTATCAACCAATCACAAAATTATCTAATTAATTTTAATTGCTTAATCAATCAGAATTAATTTAAATTAATCCTTTGCGGTCGATTCTACCTAGACACAATGCATGTTGACCGTGCAAACTTGATCATGCGATATCTTTCGATTTGATGGTTCGATTTGGAAACCAAAAACACTGTTGCGACCGTCAGAATCTCAAGATCATTTTTATGATATGAAATGAATGAATTAATGCATACAATGCAGGAACAAATTGATGCATGTGATGCAAGAATGATTTTTTTTTTTTGTACATGGATGGTCACTATAGTCATTTTCCTTGGTTAAATCATGGGTGCAAAATCGAGTTTCTACAGAATGCCCCTCATTGACAGAACTTGGAAAGCAAATGTCAATGTAAAATAAAGACACCGATTTTAGCGACCATGATTTAATTGAGGTTGAATTTTCAAAGATTACCTAGCCCTCGAACCTAAAACTTTGGAATGTAGAACTAGTGCCTAATCTTTTGACAAAACAATGAAAATACTTGATTTAGCTGGTAATTGCTGAACTCTAAAATGGTTCTTGACAATTGATATGACTAAGAGACTTTTTTTTTTTTTATTATATTCTAATCTTCATAATGGAGGAGTCTGCGATCAACTAGCTTGATCTTGACTAAAAGGGATGTCTGCAATCAACTGGCTTGATCTTGACGAAAAGAAATATCTGCAACCAACTGGTTTGGCCTTGACGAAAGGAGGTGTCTGCGATCAACTGGCTTGATCTTGACAAAAAGGAACGTCTGTGACCAACTGGCTTGGTCTTGACTAAAGGAGCATCTGCGACCATCTGGCTTAATCTTGACTAAAGGAGCGTTTGCGATCAACTGGATTGATCTTGAAAAAAAGGAGCGTCTGCAACCAACTGGCTTGGTCAAGACTAAAGGGACGTCTACGATCAACTAGCTTGATCTTGACGAAAAGAGGTGTCGGTGATCAACTGGCTTGATCTTGACGAAAAGAAATATCTGCGACCAATTGGCTTAGTCTTGACGAAAGGAGGTGTCTACGATCAACTGGCTTGATCTTGACAAAAAGGAGCATCTACGATCAACTGGCTTGATCTTGACAAAAGGGTTTCTGTGATCAACTGGCTTGATCTTGACTAAAGGAATGTTTGCGATCAACTAGCTTGATCTTGACGAAAGGGTGTCTTCGATCAACTGGCTTAGTCTTGACTAAAGGGACATCTATGATCAACTGGCTTGATCTTGACGAAAAGAGGCATCTGCGACCAACTGGCTTGGTCTTGACAAAAGGAACGTCTGCAATCAATTGGCTTGATCTTGACGAAAGGGTGTCTAGGGCTTCTCATCCTTGAAACCAAGTTGTTGCTTGCAAAAATCAAAATCTAGAATCAGTTTCTAACTGATAAGGGCTTTGCGTTCCCACTGCTTTTTAAGATGTGATCCCTTTCTTGATTTGAACTTTATCAAGAAAAGTTTAATTGACAAATGATTTTTCTTTTGAGAAACATTTGATTTTTGAAATTCTGAAGTTCTGAAATTTTGATTTCGACTTTTGAGACTTTGGAAAAAAATTCTTCTTGAAATCTAGAGTTTAAAATCTAAGATTTTGAGCCTTTAGAATTTTTAAAATCAAGGCTCAGAATCTTGATCATGAAATTTGAAGTTTGAGTTTTTATTGAAAACTGAATTTGAGAATATGAATTTGATCTTCCCCTTGATTTTTCTTCTTCATTTCACCATTTCTTCTCACAAAAAACACTTTTCTAAGCTTCTCAACTCTCCTTCATCCATCTCTGTCAATATTTCTTTAGATCTTTGTGTTTTGGGCATTTTCATCCCACACCCATTTTTGGTGAAACCCATTTTCTAAAACCCATTTTCTTTGCATTAAAATGGCTTCTTCCTCCAAGGGATCTTCTTTTCTAGCTTCTCATGGTAAGAAATATGATCCAACATTTGATTGGAATGATGATGATGGACTTCTTCAAGACCCTAGGACCCATGCTCCATATTGTTATGTGGACACCAAGGTGAGTTTTTCTTTGGTTTCTTTGCTTGGAAAAATGTTGTTGCATGTTTCATTGAAAGTTTCATGGTGAGATATTGTCACTTTTGAAATTTTGGGGGCATTGTGTGATTGATCATGTTTTGAATGTTGGCTTTGAAGCATTCTTGAAGTGTTTTTTTTCTTTGATCTTGGTGCAATTTGGACAATGTTGGTGGCTTTTGGAATTTTGACAATGTAGGTAATTTGTGATGTTGTTGGATGAACTTTGATTTGGATTTTGGGAGCATTGGCATTGTGAAGACTTTGTGTTATAGGAATGTGTTCATGATATATGTGGGAAAACTTGCTGGCATGTGTAAATTTTGTTTTATGATCACGGCAAAATTTTGTGGGTGCATGCATGGATATATTTATGGGTATTGGCAAATTTTTTGGGTATTGTGGAAAAATTTTGTTGGGTATGTGAGAACTCATTTGTGCATGAAGTTGTGGGAATTTTTTTCTTGGACATGTAGAAATTTTCTTTTTGCATGGCTATGGCAAAATTTGGTGGTTGTATGGATATGTGATAAATTTGGTAGTGGTGACATTTTGGTGGGGTATTGATTTGATTTCGTGATGGGGTATTGATTGTGGAAATATTTTTTGGGTATGGAAATTTTTTGGTTATATATTTTGGGTTATGGAAATTGATGAGCTAAATTTTTATGTTGCAGAGCCTCAAGAGTCGAGGGAGTCTCCAAATGTTGAAAAGTGCATGGGCAGCACTGTCTCCTAGCATCAAAAATGTCATCAATGAAGCGGGCTTTGGCACCTTCTTCGAAGCTTTGTCGAATCATGAGACACATGAGTATAAGGATCTTCAGTTACTTCTTGCCTTAGCAAAGCGCTTCTGGGATACTACCTGTACCTTCTATTTTTCGAACATTGGGGAGGTAATGTTGACACCTTATGACTTTTCTGTCATCACTGGTCTGAGGTTGGGTGGTAAAAGAATTCTTGTTAATGATTCCCTTCCTTCAACTGAGCTCAAGAAACTTCTAGGTGTAATGCCTTCTAGAATGAGAAGTAACAATGTTCCTTTATCTTGGTTATATGAGAGTATTCCCCAATGTGAGACTATGGTAAAGGGTGCTCGTATGTTCATGCTTCTGTTTATTGGGACTTTCTTGTGTCCAGATTTGGGCAGTACTATCAATTTGCGCTACTTGGGGAGCTTAAGAAAAATTGAACATCTCCGGAATTATGACTGGGGCGGCATGGCCTCTACTCTGATGCATTTCATGACCCAACTCTCCTAGCGAAGTCTTTCAAGCTTGGGTGGGGCTCCATTTGTTTGGCAGGTGAGGTTTGGTATTTATTTTGGCTATGTGTAGGTTGGGGAAAATTATTTTGGTTATATGGTAATGGCGTTATGAATTTTTCAAGTTTGGATGTATGAGTATTTTAGGGTTGGTCCCGAAATTCAGGAGGAGGTTACTAGTATTTTTCCTAGATTTCTCCGTTGGTTGCCCAAACATCACTTGTCTCCACCCTCTAGGCGTTCTTTGGAGCTTTGGCACTTGATGATTGACAATCTGACAATTGATGATGTGAATTCTTTCTTTCCCCTTTTTAAATCTTTGGCATTTGGTTATGATCTAGTCTCTTCTCTTTTTGAGTTTCTTTATGACTTTCTAGATGAAATTAAATCCTTAGGCTGGATGTGAAGGGTATGCTAAGTGTGAGCGGGCTTTAGAACTGAATAGCCGCCAAGTATTGTTTGAATGTGGGCATGGAAAGTATTGGTATCTTGGTGATCGGGTGTTGCCCAAAGTTGAATATGTGTATCCTCCTACCACAATTCCAAGTCATCCTTGTCGCATTGTTCGGTTGGCTGACCTTTTGGCAGATAAAGAGATTGCTCGGGCCCGTGATGATTACAATGTTGCAAGAGCAGAAGGAGATTATTCTGAATTTATCGGGGATCATCTGCAAGGTTTCCTGGTTGGCAAAACGGTATTTTCCTTCCCTTCTAAGATCAAGCTTTTACTCTACAAATTCCTTTTCCATATTTCTGCTTGGTAACAATATTTGCATGTTGGATTTTCAACCTCCATCTTCTGAAGGAGAGGAACAGGAAGAGGAAGAGATTCCCTCTCCTCACCTTGTTGGCGGTTCTTCTAGTTCTTTCACAGAGACTTATCCTCATTTTCCGGCATGGCTGTATGATGTGATAAATCCTGATGGAACGTATAGTTCCATACCTTTGACTAGGCCAGAGCATGTGCCAAATGTTCCTTGGCCCGATCCAGTGTGTTCTTAAATGTTCAGTTCTTTGTCCTTATTTCTTGAATGGATTCTAACTCGGTAGAGTTGTGCTCCAGGTTGATGTGGATTTTGTGGAAGAAAGCATGCGAATGATTGGAGGCTTGCAGTCATTGGCTCATACCCAGTCCTCCCAATATGTGATCAATGATTCTAACTAGGTATACCATGTTGCTTTCTAAATATCTTTGGCTTGAGCTTTGCTTGATAGTGACTTTAACATTTGATTTTTCTGACTTTTCAGGCACATCGAATGGAAACCGTTGACAATACCAGAAGAACTTTGGAGGAAAGAATCAGGAACCTCGAACTTGAAAATCATTAGTACAATCCCCGCTTTTTCTCAAGTCAAGAAGGAAATATTGAAGGTGGCTCCTCTAAAGGTGGATCAAGGAGATCCTTTCATGGGCGGACTCGAAGTCCTAATGATGCATGACTTGTATGTTTATTTTTCCTGCAAAACAAAAAGGAAGTCTTCCTTAGACAATCTTGTATTATTTTCCATGTTTAGCTCTTTGTCCTTGGTATCACCTTGGATCATGTAGAAACTTTAACTAAGACAAGTTTAGAATCCACCTGATGAGATCTTGTAGTACTAATTTAAAATTATCTTGCTTGGCTCTGTTGGAATTTGCACTTACTTGCATAAGGTGGAGCCGAATGCCCCTAGTTTAAAACGAATGCATGACTTTTGAAAATTATGATGTGATTTTTTTTTTTTTAAATGATGGTGGTGTTTTTTTTTTTTAAATGCATGAGGCATGGGCAAATGCCCCAAATTTGGAACATAAATCCATGAGTCTTAAGAAAACTTGAGTTGATCATTTTTTAGAACAATGATGCAGGTGATGATTTTTTTGAAAACAAATGTCTTAGTTTGATTAAAAAATATATTTTTAAGTATCAAACGATCTTAAAAAATTACATAAGAACATGAAACTGCATGGAATTGCATGAGTGTTGGACTAAGGGCCTGCATGCCACTTGGCAACTGAAGAGTGCCATTCGGTACTTTTGGAGTGCCGTTTGGCACTTTTAGAGTGCCGTTAGACACTTCTAGAGTGCCGTTCGACACTTCTAGAGTGTTGAATTGCATTAAGCCACACCATGACGCTCACGCCATGGTGGGCCGACTCCTCATGGTCTCCCAATGCGCGCTTCGTGTTTTTGCGTTTTTGAAAAACATTTACTTTGTTTGTGATCATGAGACTCTCTCCTAGTTAACTACAAACTCTCTGAAACCTATTTCAAACCTGATTAGGAATTGATGCAGCTTATTTAAACGAATTCTCCTGCGACAAATCTCTACATAAAGGTTAGCAAAACACAATAACCACAAGCAAATGTCATCCACGGCTAGCAATCATAATTTTTCTCATTCAACAATTCATGACATCAATAGATGGGTTCGTAGCTTTGATTTCAATACCAGAAACAATTTTACAACCTTTAAATTAAAGGGAATCAAGGCTTAGAGGAATGTCAAATCAAGTGGGACTTCCTTTGCACTGTTGTGAGATTTTGGGATCCCAAAGATCTTGTGTTTCGGTTCAACACTGCTAAACTCTGTCCAACAATTGAAGAATTCTCTACTATCTTGGGCTACGATCTAGGAAACAAATCTGTAGCGGTTTCATGTGACCCCAGGCATAAGGAATCTTTGTCTGATGCTCTCGATCTTCCTACTTCCATTACTGATAGTATGATTGAAGGTCATATGGTGAATCTTCACGCCATTATCTCTCGGCTGATTGACAAAAGTACCTATGGAGTGACCGACAATATGCAGAAAAACTCCAGTTTGGCTTTATGCTTTATGGGAGAACTTTTGCTTTACTCTAGAAAACACAGCTTTGTGGATGCTCGAGCTATAAGTGTTGTGAGTCAGATTAAGGATGGTGATAATCCTATTTCTTTGATCTTGGCAGAAACTCTTCTGGGATTGGATGTTGTATTTCATGGTGGAGAAATTCAGAACTTTTAGGGAGTCCTTTGACTTTGCAGATATGGCTAATGGAGCGACTGGACATGATTGCCATGCCTACAACCGGTAATTATGGGCCTAGCAGTTTTCTTAGCAGGGCAGTAATCAAGACTAAATGCCAAATTGAGAGTGACTGGGTGAAATTCTTAGACAAGAAATCTAGTACCTCAATTCAATGGGACTGTCATTGGTGGAAGTGCCCACCCCCTTTACTGAGGTCTCTAGGATCAGATCATATTTTCCTTGTTGGATTGCGGAGAGCAACTTTCTACAAAGGAGACAGACTCTTGAGGCAATTCAAATATGAGCAAGGAATACTTGGTGGCAAAAGAAGAAGACCTTTCTCTCCTATGGACACAGATCCTACTTCTGTACAGAACATGCTATTGGGTCTAGAGATGGTTGACCGAGTGGACCAATCTTTTGTCTAGGTGCACTTCCACAAGATGACTACAGAATATTCTAACTGGTTGATAGACAAGATTGTTGACAAGGAAGCTGAAAGGCTTGCTATGAGAGAACAGTTTCTCAGAGCCAATCAGGAAGGACCTAAAGAAGATAATTATGAATTCAAAAGAAGGGACAATGCTGACATAGTACCTATCACAGAGGAAATTGATGATCAACAGAAAAAGAAAAGACTGAAGACATAGTGATCTTCTTATTTTTTTGGCTTTGAACATGTTTATTTTAGAAGTTGATGTAAAAACTCTTATGTTTCGGAATTATTTAGAATTTGCAAGTTATGGATTCTGTTTAAGGTGTAGGCTTTTTGGGGTTTGGAATTTTTATGGTTTGGTTTAGGGTTTAGGCTTTTGGATTTTGTGTAATGACATGGTTTAATGGAATGGTTGAATTTTTGGTAATTTTGTTTAATGGGCAAAAGGTGGGTTTTGGGACCACCCTTCTGGGTTTTCAGCCTAGCGAGCTCTTTTTCTCTCTCTCTTTTTTTTTTTTTTTGGAATTTTATTGGCTTTCACTCAACTACATTTTTTCTTTCAATTTGATAGACTTCCATCTTTCTTGGATGAATTTGTATTTCTCCTTGATACCCTTTTATCTTTTCTAATGCACTTTCATTTTTCTTAACTTGACTGAACACACCTTCTTTTTTTTTTGATGAAATGTGTCTTACTTTTTCGTTTCTTCATCTTCCTTAATTTGATTAAATTTCTTCTCTTGATGAATCTTCATTTTTGCTCATCCTTCTCAACTTGAATGACTTCCATTTTTTTGATGAATCAGTATTCTCTCACAACTTGATGAAAATTCTTGCATTCACTTCTCTCTCTTTTTTGTTAAAGTCTTTTCTAGCTTGATGGCCTCCTATTTTTTCTCATAGTTTGATGCTTTCTCAAAATCTTATCTCTCCTTGATGGATTTCCTTCCTAACTAGCTTGATGGAGTGAACTATCCCTTTTCTTTGATGAACTCTATTTTCTAAACTTGATGAACTCTCCTCTTTTGAACTTGTCATATTGTCTTTATTGAAGATCATAAGGTCAATACTTCCTCATCTTGAGATTTAAGCAAGCATACTTAATTTTCCCACCCAAGGTTTAAGTTTTTAGTGGGTTCATTGAAAAACAGGCTAACTATTTAAAGGCTCAAGTTGGCTAGCAATGGATAATTGTTGTAATAGGTGTCAAGGAATAATGTGGGTTATCGAAGGCGGCCTCCTATCCCTAGTGATGCTTTCTAGTAAGCACAGCAACTTAAACTCTTTTAATAAGTTATTCGTGGAATAAGAGTTCAAATGCTCCAATGATATGGCCAAATCTTGAGAGATTAGGATTGAGTGTATGTGGCTTGAGAAATTTGGATGAATGGATGTATTTCTTTGATTGCCTTTTAGGACCTTTTCTTATCATATTTTGAAACTTTAGCAAAAGTCCTTACATGAATTGAATGAAGTTAATTCCCTGTTTGGAACAAATTGATTGGTAGAGCAATTAATCATCATGATCTGGAAGAAGCTTTGTCAAATGGATTCTTTGAAGAAACAAAAGAAATGTTTTTAGAAAAATGTTACTAAGAAGGCCCAATGCCCCTAGTGCAAAAGTTTTTTTTTTTTTTTTTTTTCAAAATTAACTGAAATGAATTGAAGGCCCAGTGCCCCTAGTCCAAAAGGTCCTTTTTTTTTTTTTCTTTTTTTTTGAATTTTTTTCTTTTTGAATTTTTTTTTTATGTACATATGAACAACATGACGAATCAAATGCATCAAACTCAACATGGACTTTATTAAGCAAATAACCAACTAGAAAGTAAATCCTAAATAAACAATAAACCAAAGAGTTAATCTAAAAAAACTTGCAAAATAAAATCCAAACAAAGTCAGGATTACTTGCTGATGAAGGCGGAGTGATGACTTGTTGATCAATCAGATTTTGAATGGTATGTCACAGATTGATACATTTGTCTATCTGATGGCCAGGTTCTTGATGATATTTGTAGAACTCATGTGACTTGTAACCTTTAGGCAGTGGACTTGGAGGAAGTCGAGGTTCAAGTGGGCTAAGATAACCTTCAAGTTTGAGCTTTTCAAACAATTAGCTCATAGGCATATGGAGTTCATTGAACTTTCTTCGAGGCCTAGAATTGACAGTTGATGATGTTTGGGGAACTACAACATTGATTACCTCCTCATTGGTAGTGTGGGTTTCAGCTTTCTCAAAAATGGAGCCTTTTTCATTCTTCAACATGCCATTATTGATAGCATCTTTCACTTGAGTACCAGCTATGATCAAGGCTTTAAAGTTCGGAAAGTATTGGGCAAAAAGATGCTTGCAGAATATGGGTAACAAATTCTTCACCACCATTTGGATTTGCTCTTCTTCACTAGGTCTTGTGATCATCTGGGCTGCCTTGGCTCTCCATTTGGTTATGAAGGTGGAAAAAGACTCCTTCGGTTGTTGTTTAGTGGTCTCCAAATCTCTCCTTGTCACATCCACCTCGATGTTGTACTTGTATTGATTATGAAACTCATAGCAGATGTCCTCCCAACTTCTTACTCTAACATCATCCAAGTTGAGGAACCACCTAAAAGCGGCTCCAGTCAAAGTGTTTTGGAACATTTAAGCAAGGAGTTCTTCAATTGCTCCTAGGGGTTGCATGGCCCTCATATACATCTTCAGATGAGACTTTGGGCAGCCGGTCCCATCAAACTTGTCTAGATTTGGCATCTTGAACTCGGGTGGCAACCTTGCATTGGGGAATAGGGAAAAAGAATCGTAATCCATATGTTCCTCCATCTTGCGGGCTCTTCTAATCATCTCCTCCATTTTATTCATCCTTTCATTCATCTTTTTCTCACTTTCTTAGGCTGGTGGATCATGATCAGTATTGTCCCCCTCTTGATTGTTCTTTAAATTCTGAAACTGTTGCATCATACGATTCATATCTTCCCTCAGCTGAATCTGACTAGCTACCATAGTGTTGAGTAGCTCTTGGGTGTTCATAGGTTCCTCTATGTTTGGGTGTTCTCCCTCTTATGCCATATTTCCAGGGGCTTCAAACTTCTTGTGGCTTGAACTGTCTTGGAGGTTAAAGATGGGGTTATGATGTTGTAGTAGTGGAGTTTCTTCTATGCTTAAAGGCTTCAGTATTGTGATGGGAGTGACAGGCTTGGAGCTAGAGCTACTGGCTTAAGTGTTAGGCTTTAGTTCTCTTTGTAGCCTTCCTTCAGATCTTGACCAGATTCTCCCCTAATGACAGGCTTGGTCGGGTTAATCAAAGCTAAGACCCTATCCACACCCATCTGTCAATCAAAACAAACACACGTAACATGCAATGCAATTTTAACCAGGACCGACCTAAGGATAGGTTCTAAGTCATTATGTTGTAGGGTGAGTTTGTTGTTTCATTGTTTCCCATAGCTAGGATGTTACACCTCTCAACTTGTAATGTAATGAACATTGTGTAAGGTTGAATTTATTCAACC
This sequence comes from Quercus tomentella, assembly GCA_028535165.1. Taxonomy (NCBI): domain Eukaryota; kingdom Viridiplantae; phylum Streptophyta; class Magnoliopsida; order Fagales; family Fagaceae; genus Quercus; species Quercus tomentella. Next base: position 28,575,420 of record JAPQVY010000012.1, on the reverse strand, counting down.
ATCTAATTGGCTTTATTCCATGCCAAATTTGCTTGTAATTCAGCATTTAGTAACCCTGTATTTAGGTGGGTTTGATGTAAGGGTAGTGAGTGAGATAGAGTGAAGATTGCTCAAGAGTGTGCAAGAAAACAGAGACTCGCGGCTGGGACTCGCGGGTGACTCGCGGCTTCAAGCCGCCAGACGCAGCACACGTGCCAAGCATGCTGGAAGGTGAACAGTCATGCCAGCTGGAGCACTACAGGACAAAACAGGATAACTGGCCATACGGTTATCTCGCGACTGGATCTCGCGACTTAGTAAAGCCGCGAGGTCAAGCCGCGAGCCACCCCTGTTTTGTAAAACCTGACGTTTCACATTCCTCTCCCACTCCAATATAAATACCCCTTTTACCCACGATTGAGAGAGAGCTTCCAGAGTGAATTTTGAGAGAGAAACCCTAAAGAAAAACAAGATTGATTCACCCACAATCTATACCTTAGAGTCTCTCCAAATTCCCTAACTCTCTTCCTCTCCATTGTCAAATCCTTGAGAGGCATTATACCAAACCTGGTTCTCACCATCATCATCATTGTGAGACAGTTGTTTGGATTTCTAGGAAGCAGTTAGGAAGGAACCAATCTTCATTGGTTGATGCTATGGTCTAGTAGCGGAATCCGGGAAGCTAGAAAAGAAAAAGGTTCGGCGCAACCTCGTTGGAGCAAGAAGCTTGGAGGGCTTAGGTGCACTGGGTAGATTAGGCTTGGAGGGTCTATTGCTGTCCTTGTATCCCAACTGTATTTTCTAGTGGATTGTTTACCGCTTGGAGGGCGGCGGAGAGGTTTTACGCCGAGGGCTTCGGTTTCCTCTTCGATAACACATCGCGTGTTGTCTTTGTGTTTGCATCTTCCTTCCTCTCTATCTTTGCCTTTTTATTATCTGCTGTGGATTTTATTGTGTTATGGCTTAGATAGTTTTTAACCAATTTCATATTATAGCATATGTTAAGTTTCCGCACACTAGTTGTTTGACATATTGCTTGAATTGGTTAAGTTGTAATTTGGGGGTCTAAACGTTCAAAGGTGTTTTTACACGTTTTTGAACTTTCATTTGGTATCAGAGCGGGTACACTTGTTGTGGTTTTATTACCTAAGTGTGATCCTAGACCCCTGTGTTGTGGTTGTTGTTATGGAAAATACCATGCTGAATTATAGCTTAAGTGTTTGTAAAAATGACTCTATGCATATGTCTGAAAGGTGTTTTACTAATGATCTCATAGAGTTGTTAAAAACTAAGAAACATGCTAGAGTATTTGTTCACATGCTGGAATATCTTGAAAATCAGAATCATGTCTTAAACAGTAGCATATCTGAATCTAAATCATTGATTAAGAAGTATAAAAGAAAGAATAGAATGTTGTGTGAGATGATTGAGAATCTAAAAATGAAAAATCAATCTGAAAGAAGCATGAAAACTGATGATGAGTTTGTGTTTGAAGGTCAAGAATGTTTGTCACATGTGAACCTATTTGTGCATACCTCATTGAAGGTGTTTAATGCGTGTTTGTGGTATCTTGACAGTGGGTGTTCTCGCCATATGACAGGGGATAAGTCACTGTTTAAGACAATCAAAGAAAAGGTTGGTGACTATGTGACTTTTGGTGATGGAAGTCATGCTCAAGTCCTAGGCAAAGGAACCATTGAGATACCTGGTTTGCCGCTGTTGAAAGATGTGCTGTATATAAAAGGGCTGAAGGCGAATTTGCTGAGCATCACTCAAATTTGTGATGATGATTTCCTGGTACAATTCTCCAAGAAGGGATGCTTGATCATCAATGAAGAGGGGATTCAGGTTTTGGAGGGAAGTCGGACTACAGATAACTGTTATGGAATAGTTCCCACGGCACCCCTATCGTGTAGAAGTGCTCGTGTGGATATGTTGGAGCTGTGGCATCACAGATTTGGGCATGCCAACTTCAAACAAGTAGCAAAAGTCTCCAAACTTGAAGCAGTCGAGGGACTCCCTAAGTTTGGTAAAGTGAAGAAGACCGTTTGTGGTGCATGTCAAATGGGGAAGCAAACTAAGGCAAGTCATCACAAGGTGAATGTGATCGCCACTTCTCGGTGCTTGGAGTTACTTCATGTTGATCTAATGGGGCCTACCAGAACTGAAAGCCTAGGGGGGAAAAGATACATTATGGTCATTGTGGACGATTACTCAAGATATACTTGGGTTGAATTCCTTAGAGAAAAATCAGAAGCATGTGAGAGGTTGGAGATTCTGTGCAAGAAACTACAAAACGAAAAGGGGATTTCGATTGCCAAAATTAGAAGTGATCATGGGAGGGAATTTGAGAATGCAAGATTCGAGTCCTTCTGTGAGAAGAATGGAATTAAGAGAGAATTTTCAGCTCCCAAAACTCCACAACAAAATGGAGTGGTAGAGAGAAAAAATCGTGTGATTCAGGAGATGGCAAGAGTCATGTTGCTTAACAAGCAAATACCTCAAAAATTTTAGGGAGAAGCTGTCAACACCTCGTGTCACATTGGCAATAGGATTTTCTTTCGAGCTGGTACAAAGAAGACTGCCTATGAGATATGGAATGGGAAGAAGCCTAAAGTGAAGTATTTCTGGGTGTTTGGAAGTAAATGCTATATCCTAAATGATCGGGAAAATCTTGGGAAGTTTGATGCGAGAAGTGATGAGGGTATTTTTCTTGGGTACTCTACTACAAGTCGAGCGTATAGAGTGTTTAACAAGAGAACAAAGACTGTGATGGAGTCCATAAATGTCAAGATTGATGATGCCCTATCTAAGGTGGAAATGATTGATGATGTAGAAGGGCCGAGCACCAAAGAGCCCGATGTTGAGGTAGAAGCCTTGGATATAGAAGGTGAAGAACCTATACCAAAAGCAGAATCGACTCCCATCAACCCAAGAATGGAAACGAGATCGATGTCTAGAACATCAAGTCCTCTTACTCCTCCGGAAGTCCATCCTCCTATCTCTCGAAGTGATGAAGTTTCCACTTCAAAAAGGCCATCTTCAAGAGTCATCAAGAATCATCCGGAAAGTAACATCATAGGATCTCTTGATGAAGGTCTTCGCCTCAGGAAAGGAAACATTCTGCTAGTCAATCATGTAACTTATCACTGCTATCTCGCACAGTTTGAACCAAAAAGAGTTGAAGAGGCTCTTCGAGATGAGAAGTGGGTTGAGTCAATGCATGAAGAGCTGAATCAGTTTGTGAGGAATGATGTGTGGGAACTTGCTCCAAGGCCTGAGAACGTTCATGTTATAGGCACAAAATGGATTTTTAAAAACAAAACTGATGAAGAGGGAGAGATAATTCGAAACAAATCTCGATTAGTAGCTCAAGGATACACTCAAGTAGAAGGAGTAGATTTTGATGAATCATTCGCTCCGGTGGCAAGACTCGAATCCATTCGAATCCTCATGTCCATTGCGTGCACTTTGAATTTCAAACTTTATCAAATGGATGTAAAGTGCGCATTTCTGAATGGATATCTAAATGAAGAAGTATTTGTTGAGCAACCAAAAGGATTTGAGGACCCTCATTTTCCAGATCATGTATTAAGATTGAAGAAAGCCCTTTATGGCTTAAAACAAGCGCCTAGAGCCTGGTACGATCGTCTTACACATTATCTTCTAGATAGAGGTTTCAAAAGAGGGTATGCCGACCGAACTCTGTTTGTCAAAAATGATGAAGATTATCTCCTTGTGGCACAAGTCTATGTTGATGATATAGTGTTTGGGGCAACCATCGAAGATCGTGCTACTGAATTTTCTAAGGAGATGAAGAAGGAGTTTGAGATGAGTATGGTGGGGGAACTCACATTTTTCTTGGGCCTTCAAGTCAAACAACAGAAGGAGGGTATATTTGTATCTCAAGAGAAGTATGCCAGAAACATTGTCAAGAAATTTGGTCTAGACTCCAAAAAACATGCCTCCACTCCCATAAGCTCATCCACTAAACTGAATGTTGATTCGTCTGGAGTCGAAGTAAGTCCTACATTGTATAGGAGCATCATAGGGAGTTTGCTCTATCTTACAGCCAGTAGACCGGACATTGCTTTCAGTGTTGGCGTTTGTGCCAGGTACTAAGCTAATCCAAAGGAATCTCATCTGACTGCTGCTAAACGAATCATTCGATATGTGAATGGTACTGCAAACTATGGTCTGTGGTATTCAAAAGACTCAAATGCTTGTCTTGCTGGGTATTCAGATGCTAACTGGGTTGGCAGTGTAGACGATCGGAAAAGTACTTCAGGCGGCTGTTTCTACCTTGGTAACAATCTTGTCTCATGGATGAGCAAGAAGCAGAATTCAGTGTCTCTATCTACTGCAGAAGCTGAATACATCGCTGCTGGAAGTTGCTGCACTCAGCTTCTTTGGATGAAGAAATTACTTCATGACTATGGAATTCCTCAAGAAACGATGTGTGTCTTCTGTGACAACACCAGTGCCATCAATCTTTCCAAGAATCCTGTCCAGCATTCAAAATCTAAACACATAGAGATACGTTACCATTTCATTCGGGATTTGGTAGAGGAAAGAGTTGTGTGTCTTGAGTTCATACACACCGACAATCAAAAGGCGGACATCTTCACCAAGCCTCTTGATGGTCCACGGTTTGAATCACTCCGTAAGACCATTGGTGTTGGTACAATTCCTTGACTCTCTTGTGTGTTGTGTGCTTCACATATTTATAATATGATAAGTTTGTTTGTGTTGGGGCACACACTTCTTTGTTAACTCTTTGTGCAACATGTTTATTGTTTGTTTGTCCATTTGTGAAAACGGTTGCTTCTTTCTTTGTTTGTTCAATCATTTTCTTCTTTTATGTCAAAAATCCAAAAACCACATAAAAAATTAGAAAATCAAAAAGCTTGATTGACATTGTTGAGTTTTTGTCTCAAAACTTGTTTTGCCTTGTACCTTTGTACTTATGGCTTTGTGCATTTTCGAGCATTGCTTGGTTCTTTGCACTCATATCTCTGTGGGAGAAATCTTGAAATCTTTGTGATTGTTGTAAATAGATCTTCAAACCTGTCATGAATGATTAGTGAATGGTTTTGTTGATCTTGAGACATGCATAGACTTGTGTCTATATATCTTCCCACTCTTTATTTTTGTTATTGCTAAAAAGAGCTCACCAAATGTAAATCTCCAAATGAAAAGAGATATTGAGCTGCAAAAGCCTGTCGCACATACTAGTATTCGACTAGGAAAAAGGGAAAGCGACCAAAAATTAAAGAGTAATGTTTATTCAAAAAGCCAAAGGCTTGTTCATCAAAGAGAAATGTCATATATCACTCTCACAATGAGAGGTGATTGCCTCAAAAGATCAAAAAGATCAAATGTTATGACTAAAAGTGGAGTCAAATGTAAAGCTCCAAGTCATTTTATCAAGTTTTGTGGGAAGTCATATATACATATTTCTATAAGTGAGATAGATCACATAACCTAGTGCTAATTGTGTATGCCTTGGTTGAATTGATCATTGAAGCTTCACATTAGACTAAGGACTATCTCATTGTTGATATCCACACACAACACACAAGTTTATGTTCAAAGAATGCCATAATCATTTGTGTAATTGTACTTGATGAAATATGTTTTTCACATGCTCAATCTTTGTTAATTCAAGCACAAAAAGATTTTTGAGTGTTTTAGGTGTTTTTGGAAAGTATTTTGTTTGAAAAATCTGAAAAATTTCAAAAATCCAGTTTTGCCCTGTTTTGGCGGCTCAGTCGCGGGTATGTCAAGTCGCGTGCCTCAGTCGCGTCTTCGCGGGTCATTTTTGGCAACTTGTTCGCGAGTGGAAGGTCCAGTCGTGAGGGTTACTCAGAGATTTTCGCGGCTCATCTCGCGACTCACTCGCGGGTAGACCTTCCAGTCGCGAAAAACACTTAGAAAAATTTTCACATTTTTTGTCCTTGAGTGTTTTGGCGGCTTGATCTGGCGACTTTGTGGCGACTTGTTTCAGTCGCGAAAATCGCGTGTTTTGGAAATACAGGGACAGTTTTGTTTAAACTTTTTGCTTTTCCCTCGATCTTTTTGTGAACTGTTCATTGTCTTTCTCATCTGCTCTTACCCATTCACACCGTGCCTCCATTTTCGATCTCCATTGTTTGCCTCTCTTCAGCTCAAAATCATCGAGTAACAGGTATGGATTTTCTGTCTTGAACTCTGTTCTACTTGTTGTTATGGTTTTCCCTCTGGTTTATTCGTATTTCATTGTGATTTTGAGATGGGTGTTTAGCTCAGCTATTACTCTTTGTCCATGCTTAGTTTATGGAAATTTTCGTTTCTGTTTTGAGCTATTTTATACTGTTGGTCTTGTTCGTCATCTTGTGCTTTGCTAGGGTTAGCTATTTTTGTCTGATCTGCTGTTGATGTGGTGTTTCTAATTGATCCTGTGTAGTATCCTGTTGATGTGTTGTTGAATGTGGGTCCTTTTTCAGATGATTGTGTGGTTTTATTTTGACTCCCTCTACTGTGTAGTTCAATTTGGGCCATTCGTGTCCCTCATTGCTATTTTCTGGCCATTTTCATCCAGCTATTAGGGTTTCTTCATTGTCCCTAAATTTCCGCTAACCCACTGCTAATAAAGTTTGTTGGATTGTGTTCTGTCATTTCTCTTGGTCATAATGCAGACTAGTCATGTCTCCATTCAAGAAAGCTGCTATGAAAGGAGGTAGTTCCAAAGGGAAGGAACCAGTAATTGATGTTGATGATTACCCTCCTCAAACAAAAGGGACTCGCTCTTCATCAAAGAGCTTCGATCCCAACAAGTTCAGATCATATGCAGCCTATCAGTCTTATGCGAATTACTTTCTACATGCCACACCATTACTAGAAAGAGCTGTGGATCAGCCCTCACTTCATGACACTGACATTCCGATATGGTTTGCTCACAAGGATTGGAATTACCTTCTCTCTGATCTGGATGACGCGTATGAAGATTTGGTAAAAGAATTTTATGCCAACGCAATTGTGGAAGGAGATGAACTTAAGTGCTGGGTTCGGAAAAAGAGCTTTTCTGTCTCTCCTGCATATCTGGCAGAAATACTTCACATCAACAGACCAATTATCCGACATTCACCGGTTTATGATGATCTATGTCCTGATGAGGAGCTTCTCAAAGAAAGTCTTGGTCAAGATTTGGAGTTCTCACCCAATAGGAAATCCATCAGTGTTTCCTCTCTGTCTCCAAAACTGAGAGTGCTTACAATTGTGATGTTTCACAATTTGTACCCCTTATCAAGCACTGGGTATATGAACCTCGGACGTGCTTTGTTTCTTCATGATCTAATCTCTGATGTGGAAATAGACATCTGTGCACATATCTTTCATGTTCTGCGCAAAACGGTTCTTCGAACTGAGTCTCGGATATGCGTTCCCTTCTGCAGTCTCATTTCACGGATCTTGAAGCTCAAGGGAATTTATCCAACGGCAGAAGAATCTCCTATCTCAAAACCAAGTCCAATCAACATGCGTACATTCAATGCAAGCATTGGACATAGTCGGAAGAGAGCCAAACCAGAAACTTCAGCTTCTCACAGTGGATCTCATTTCAGCACTCTCTCCCTAGATGAGAAACTTGATCACATTGTATCCTCTGTCCACGAGCTGAATACAAAGATGTCTGGACTCACAGCTTCTCTACACCATCAAAGCACTCGATGGGATATGAAGTTTACTTCTCTTCAAACTCAATTGGATCAAATTCAGAGAAAGCTGGAAGAGGATGAATAGCCTATTCCATGACAAAAAGGGGGAGTGATAGGCATGATCAGAGGGGGAGGATATTACCTAAGGGGGAGTGTCTTTACATTCTTCTTCAGTTTAAGTTTTCACTTTAAGTTGATATATTGTGTTTTGTAAACTGCTATTCAGGATGACTTGTAGTTTGTACCCATGTGCTTTTGTAAGCTTTTAGGGTTAATGTTTTATGCATAGTTTGTAGGCTTTATGGTATGTACCTTGCTTAATGCAGCCTTTATGCTATGTTGAATTCAGTACTTTGATCTAAATGTTCTGCATTTTGGTTTATGTACTGTCACTCTTGTGCCCTTGTAGGATTGTTCCTAGATGCATATACCTTATGTGTTATGCATTGGTTGAGTGTTGAACATACAAGTGTCTTGCCTTGTGCTTGTTAACTTGTATGTCCTTGTGTTCATTCCAAGTGTGAATGAGCACTGTGATCACTACCTTGTGGTGTTCACTTGGTTGATCAAGCCATGGTTTGTTTCTTAACTCCATCTTTGCTTGATCACATATTGCCTGTTTCATATGCATTTTATAATTTTCTGCTTACAATGATCAGGGTGTATTGTTGTGTTTCAGGAGTATTATGTTCATATGATTCAAGTGCTTCACAGCTTCTAGAGTTAGGTGTGAGTGAGTTTTGTTCAACTGTTCCCAACTCACATGTTAAGTCTAGAGTCTGTTTTAGGGTTTTGTCACGGAATAGCCAAAGGGGGAGATTGTAAGGTTGAATTTATTCAACCATCTAATTGGCTTTATTCCGTGCCAAATTTGCTTGTAATTCAGCATTTAGTAACTCTGTATTTAGGTGGGTTTGATGTAAGGGTAGTGAGTGAGATAGAGTGAAGATTGCTCAAGAGTGTGCAAGAAAACAGAGACTCGCGGCTGGGACTCGCGGGTGACTCGCGGCTTCAAGCCGCCAGACGCAGCACACGTGCCAAGCATGCTGGAAGGTGAACAGTCATGCCAGCTGGAGCACTACAGGACAAAACAGGATAACTGGCCATACGGTTATCTCGCGACTGGATCTCGCGACTTAGTAAAGCCGCGAGGTCAAGCCGCGAGCCACCCCTGTTTTGTAAAACCTGACGTTTCACATTCCTCTCCCACTCCAATATAAATACCCCTTTTACCCACGATTGAGAGAGAGCTTCCAGAGAGAATTTTGAGAGAGAAACCCTAAAGAAAAACAAGATTGATTCACCCACAATCTATACCTTAGAGTCTCTCCAAATTCCCCAACTCTCTTCCTCTCCATTGTCAAATCCTTGAGAGGCATTATACCAAACCTGGTTCTCACCATCATCATCACTGTGAGACAGTTGTTTGGATTTCTGGGAAGCAGTTAGGAAGGAACCAATCTTCATTGGTTGATGCTATGGTCTAGTAGCGGAATCCGGGAAGCCAGAAAAGAAAAAGGTTCGGCGCAACCTCGTTGGAGCAAGAAGCTTGGAGGGCTTAGGTGCACTGGGTAGATTAGGCTTGGAGGGTCTATTGCTGTCCTTGTATCCCAACTGTATTTTCTAGTGGATTGTTTACCGCTTGGAGGGCGGCGGAGAGGTTTTACGCCGAGGGCTTCGGTTTCCTCTTCGATAACACATCGCGTGTTGTCTTTGTGTTTGCATCTTCCTTCCTCTCTATCTTTGCCTTTTTATTATCTGCTGTGGATTTTATTGTGTTATGGCTTAGATAGTTTTTAACCAATTTCATATTATAGCATATGTTAAGTTTCCGCACACTAGTTGTTTGACATATTGCTTGAATTGGTTAAGTTGTAATTTGGGGGTCTAAACGTTCAAAGGTGTTTTTACACGTTTTTGAACTTTCACATTGCGTTGGTCCAAGCGGCATGGTTTGTCCTTTACAGTCAGCAGGAAATGATCCAATGACTTTGGGCTATGAGTTGGTGAGTTCGCCACTAGGTAACTGAATCTAATGAAGACCGGTGATCCATGGTTACTACCACCACAAAATGTTGAAAGGGGTGAATACGTTGTTGTTTGGATGGCATACACTATGACAGTTAGGGAAAGATTTTAACAACCAAAACAAACAACAAAATATCATACACCAAAATACAACATCCAATCAAACATAAATAAACAAACAAACAACTATATCATGCAAGACCATGTAAAATAAAAGTACATATTTGGTCACTTAAATCTAATACGAAACTTAGCCCTCAACATCCCTAGTGGAGTCGCCACTGTGAGAGACCTGTCCCTCAAAAAATAGATTCGGGTACCTTTTGGGGAACCTCTCTTTTTCGGTAAGTGGTATGGAGTCGTCACTTATTTTTCTTTATATAAAAAAATAAGAAAAAATACTAATTACAAAATACATGACTGAATAGTTTCATTCATTGATTGAATAAAAATTACATATCTGGAAAATTGAAAAGTTACATAGCTTTGGGTCCTAGTTACAATCTACCAAATATTTACATGACTTGTTGTCCTCGTTACATTCTACCCAAAACAAATGAAGACAAGGCTAGATCTACTAAACCAAAAACCTAAATCCGGAGGCTAGGTTACGGAATGGGAAGGTGTTAGGTACCCATTCCGCCCAGACAAAGTCTGGTCTTCTAGACTCTTATGACCAATGTACTATGCTATGCATTATGCTATGCATGTCATGCATGATATGTTGAAAATGTGAATGAAAAATTAAATCACACAAATTTATTTACTAATGAAGTCCCTTCTTTGGTTTTTTTTTTTTTTTTTTTTTTTTTTTTTTTTTTTTAATTCAGATCTGTTTGAATGATTAAAAAAAATGATTTTGATTTGTCAAAATATCAGATCTGTTTTTGTAGTATTAAAAAAAAAAAAGTGTTTTTGATGAAAAAAAATCAGATATGTTTTGTTATATTTTAAAAAGTGATTTTTGATGGCAAAAATTCAGATTTGTTTTGTTATATGTTTTACAAAGAATGAAAAAGAGTTTTTAAGAAGAGAGTGGCAATTATAGTCCAAATTTATGCAATCATGAATTAAAATAAACACAAACACAATAATACACAATCTCTTTCTTTATTTCAACACTTTGCATGTATTAAGAAAATCAGATTTGCATCTTAAGAAAGATGTAAATCAGTTTTGATTTGAGAAAATTTTAGATTTGCATCTCATAAAGATGCAAATCTCTTTTTTTTTTTTATATTAAGAAAAATTCAGATCTACATCTTACAAAGATGCAGATTTGTTTTTTTTTATATTGAGAAAAATTCAGATTTACATCTTATAAAGATACAGATCTGTTTTTTTTTTTTTTTGTTTTTTTTTTGTTTTTTATATTGAGAAAAAATCAGATCTACATCTTATAAAGATGCAGATCTATTTTTGTATTGAGAAAAATTCAAATCTACATCTGATAAAGATGCAGATCTGTTTTGTCTTAAGAAAAATAATTGTTCACATGCAGATTTATTGACATTCAAGAAAAAGATTATAACAATCACATAAAAAACAATCATGCTTTAACAAAACAACAATTTACAATTCATGGATAAAAGAAGATTCATCATTATAGCATAAGAAAAATATAGGGTGAAGGAAACAACCTCTTGCATGAGCACACTTTGTTCTTGAGAGGATGTTTTAGTGTTCAAAGAAATTTTTTCAATTCTCTTTGAAACCTAAAAACCCTAATTTAAGCAGTAACACTCAGAGAAGGGATTAGAAAATATGGGTGATTTGAGATTAAAAAATGTATACCTCTTAGAACGTAAAAAAGGGTGTTGAATTATGAGGTTCAATCTCTATTTATAGAGGCCAGAAGACTCTAAAAAATAGGTACGGACGATTAGGGTTTGAATCTGACCGCATCATTTTGCGAAAAGATTGAAAAGGGTGTGCATTATTGTCACCCGAAGGCCGTTGCGACAAAGCCCAACCAAGGGAAATTCAGCACTTTTAGAGTGCCTAATGTGCCGTTTGGCACTCCAAAAGTGCCAAATTGGCCCTTGGAGGCCGAACGCACTTCCGTGTTCGGGTGCCATTTGGACTCTCCTTCTAGGGTTTCTTGGCCGGTCCTTGTACCCAGACGTGATTTCAACTTCCGTTTATGATTTTTTGTCTCTTTCCAGGATAATTCAAGTTTTTTAAGAGCAATTATCTTGGAAAATTATCTTATGGATAAATCCCTAAAATTAAATCTTAATAATGTTCAGAATATCCCCAATTTTGTTGTTATCCAATCATCCATTTTATTCCTATGCATGCATCCCTATTTTAAACACTAATTATCAACCAATCACAAAATTATCTAATTAATTTTAATTGCTTAACCAATCATAATTAATTTAAATTAATCGTGTTTGGTCGATTCTACCTAGACATAATGTATGCTGACCGTGCAAACTTGATCATGCGATATCTTTCAATCCGATGGTCCAATTTGGAAACCGGAAACACCGTTATGACCGTTAGAATCTCAAGATCATTTTTATGATATGTAATGAATGAATTAATGCATAAAATGCAGGAGCAAATTAATGCATGTGATGCAAGAACAAAATGATGCATGTGATGCAAGAATTTTCTTTTTTTGGTACATGGATGGTCACTCTAGTCATCTTCCTTGATTAAATCATGGGTGCAAAATCGAGTGTCTACAGTCATCTGTCACTCGCAAATCGTCCATAACAATGACGAGTAAGAGTATGGACGAGCATAAGTGCATTAATCCCAGACAACATTCAATGATCAAGCAATAAATAGCAAAGAACCGTTATCCTCGTCCTATAATGCGGAATTAAGAGTTGGTTATAAATAGAAAGTGTTGGGATTAAATGGCCATCATTGAGCATTAATTCCTCCAGTTACAGTGTAACGTTATACTGAGTATTAACTCAGCATAAGGTTGTATAAAGCCAAGAAAGACAGACAAAAAGACACAAACACACAATTACTCTACAGATTATAGATTGCCAAAGAGTATAAGCTAACTTAAGCATCAGAGGGTCCTTGGCAAGCTCCAAACCGGTGCCACTATCTATTGAGTGCTTTCTTTGACACAAGATTCCAGGTCGTCCATCATACTGACGAGGAACATACTGACTGGGTGAAATCGTGTTTCATCAGTTTGGTGCTGTTTGTGGGGAAATACCAACCGTAAGTCGTTGAATTCTCTACTAACTAAGTTCCTCAGAACCGATGGACTCGACTACGACCACACCACCAAATCCGGTGGTAATGGCCCAACAAATTCAAGCACTAACGGCTAATGTGCAAGAATTGATGAAACAGAATGAAGAGTTGAAGCGAAAGGCGCGTCTCGAGGGTACGAGTATATCGTAGTCTCGATGCAATAGCAAAAGGGAAATTTCAGAACACACCGCGCAGTCAACTCGTGGTAGTGATCAAATGACGAAGAACATGAGGAAGGAGTTAGAAGAAGTCAAAAATGCCATAAAGGAGAAGACAACAATAAACCTTGATGGCATGATCAAAAGGATAGACTCACCCTTCACTGCCAGTGTTTTGGAATGCCCCTTGCCTCCTAAATTTCATCTCCCTCAGTTGGAAGTTTATGATGGCACTAAGGATCCCCTAGATCATAAAAGGGCGTTCAAAACAGTTCTGAGCCTCCAGCAAACCCCAGATGAAGTCATTTGCAGGACATTCCCGGCAACCCTTAGGGGAGCAGCAAGGGTGTGGTTCAGTAAATTGCTCACGGCGTCCATTACAAATTTTGACCAATTAAGTGACTCCTTCGTCTGTCACTTCATGGGGGGTCAATGCCATAAGAGCCCCACCTCCTTTCTGCTAATCGTAAAATAGCAGGAAGGAGAAACCCTAAGAGAATATGTGAAGTGTTTCAACAAAGCTATTCTGGAAATTGTTGAAGTAGATGATCAGGTGATAATGACAACCTTCCAGGCTGGGTTGAACAATCTTGACCTCATTTTCTCTCTAGGGAAGACTCCTCCAACTTCAATGACGGATCTGTTGTTCAAAGCACAAAAATACATGAATGGGGAAGACACACTGACTGCAAAAGGACTGACAGGCAAGCGAAAGAAGGAAGAAAACACTAAGTCCCAGGGCAAGAAGAGGGATCATAAAGACAATCTCAGGGAAGCCAAGACCAGCAAAAGTGGTCTGGACACATCATTAAAGAAAAAGCTGAATTTCACTCCTTTGCTACTGCCTGTGGACAAGATTCTCATGCAAATAAAGGACGACCCTGTACTGAAATGGCCCAAACCATTGAGCTCGTCCTCAAAACGAAGAGATACGAAGAAATACTGCCGCTTCCATAAGGACCGTGGTCATTGTACTAACGAGTGCTAAGATTTGAAAGAACAAATAAAGGAGTTGATCCAGAGGGGAAAACTTCAAGAGTTTGTTAAGAAAGTATACTGATGACCATAAGGAAGAAGATCGGGACAATCTCAAGCTGATCGTGGGAGAGATAAGGACGTTGGGGGATCATATAAGTCCCTGAGAAAGGAATAGTGTTCATATCAAACACCCAATCGCAAAACATCATCGTACTGCGAATGATGACATTTTTTTCTCCGAGCGAGATGTGAAGGGGATCAAGCAGCCACATGATGACCCTTTTGTCATTATGCTAACCATTAAAGGATTCAACACCCGAAAAGTGCTGGTGGATAATGGAAGCTCAACAGAAGTCTATTATCCCTGTTAGGACATATGTGATTCAATGTTAGGAACATGTGTCACTATTTTATGTAATTGGCTAATCCTTTGATAAAACGCACTTTACTTGTAATTGGGTAGATCTAGGATGTGTTTAATATTTCAAGAAACAAGGTTTCAAGTTCAAGTGTTAAAGGCATGCAAGTCTGTCCAAGAATCAAGTAAGAAAGTGCTGGATTTTAAAGCTCGACAGCTAGCATCTATCAAGGTTTAAGAGTTGTTTCAGCCCGTGGCTCAACAGCTAACTCGATAGATGGCTATCTATCGAGGTTTATGAAACTCAGTTTTTCAGAGCTGTTTTTCATCCAATCCGTGAATATGTGTTTAGGCTTTCTTTTCTCACAACCCTAAACATATATAAGGATTATTTTGTGGGCAGTCAAAGGTTACACAAGTTGCTCAAGTGTGAGGCAAAGTCTTGTTCATGCAAATTGTGACCGAAGACAGAATTTGCCTTAGTTCATCTTTTTCTTGAAGAAGCTGCTGTGGTTATACACCATAGGGTTTTGTGACCAAGGAGCTTTATGATCTTCATCGTGTTATGAACTGAAGAACTTTGCAGCAAACATCCTTCTCAAGTTGGTGATCAAGTCACGTACTGGGATCCGCGTATCTATTGGTTAGTCACGACTAGGAGCCGTGCATTGAAAATGAGAGATTGTCACTACAGAACAAGTCCAATTGGGTATTGGGGTAAGGGTTCAACTGTAAGTTGGTATAAGGTACTGGGATTCCTTTACTTGTAACCGCTTGTTTTGATAATAGTGGATTCTCGGGAGTGGTGACTTTAAAATCACCCGGTGGGGTTTTTGCCGTGTAGGTTTTCCCCATTCGTAAACAAATCACCATGTCAATTTAATTTCTGCTGCACTTTAGTTAATTGGTGATTTGTTTGTGCTATCACGCATTTTGCATGTTAATTTGATTAATTAATAAACTTGGCTAATTAATCAATTAATTCATCACAAGGGGTCAATACATTCTTGGCCTATCAATCCCAAATGGCTTGCTAATGTTGTCATGGTAAAAAAGTCCAACGAAAAATGGAGAATGTGTGTGGATTTCACCGACTTAAACAATGCATGCCCCAAAGACAGTTTTCCCCTTCTTAGAATTGACCAGCTCGTTGATTCAATAGCTGGTCATGAACTACTAACCTTTATGGATGCTTTTTCAGGTTATAACCAGATCCTAATGAAGGAAGAAGATCAGGAGAAAACTGCGTTCATTACTAGCCAAGGCCTATATTGCTATAAAGTCATGCCATTCAAATCGAAGAACGCAGGTGCCATCTACCAAAGATTGGTAAACCAAATGTTCAGCAAGCAAATAGGCAGGAATATGGAGATCTATGTGGACGATATACTTGTAAAAAGCAAGGAAGCCAAAACCCACCTTGAAGACCTCCAAGAGAAGGTATAGACTGAACCTTAACCTTGAGAAATGTCTTTTTAGGGTCTCATCAGGAAAATTCCTTGGCTTCATGGTATCTCAGCGAGGAATTGAGGCGAATCTAGAGAAGATTAGAGCCATACTTAACATGACTGTTAAGGACATATTTTATGTAATTGGCTAATCTTTTGACAAAATGCACTTTACTTGTAATTGGGTAGATCTAGGATGGGTTTAGTACTTCAAGAAACAAGAGTTCAAGTCAAGTGTTAAAGCCATGAAGATCTGACCAAGAAACAAGTGAAGAAAGAGTTGTTGACTAAAGCTCGACAGAATCCTTTCTATCGAGATTTAATGTTGAAGCTCGACACAAGCTATTTCTATCGAGACTTACAGAATCAGAATTTTCAGATCTGATTTTCGGCCCAAGCTGATGTGTATGTGTTAGGTTTCTCTTCTCATAACCCTAGACATATATAAGGCTCATTTTAAAGGCCGTTGCACATGCAAAAAGTGTCCTAGTTCATTATTCTCTCTGAAGAAGCTACTGCATCTTTACGCCAAGGGTTTTGTGACCAAGGGGCTTCCTGATCTTCATTGTTGATGAACTGAAGAACTTTGCAGCCAACAACCTCTTCAAGTTACTGGAGTTAGTCACGTACTAGGATTCGTGCAAAGGAGTTAGTCACGTACTGGGATCCGTGCATCATTGGTTAGTCACATACTAGGATTCGTGCATTGAAGGGAAAGATTGCCGCCACAATACAAGTCCAATTGGGTATTGGGGTAAGGGTTCAACTGTAGGTTGATATTTCAGAATAGGCCAAAGAGTTTGATAAGATTCCTTATACTTGTAACCGCTTGTGATTGATAATAGTGGATTCTTGAGAGTGGTGACCTTAAATTCACCTAATGGGGTTTTGCCTCGGAGGTTTTCCCCATTTGTAAACAAATCACCATGTCAAATTTAATTTTCGCTGCATTTAATTTAGTTGGTGATTTGTTTGTGCTACCACGCTATTGCATGAAATTTGATCTAATTAATTAATTAATTAACTTAGGTAATTAATTAATTAATTGCAACGGGTCAAGACAGGATGGATGGCAACACTAAATAGGTTTGTCTCGAAGGCCATTAACAAATGCCTCCCTTTCTTTAAAACTCTTAAGCAGGCTTTTCATTGGACGGACAAGTGCGAGGCAGCCTTTCAAAACCTCGAGGAGTATCTGGCCAAGCCCCCATTACTAAGCCCGTCAGTAGAAGGAGAAGATCTGTTTTTGTACTCAGCTGTATCACAAATAGTAGTCAGTTCAACATTGATCCGTGAAGAATCCAAGATACAACGGCCCGTATATTACACAAGTCAAGCTTTCCAGGGTGCCGAAGTAAAGTACCCACGTATGGAGAAGATGGTCTTCTCATTAATTTTGGCTTTGAGAAAGCTTCATCCATACTTCCAAGCCCATGCTATCATGGTTATGACGGATCAATTAATCCAAAAAGCTATGAGCAAACCAGACACTACAAGTCGCATGGTCCAATGGGCTGTTGAGCTAAGCCGGTTTGATATTGAGTACAAGCCAAGAACAGCAATCAAAGCTCAAGCTTTAGCGGATTTTATTGTAGAATTCACTCTTCCAGACCTTGATCGAGAAGCAAAGTATTGGACGATTTGCACAGATGGCTCATCTGTTGCAGGATTCGGAGGCGTCGGTATCATTATGACATCACCCGAGAAGGACGTCCTTAAGTATGGGGTTCAACTCCAGTTTCTAGCAACAAACAACAAGGCAGAGTATGAAGCAGTCCTTGCTAGCCTGAGAATTGCAAGAGCCATGGGGATCAAGAATTTGAGATTAAGGACTGATTCTAAGCTGATTTTTGGGTAAATAACCAACGAATACAAAGCAAAGGAAGAAAGAACGAAGAAATACCACAAGCTAATGATTCAACGCTTTGATGAATTTGATGATGTCAAATTCGAGCAAATCCCAAGGGAAGACAACTCAGCTGCTAACGAGGTTGCTAAACTGGCGTCAACTGAAGATGCCTCAACAACAACAGAATTGCTCATGGAAGTCCAGACAATCCCCAGTATCAACAGACTACAGACCCTTTTAGTTCAACAACCAGACACCTGGATGAACTCGGTCCTATCTTACATCAGAGATGGCTAACTCCCATCTGACTCATCAAAAGCAAAGAAGGTCAGAGTTAGAGCAGCAAGGTTCACTGTTTTGAATGGTGAACTTTACAAGAGAGGATTCTCGATGCTATACCTGAAATGCCTGACTCCTAAAGAAGTAACGTATGTGTTGTGAGAAATACATGAAGGCGTATGTGGTAACCATTCAAGACCTCGATCTTTGGTGGGAAAGACGGTTAGGGTAGGCTACTTTTGGCCAACTATGCAAAAAGACACAGTTGAACTTGTCAAGAAATGTGATAAATGTCAACAATTCGAAAATGTGTAGCATATACCTGGGGAATTACTGACAAGCATCTCCTCACCATGGCCATTTTCCACATGGGGATTGACATCGTCGGTCCACTTCCTTAGGGGAAGAAGCAAGCAAAGTTTCTGCTTATTGGCATTGATTACTTCACCAAATGGGTCAAAGTAGAGCCACTAGTATTAATCACAGAAGGCAAGATATAGACCTTTGTTTGGAAGAACATTTTCTGTAGGTTTGGAATCCCTAAGACGATCATCTTTGATAATGGTCGGCAGTTTGACAATCAAAAATTCAGGAAATTTTGTGCAGAGCTAGGGATACAGAACCATTATTCATCACTTGGGCACCCACAAGCTAATGAGCAAGCAGAAGTAACAAATTGTACTTTGCTTAAGCTCATCAAAGCATGACTTAAGGGGGCAAAGGGTGCATGGCCCAAAAAGTTACCTGGGGTGTTATGGGCCTACAGGACAATAGCAAGAACACCAACAGGAGAAACTCTATTCAAATTGGCCTTCGGCACTGAAGCGGTTATTCCCGCCGAAGTAGGAGTAGTCTTATGCAAGCTCATTATGATGAAGGTACAAACAATGACGAGCTAAGACTTGACTTGGATTGTTTGGCTGAAGTCAAAGATGAGGTACCCTTGAGAATGGCCCGGTATCAACAAAAAATGCAAAAGTACCACAATCAGAGGGTGAAGCAAAAGTCTCACAAGCTACTAGAGATCTAACACAAGGGAAGCTAGGGCCTACTTGGGAAGGTCCATATAAGGTCGTCTGTTACTCCAGAAGAGAAAGTTATTACTTGAAGGACTTGGACGGCAAGCCACTGCCATGTCCCTATAATGTGGAACATCTCAAGAAGTACTATTAATGAGAAATACCTAGTTTAGTAAGCTCTGTCTGTGAGAGACTGACGACGCATTAAATAAGCAAGATTTCATTGTTTTTTCTATAAGTATTTATTTTCCTTAAAGTATTTTGATTAAGTTATTTTCAGTTATTTCCTTGTAATCCCCTTATATATAAGGATGCATGAAATAATATGGCTCTCTAAGCCATCCCTTTTTCAATAAAGTTTGACAAAGTTTCAAGACTAAGTTCAAAGACGAAAAGAAAGTACCCGAAACCAAGCGACGAGTTCAAATCACAAAAGTGGTAAGAACTCGAATGGCAAAATATGGTGAAAACTCGAATGACAAGTTTAAATCACAAACGTGATAATAACTCTAACAACGAGTTAAAATCACAAATTATTATAAGAACTCGAATGACGAGTTAAAATCATAAACGTGGTAATAATTCTAACAGCGAGTTAAAATCACAAAATATGGTAAAAACTCAAATGATAAGTTAAAATAATAAGCATGGTAATAACTCAAATGACGAGTTAAAATCACAAAATATGGTAAAAACTCAAATGATGAGTTAAAATCATAAGAATGGTAATAACTGAAACGACAACTTAAAAGTCACAAATAATGATGAAAACTCAAATGACGAGTTAAAATCATAAGCATGGTAATAACTCAAACGATGAGTTAAAATCACAAAATATGGAAAAAACTCAAATGATGAGTTAAAATCATAAGCATGGTAATAACTCAAACGACAACTTAAAAGTCACAAATAATGATGAAAACTCAAATGACGAGTTAAAATCATATGCATGATAATAACTCTGACGACGAGTTAAAATCACAGAAAATGATGAAAACTCAAGTGACGAGTTAAAATCATAAGCAAAATTATAAACAGTGAGCATGAATCATAAGTGAGAGAACTTCAAAGTTCAAACCATAACAAACCTAAATGAGTGCATTGTTTCTAAAAAAAAAGCCTCAAAACAAGAGGCACCCATTGTTTCTAAAACAAAAGCCTCAAAACAAAAGGGGCCTATTGTTTCTAAGTTAAAAGCCTCAAAACAGGAGGTACCCATTTTTTTTTAAGTTAAAGAAAAATGAGGTTACTTAAAAAACTTCTTTCAAGGAGCACTGGCGACCTCCTCAACATGGCCCATGTCCATACAAGCCTTATCCGTGACTCCACCTATGGCAGTATCACCCATAGCAGTACCATCTACTTCAACAACTTCAGTAGCTTCAGCAACAGTCTCACCTTCCTTCTCATTGGCCTCATCGACGAGGATCGTGGTATCAATAGCTTCAAAGTCCAAGTTTACAAAATCCGCAACTTAGCCGTGGTGCTTTATCATCCACCTACAAAGAAGCTCAAAGCCCTTGAAGTATTGCATGATGTAAGGTTGAATTTATTCAACCATCTAATTGGCTTTATTCTGTGCCAAATTTGCTTGTATTTCAGCATTTAGTAACCCTGTATTTAGGTGGGCTTGTTGTAAGGGTAGTGAGTGAGATAGAGTGAAGATTGCTCAAGAGTGTGCAAGAAAACAGAGACTCGCAGCTGGATCTCGCGGGTGACTCGCGGCTGCAAGCCGCCAGACGCAGCACACGTGCCAAGCATGCCGGAAGGTGAACAGTCATGCTAGCTGGAGCACTACAGGACAAAACAGGACAACTGGCCATACGGTTATCTCGCGATTGGATCTCGCGACTCAGTCAAGCCGCGAGGCCAAGCCGCAAGCCAGCCCTGTTTTGAAAAACCTGATGTTTCACATTTCCCTCTCACCTCAGTATAAATACCCCTTATACCCACAAATGAGAGAGAGCTTCCAGAGAGAATTTTGAGAGAGAAACCCTAGAGCAAAACAAGATTGAACCATCTACAATCTTTACATTAGAGTCTCTTCAAATTCCTCAACTCTCTTCCTCTCCATTGCCAAAATCCTTGAGAGGCCTTTTTACCAAAACCTTGTTCTCACCATATCCATTACTGTGAGAGGGTTGTTTGGTGTTCTGGGAAGCAGTTAGGAAGGAACCAATATTCATTGGTTGATGCTATGGTCTAGTAGCGGAATCTGGGAAGCTAGAAAAGAAAAAGGTTCGGCGCAACCTCATTGGAGCAAGAAGCTTGGAGGGCTTAGGTGCACTGGGTAGATTAGGCTTGGAGGGTCTATTGCTGTCCTTGTATCCCAACTACATTTTCTAGTGGATTATTTACCGCTTGGAGGGGGGCGGAGAGGTTTTACGCCGAGAGCTTCGGTTTCCTCTTCGATAACACATCGCGTGTTGTCTTTGTGTTTGCATCTTCCTTCCTTTTATCTTTGCCTTTTATTTTCTTCTGTGGTTGTGATTTTATTTTGGCTTAGATAGTTTTGTCCAATTCTACATTATAGCTTATGTTCATTTTCCGCACACTATTTGTTTGACATAAAGCTTGAATTGGTTAATTTGTTTATTGGGGGTCTAAACGTTCAAGGGTGTTTTTACACTATTTGAACTTTCAATTGGTATCAGAGCGGGTACACTCTTATTGGTTTCAATACCATTGTGTGATCCTTGACTCCCTTTTGAGATGGATCGGTCTCAATCCCTAAATGCACCTCCATATTTTGATGGTAGTAATTATGCATTTTGGAAGGTTCGCATGTGAGCATTTCTGTGCTCCATTGATGAATCTGTTTGGGATGCTGTTGAGAGTGGTTGGACCAGACCTGAGGCAGCCAAATCCACATGGGATAAGGCAGCACTCGCTGCATCTAATGCTAACAATAAAGCCTTAAATGCTATTTTCTGTGGTGTGTCTCCAGATGAATTTCACAGGATCTCCCACATCACCGTTGCCAAAGAAGCATGGGAGATATTGGAAACCACCTACGAAGGCACGAAGAAAGTGAAAGACACCAAGTTGCAAATGCTGACCACTCGGTTTGAGGAGCTCAAAATGAGTGAGGATGAGTCCTTCGACTCTTTCTATGGGAAGCTGAATGAGGTGGTAGTCAGCAAGTTCAATTTGGGGGAGAAAACGGAGGATTCTAAAATCGTAAGGAAGATCCTTCGATCATTGCCGGAAAGTTTTCGTGCTAAAGTGACAGCGATTGAAGAGAGCAAGGACCTCGATGACATCAAAGTCCAAGAGCTTGTTGGTTCTCTTCAGACTTATGAGATGTCGCTGCCCAATCAACGGAAGAGTAAATCTCTTGCTCTTAAGACCATTAATGAGAAGGTAGAAGTCCATGACTCATCGGAAGACGATGTGGTTGATAAAGATGTTGCATACCTTGTGAAAAATTTCCGAAAATTCTTGAAATTCAAGAATAATGGAAAATTTGGTGATAAAAAGGAAAATTCCAAAGCTCAGGAAGGGAGAAAAGGGAATTTAAAAGGAAAAATGGCAAAGAATCCCAATCTACACAAGGTGTGACTTGTTTTGAGTGCAACGGGCATGGACACTTTAAGAAAGAATGTCCTAATTATTTGAAATCGAAAGGCAAGGTGTATGCCACGACATTAAGTGACTCGGATTCATCCGACTCAGAATCAGAAGAAAGCTGTGTTGGAGAGGGGAACTATTCAGCCTTTATGACTATTGCACATGTTGAGTCTTCAGACGAATTGAATCTGCTTGTACGAGACCTTGGAGAACATAGTGATGTTGAAGAAAATGAGAGCACGGCCAATCTTCAAGAGAATTATAACTCACTCCTGGAAAAGTCGGGTGAGTACACAAGGGTGGTCAAGGCAGCTGTGAGAAAGATGAAGAAGGCAGAGGAGGACTATAGAAGCCTCCTAATTCGCTATAAGGAGGCCAAATGTGAGATAGAAACTTTGAATGGTGAGCTGTCAGAAGCTTACTCAAAAGTGAGATTTCTTGAGCAAGAGGTTGTGCAAACTAATGCCAAGATAGAGAGGGTCACCACCAAGAAGCTAGATGATGTTATCTCATCTCAAAAGAGCTTTTCAGACAAATCCGGGTTAGGATATACCGAAGGAAGTAGCTCATCTGGAAATGTCACTAAAGAAGTGAAGTTTGTAAAGGCTAAAGAGCCAGTTGAAGTTGATCCTACTGCTGAGAAGCCCAAGATAGAGGAGAAGAAGAATGTGGAGAACCAACGGTTGTTGAATCCCCGCAATCAGTATGTGGGTAGATCAGAATCTCGAGCCAAGTCTCGTCCACAACCACAAAGAGGTCCTAGATCAACTTATGTGTGTCATCATTGCGGACTTCAAGGGCATACTCGACCAAATTGTCAAAAGATGAGAGCAATGAATGGGGCAACTCCTCAAAGGTCACGAGGACCTAGAAATGACAGAAGAAATTGGGCAGGTGAACAATCTAGAGATCAAAATGGTGATCTCGGAATGATGAATGTGATGAAGATGATTGGTGCATTCACCAACTGCTTGGAAAGCTTCTCACGAAGGTTTGAAAGCCCTAACTCCCGTACCCAATCCTATAAGGAAATCACCCCAAACGCAAGTGACGTGTGGGTGAAGAAGGGTACTCATGCATAAGCATTACAACATGTCCATGCATTAATACTTCCTATCCTTTGCGACGATGTTTGTTTGTTTGCTTATTGTTTTTGCTGCTGGTTGTTTGCTTGTCTACTTGTGCATACTTTTGTTTTTGTTTTGTTTTTGATCAATTTTTTTTGTGTCAAAAATCCAAAAAACACATAAAAAATTAGAAAATCAAAAGTTTGATTAACATTGTTGAGCTTTTGTCTCAAAACATGTTTTGCCTTGTACCTTTGTGCTAATGGCTTTGTGCATTTTCGAGCATTGCTTGTTTCCTTGCACTCATATCACTGTGGGAGAAATCTTGAAATCTATGTGATTGTTGTAAATAGATCTTCAAACTTGTCATGAATGATTAGTAAATGGTTTTGTTGATCTTGAGACATGCATAGACTTGTGTTTATATATCTTCCCACTCTTTATTTTTGTTTTTGCTAAAAAGAGCTCACCAAATGTAAATCTCCAAATGAAAAGAGATATTGAGCTGCAAAAGCCTGTCGTACATACTAGTATTCGACTAGGAAAAAGGGAAAGCGACCAAAAATTAAAGTGAATGTTTATTCAAAAGGCCAAAGGCTTGTTCTTTAAAGTGAATTGTCAAATATCACTCTCACAATGAGAAGTAATTGTCTCAAAAAGATCAAATGTTATATTTGAAAGTGGAGTCAAATGTAAACCTCCAAGATATGTTATCAAGTTTTGTGGGAGGTCATATATGCATATTTCTATAATTGAGATAGATCACATGATCTAGTGCTAATTGTGTATGCCTTGGTTGAATTGATCATTGAAGCTTCACATTAGACTAAGGACTATCTCATTGTTGATATCCACACACATCACACAAGTTTATGTTCAATAAATGCCATATTCATTTGTGTGATTGTACTTGTTGAAATATGTTTTCACATACTCAATCTTTGTTGATTCAAGCACAAAAATATTTTTGAGTATTTTAGGTGTTTTTGGAAAGTATTTTGTTCTTAAAAATGAAAATTTCAAAAAATTCATTTTTGCCCTGTTTTGGCGACTCAGTCGCGGGTATGTCAAGTCGTGTGACTCAGTCGCGTGTTCGCGGGTCAATTTTGGCGACTTGTTCGCGAGTGAAAGGTCCAGTCGCGAGGTTCCTCAGAGATTTTCGCGGCTTAGCTCGCAACTCCCTCGCGGGTAGACCTTCCAGTCGCGAAAAACACTTAGAAAATTTTTTCAAAATTTGGTCTTTGAGTATTTTGGCGGCTCAACCTGGCGACTCGTTGGCGACTCACTTCAATCGCGAAAAACGCGTGTTTGGCAAAAATAGGGACAGTTTTTAAAAGCGATTTTCAGTTTTTCCCTCGAACTTTTGTGACTGTTCAGTGTCTTTCTAAAACTGCTCTTACCCATATACACTGTGCCTCCATTTTTGAACTCCATTGTTGCTTCCTTTCAGTTCGAAATCTTCAAGTAACAGGTATGGGTTTTCTTTCTTGAACTGTATCTCACTTGATTCTGTGATTTTCCCTCTTAATTACTCGCATTTGTGTGTGTTTTTGTTATGGGTTTCTATTCGGCTATTGCTCTTTGCCATTGCTTAGTTTGTGTAGCTTTTGTTTTAGGTTGCATTTAACTAAGTTGTTGGTTGATTCTTCTTTATGTGCTTAGCTAGGGCTTGCTAGTTGTTGGTCTCATTTCTTGTCTGATATTATGCTACTATGTTGGCTCAAAATGTTCCTATTGTGGCTGTGAGGTTTACTGTGCTGAAATTGTGCCTGTCCATCTCTTGTGTGCACCTGTCTTTTGTTCTTTGAGTTTGGTCATACACATCAATCTGCATGTCTCATTAACATATATTTGTCTTTCGGATGTCTTCAAAATCTTTCCCATGAATTATACCAATTTGTTCTTTTGTATCCAATTTTAAGTCTGTTCATTTGTGTGGTTGTCTTAAGTAGCATGAAGTTTAATTGATTTTAGTTCATCTGAGTGGTGGCATTTTTGTCCTTGTCATTAACATTGTACTGATTTGGTCTACACATGTATTGTACTGTGTTGTTGTGGCCTCTTCTGATTGTTCACAGATGGCTCCCTCACCTCCGAAGAAGAAAACTCCTGCAAAGAAGGCTGACAAACGATTGAAAATGGATTCGAATCTGTTTCGGTTAGTTCAACACTTTGAGAGATACAAAGATTCTTTCATGAAGGGAACCATAATTCAAGAAAGATTTGTGGATTTAGTGGACCTCAAAGATACATTTATTCCCACATGTTTTGAAGGCAGAGGCTGGGAAAAGTTGTTAAGTGGATTACCGGGTGTGTGTGAGCCACTGATAAGAGAATTTTACTCGAATGTGAAGATTAGGGAAGATGAGGTAGATTGTTGGATCAGAGGGCATGAATTCACTCTAGATGCCCATGATATTGATGGGGTCCTTGGTCTTGAGGGTTTAGAGGAGCATGAGTTTACCAACTACAAAGACAAAATGTTGTCTTTAGAATCTGTTCAAAACCGCATTGGAGGACAGAGAGAAGGAAAGTGTCTCAATACCACAGCTTTTCCAGTTGACATGAGGTGCCTCACCATCAGCATGATGCACAACTTGTATCCTGTGACGAAACTCACTACAATCAACAATGCCAGAGCCATTTTTCTTATGGAGCTAAAGGAGAAAACATTCATTGACATCAGCTCTCATATATTTGATACAATCATGGAAGAGACCAGAACAACTTCCCGTGCTAAGCTGATTTTTCCTAGCCTTCTCATGCGGATCTTCAGGGCAAAAGGAATTCCAATTCCTCAAGACCTCAGTCTAATGCCAATACCCTCAGCAATCAACAAGCAAACCATCATAAGGATACAAGTCCGGCTTCCGGGTGATGTAGATGAAGAAGGGGCTGAACAAGATGAAGGTGCTCCAATGGAGACTGAGACAGAGGCAGCAGGCCAGGCATCAACTTCAACACCCAGAAGGAGTGGCAAGAGGACTAGAGTATCAACTTCTTCAGCTGTACCTCAAGACGCATTTCAAATAATTCTGGACAGACTTGATGGACTCAGAGAGGTCCAGACAGAGCAGTCTGAGAGGATGATAGCCATGTAGGACCAGCTGGATATTCTCTCTGCAAAATTCGACAGCTTCGCCACAAATCATGAGAACTGACCCTTTAGCCATTCCGGTCAAAAAGGGGGAGAAAGTTTTGAGAAACAGACCTTGAGAGGGAGCATTATGTTGAGGGGGAGCATTACTTTATCTTATATCTTATGTTTTTGGTTAATGTGTTGTTTATATGGGTTTGATACACTGTGGTTTTGGTGTACTTTTGTTTCTAACTCATAACTTATAATCTTGGTTTATTTTATATTGCTGATGCTTTTTCAGTTTATATTGTGACTTGTACCCATGTTGCTTTTGTAAGCTTTTAGGGTTATGTCTTATGCATAAGTTTGTAGGCTTTATGGTTTGTACCATGCTTTATGCAGCCTTTTATGCTATGTTTAAATCAGTACTTCTATTTAAATGTATTGCATTTTTCTTTAAGTACTGTCACTCTTGTGCCCTTGTAGGATTGTTCCTAGATGCATATACGTAGTGTATTATGCATTGGTTGAGTGTTTGGGATGCAAGTAACTTGCATTGAGCTTGTTTGCTTGTATGCCCTAGTGTTCATTCCAAGTGTGAATGAGCATTGTGGTCACTTCCTTCTAGTGATTACTTGGTTGATCAAGCCATGGTTTGTTTCTTAACTCCATCTTTGCTTGATCACATATTGCCTGTCTCATATGCATTTCACGATTTTTTGCTTACAATGATCATGATGTATTGTTGTGTTTCAGGAGTCTTTTGTTCATATGATTCAAGTGCTTCACAGCTTCTAGAGTTAGGTGTGAGTGAGTTTTGATCAACTGTTCCCAACTCACATGTTAAGTCTAGAGTCTGTTTTAGGGTTTTGTCACGGAATAGCCAAAGGGGGAGATTGTAAGGTTGAATTTATTCAACCATCTAATTGGCTTTATTCCGTGCCAAATTTGCTTGTATTTCAGCATTTAGTAACCCTGTATTTAGGTGGGCTTATTGTAAGGGTAGTGAGTGAGATAGAGTGAAGATTGCTTAAGAGTGTGCAAGAAAACAGAGACTCGCAGCTGGATCTCGCGGGTGACTCGCGGCTGCAAGCCGCCAGACGCAGCACACGTGCCAAGCATGCCGGAAGGTGAACAGTCATGCTAGCTGGAGCACTACAGGACAAAACAGGACAACTGGCCATACGGTTATCTCGCGACTGGATCTCGCGACTCAGTCAAGCCGCGAGGCCAAGCCGCGAGCCAGCCCTGTTTTGAAAAACCTGACGTTTCACATTCCCCTCTCACCTCAGTATAAATACCCCTTATACCCACAAATGAGAGAGAGCTTCCAGAGAGAATTTTGAGAGAGAAACCCTAGAGCAAAACAAGATTGAACCATCTACAATCTTTACATTAGAGTCTCTTCAAATTCCTCAACTCTCTTCCTCTCCATTGCCAAAATCCTTGAGAGGCCTTTTTACCAAAACCTTGTTCTCACCATATCCATTACTGTGAGAGGGTTGTTTGGTGTTCTGGGAAGCAGTTAGGAAGGAACCAATATTCATTCGTTGATGCTATGGTCTAGTAGCGGAATCCGGGAAGCTAGAAAAGAAAAAGGTTCGGCGCAACCTCGTTGGAGCAAGAAGCTTGGAGGGCTTAGGTGCACTAGGTAGATTAGGCTTGGAGGGTCTATTGCTGTCCTTGTATCCCAACTACATTTTCTAGTGGATTATTTACCACTTGGAGGGCGGCGGAAAGGTTTTACGCCGAGGGCTTCGGTTTCCTCTTCGATAACACATCGCGTGTTGTCTTTGTGTTTGCATCTTCCTTCCTTTTATCTTTGCCTTTTATTTTCTGCTGTGGTTATGATTTTATTTTGGCTTAGATAGTTTTGTCAAATTCTACATTATAGCTTATGTTCGTTTTCCGCACACTATTTGTTTGATATAAAGCTTGAATTGGTTAATTTGTTTATTGGGGGTCTAAACGTTCAAGGATGTTTTTACACTATTTGAACTTTCACATGAACTGAAGATCAGAGAAGCGGTCAGATTCAAGAAACTTGGCTATCACCTTCTCACATTCCTCATCTGCATTCAAAAGGGCAGCTTAAACTTCTTCGTCCTTTTAAATGACGAGCTTCTTCTCAACTTTCAGCGTGTCCTTATGTTCCTTCACCTTCTCCTTAGCCTTCTTCGATTGTTCCATAGCCTCGATCAGATCCTTCCTCAACTTCGAGCTCTTGGCCTCAATTGAGTCAACCTTGGAATTGGCCACCACTACCTTCTCTTCACTATTTAAGTAATTTGTCGTCAAGCGTAGGGATTCACCAAGAACCTGAAAAATGAAGGAAGGGTTAGAACTTTTAACAGGTGTAAATACTTGATGAGCAATAGAGAGTAGTTGAGTAAAATACCTGCACCGGTTTATGAATGTGACGGCTGACTAGTTCATGAGAAGGAATGGACAAGAGACCTTTAAGCTCATCGTCAATGATGACATTGTGAGCTCGTCCAAGGGCTGTGGCAATGCCTTCCCAGACACTCTTGCCAACCTTACCCTTCCCTTTGGAGCATGTGGTTGGGGGAGTGAACGTCATCATCTAGAGAGAAGGTGTGGGAGAAGACAAGGTGCCAAAAAGAGACAAGGGGCCAGGAGTTTCATCTTTCCCTTCATCAAGTTTACATTTCTTCGATCCAGGAGTAAGTTGAGACAAAGGCTCGTTCTTCAAGCTCTTCACATGGGCGTATTTGTCTTTGCTGTACCTAGTAGCCATTTCTGCAAGATAGAAGGTTAGAAAGATGATATCCTATAAAGAAAGAGGAAATAAGAAAGAATGGTGAGTTAAACCTACTTTTCTCTTCTTAGGCAATCTTCTTTAAAACAAATGCAGAAGGTTCAGGGCTAAGACAACACTCATATAAGCGATGAGGATCAAATAGGTCTTCGAAATCGTCGATTGTGAGGGCAAACTCTAGGGTATCTTGAACTCGTCCTTGATGACACTTTTCCAATATAGGACGATCAAAAACTGCAAAACAAGTTAGCAAGAAAAAAAAAGGGAACGATAAAGTTAAAACAGCTAGTTTAACGAAGAGGTAGAGAGACGCACTAAGAAAGGGAATTTCCCATTTTCGTAGCAACCACAGGACCTCACCCTATAGGTTGCCAGACATGGTTTCCCCTCCAGATCCAAAAACGAAAAAATATCGTGACTTCCAGTCACGAAAGGAAGTAGGAAAGCTACGGACAATTCTAGACTCCCTATTCCAAGGCAAGAGTTCAAAATACCCATAGTGGGTAAAAGCCTTCAAACGATACAAATGAAGAAAATCATTTAAGGTGATCATGTCCCCATTATAGACAAATACCCAAATCAACATACAGCCAATGATCGTCCTCCATGCGTTAGGGACGAGCTAGCTAGGTGCAACATTGAGAGTAGAAAGAAGTTGCATAATAAAAGGATGAATAGGGAAACGAAGGCCACCTGAAAAGGTAGCTTCGTAAAAACTTACCTCGCCATGAGTAAAGGAACATGCTTTTTTGTTAGAATGAGGTAACCTTATAACAACCTCTTCAGGGAATTGGAACCTTTTTCGGATAGATTTCAAATGTCTTAACTCTAAAAGGCAAGACTCGGAGGAAGCATGGAAAGGGATTGAGGATGAAGAAGAAGAAGGTTTTGAAGAAGAGGAGGGTTTTGAAGACGACGGGGGTTTGACACTACAATTTCAAAATCCTTATCAGTAGACTCGCCACTCAATGACAGACCAGTTTCTAGCTCACTAGACCTAACGTCACTGTCTCTATACTCTATAGCAGTCATCTCCAAATGATGAGCGATCAAAGAACAACGAATCAAAGGAAAAAGGCTAGTCAAGACAAACCTAAAAGCCCTACAATCTCGAGGTACAAATAAACCAACGTGGGGACGGCGCCCACCAGAAGACTTAAGAAATACTCCTAGCCTAGCAAAGAAGAACGAAACAGAGGGAGTTTCCTGCCTAATGAAAGCAAAATCAACCTTTAATGGAATCTAGAGGAAAAGGAGTCTTATTGTACAGAAGGTGCAGAAGCTTTCTTTTAGTTTCAAACTTCAAGCTCAACGTATAATGAAGAAGAAGAAGAATATGAGAAGTTTTTTTTTCTAAAAAAGGAAGCAAAATCAATGCACGGGAAACACAAGGAAAGAGCACACGTGGGCCAACACGAGGAAGAAATGTGGCAATTAGTTGACGAAGATATTGCCCCATAATAAATATGATGAGACGAAAATCTTGGGGCACAAATAAAATGATCCGCCCAAGAAGGACTTTCCATATTCCTTCGCTCATCCAGACAAAGGACGACAAAGGAATCAAGGGGGCAACTGATGAGTAGCATATAAATGATCGTCTGTCACTCGCAAACCGTCCATAACAATGACGAGTAAGAGTATGGACAAGCGTAAGTGCATTAATTCCAAACAACATTCAATGATCAAGCAATAAATAGCATGGAACTATTATCCTCGTCCTATAATGTGGAATTAAAAGTCGGATACAAACAGAAAGCATTGGGATTAAATGGCCATCATTGAGCATTAATTCTTCCAATTGTAGTGTAACGTTACACTGAGTCTTAACTTAGTATAAGGCTATATAAGGCAAGAAAGACAGGTAAAAAGACACGAACACTCAATTACTCTACAGATTATAAATTTCCAAACATTATAAGCTAACTTAAGCATCGGAGGGTCCTTGGCAGACCCTAAACCGGTGCCACTATCTATTGAGTGCTTTCTTTGACACAAGATTCTAGGTCGTCCATCGTACTAATGAGGAACAAACTGATGGGGTGAAATCTTGCTTCATCATAGACTATTCTCAAATGTGGACTAGATTAAGTTCCCTATTTCATTGAAATATGACCCTTTTTGTTTGTATGGTTAAAGGAATCATTGCCATCTCTTTTACCCTAAGCTCTGTGCTGAGAGTTCAGCCATGTCTTTTTCTTGACCAATATTCATACTGACTTCTCAAGCATGAAACCAAATCATGTTTTAGGTATAGGTATGTCATACTCCTCGTGCCTCATCTTTCTTTGTGTTTCACTTAGGCTATGCATCTTTTTCCCCATTGACCTTTGAACTGTTAGAGCATTCCCATCAGTTGTTATATAAATATGCCATTTTGCCATATCAAAAAACCTACTTTATTATTTCAACACACCATTTTACAATTCACCATTCATCACATCTTCTATTTTTAATACTATACATTAAAATAATATATAAAAATATTTTTTTTTAAAGACCATCAATAAAAAAAAATACAAAATAAAAACCCACCACCATACACAAACACAAGCACAGAACTTTAACAAACCCACCACCATACACAAGCACAGCCCACCACCACCACCCACAGGTACAACCCACCACCACCCAATACTACTTCAAAAAAAAATCCCCAAAATCAACACAAAACTCTAAAAAAAAAAAAAATGAGGAGATGAATCAACTCCATTTATACAACCCAACTCCATTTATACAACCCAAATCACATGGAATCAACCCAACTCCACCACCACCCACAATCACACGAAATCCACAACCCAAAAAAAAAAAAATGTCCAAACCCACCACCGTACACAAGCACAACCCGCCACCACCACCCATAAGTACAACCCGCCACCACCCAATACTACTTCAAAAAAAAATCCCCAAAATCAACACCAAACTTAAAAATAAAATTTAAAAAAAAAAAAAAAAAAAAAAAAAAAAAAAAAAAACTTACATGCAATCAGTCGACCTCATAGGTGAGGCCAAACTCCACGGCAACGGTCGATCTCAATGGCAACAGTCTAGGCAAAGAAAAAAGAAGAGAGAGAGAAAGAGGTGCAGAGAAAGTGACAGAAAAAAGAAAAAAGGAAAAAAAGAGAGAAAAAAAAAAGAAAAAAAAAAGAAGGAAAGAGAGAGGTGAAGTTTCTAGAGAAGAAAAAAGAAGAAAAAAGGCAAAGAGAGTGACAGAGATGAAGGGAGTGGCGGAGATAGAAAGAAGAAAAAGAAAAAGAAAGAGAGAGAAGAAAGAAAGTCATAAAGGAAGAGAGAGAAAATGAATAAAAAACTATTTATTTTTTAGCATTTTCAATCTGTACAGTTCCAAAGATGGAACGGTACTGTTTGTGTGTGCCAAAATTATGACATTTGGAACATCTCATGAGAGGGGTTTTTTGGTGTTTAGTGTGCCAAATATCAAATATTTGGCATTTGGCACAACTGATAGGAATGCTCTTAGAATTACAATTTGGAAAAGTCATAACCTACTTTGGCTAAAAGCCTATAATAAGCCTTTGGTCAGAATCCTTTGTC
Organism: Quercus tomentella; assembly: GCA_028535165.1. Taxonomy (NCBI): domain Eukaryota; kingdom Viridiplantae; phylum Streptophyta; class Magnoliopsida; order Fagales; family Fagaceae; genus Quercus; species Quercus tomentella. Next base: position 28,542,349 of record JAPQVY010000012.1, on the reverse strand, counting down.
CATTTATTTAGAGTATCATATTCTATCAAACCTTGTGATAGTTTAAAAATCCACTCCATGGTTTTGTGAATAAAGAGTTTTTTAATGAAGTTAAAATCATGACATGACTAAATTTGTTAGTGTCCACCTACTCTCCTAGAGAGCTTTAGAGGCTGTTTGGATTTCTGATTTCCATAACTCATAACTCTGTTTCCATAACTCATAACTCAAAAATGGTGGGACCCATGATGAAAACAAGTTATGAAGCTTGTTTGGATTTTGTTTTCAGTTGTTTCCAGTTTTTGTTTCCATCACTCAATTCTCTGATTTTTGAGTGATGAGTTATGGAAACTGAAAACACATTTTAGCTGTTTTCAGTTTCCATAACTCTGTTTTCAATGGCATTTTGGTAATTAAACACACATACTTGGACCCACTGTCAGATCACTACACGTGAGGCGCTGCTTTTTATGGCCTTTTCAACGGCTTTCTTCTCCACTTTTCTTTCTTTTTTCTCTCTTTCCTCCATTCAGTTCTTTCTTTCTTCTTTTTTTTTTTTTTTTTTTTTTGGGGGGGGTTCTTCATCAGAGACCCATTTGGTCTTCGCTGCAATTCTTTCTTTCTTCTTTTTTTTTTTTTTTTTTGTTCTTCATCACAGACCCATTTGGTCTTCACTGTAATTCTTTCTTTCTTCTTCTTTTTTTTTTTTTTTTTTGTTCTTCATCACAATTTCCATTTGGTCTTCGTTGCAATTGTTTCTTTCTTCTTCTTCTTCTTCTTTTTTTTTTTTTTTTTTTTTTTTTTTTTGTTCTTCATCACAGAACCCATAAATGGTGCCGTCGCTAGTGACGGTGGAGATTGTCACAAGTTTGATCTTTCTTTCTTTTTCTTTTTTTCTTCCTTTTCACCTTTCTCATCTCAGACCCATAAAAAATAAAAATAAATAAAAAAATTTAAAAAAAAAAAAGAAGAAGATTGGGGCAACGAATTGGTTGTTGTGGGTTTGTGAATTTTCTGGGTGCTTCAAGGATGCTAATGAATTTTGTGGGTTTGTGCTTCAAGCTCAGAACCGAAGTGGTTGTTGTGGGTATTGGGGGTTGAAGGGGAAAAAAAAAAAAAAAAAAAAAAAAAGGAATGCCTAGGTTGAAATCTCTGGTTTTGGGAGGAAATGGTGTGAGGCCGGTAGGCTAACAGGAATGCCTGACATGGTCTCAGGTATGGGTCCCACAAAAAGTAGAAAAAATTGAGTGATAAGAAGTTGAAAACGTGTGCCAAACGGGTAGGGTGTATGGAGTTGGGGTATTTTAAGTGATGAGTGATGGGTGATGAGTGTTGAGTGATGAGTGACGAAAATTGAGTGATGAGTGATGAAACAAAAAAATCCAAATAGGCCCTTAGTCTTCAAGGCTTTATGCCGGCGTTCTGTCCTTCTAATAGCTGTCCCATCTCCTTCCATCTTTACCTATCATTTTCTTCCTCCCTCTGGCTTTCTTTCTTCACTCCACTTCTTTGTCTTTTTATTACTTAGCCAGTCACCTTTACTCTTTCCTACCTTCTCCCACTACTTGCGTGTGTGGTGTTTTTGCTTCTTCTTTTTTATTAAGTTTCTCTCTTCTTCCACGTTTTCTTTGTTTTCTTCTGGGTTGACATTCCTTTTGTTCTTTATCCTTTCCTTGTCATCCTTCTGTTGGTCATCCTGTGGTCTTTTCTATGGGGTTTTCTTGCATGCAACACTTGATTCTCCCTTTTTGTTGATCTTCATGGATGATTCCTTTAATTCTAGGGAATACAGCTGGACGGATAGTAGTGAATTGGACGATAGTGCAGAGATTTCAGAGGAGATCGAGTCAGATTTTCGATCTTATGATGAGGATGAAGTCCCATTCGCACGTCATGGCCCTGTTTTAGAAGCAGATTCTGAAGAAGTTGCAATCCAAAGGGAATTTTGGAGTCTGTGAGCAATTGGGTTCATTCTAGACTACAGGAAGTTTTTAGTGAACCACCTACAACAACTTATCAATCATGCATGGCGGATTAGAGGTACTGTGAGGGTTGTGGGAAGGGAGTCCTACTTTTATATTATACACTTTGAACACATTGATGATCTGAATCATATATGCTCTAAAGACCCTTGGTCTATCGATGGTGCATTATTTGTGTTAGAAAAATGGAGGCCAAATTTAGTTCTTGAAAGACTTCAGTTGAATGTCATCTCTATCTGGGTTTAACTGCATGGGCTGCCATTAGAGTACCAATATCCGGAGTTCGCTGAGAGGATGGGTCAGATAATGGGTATTTTTGAGAGGATTAACTGGGAGGATAGGATACCTCGTACCATTAGGTTCATGAGAATTAGAGTTCGGATCAACCCGTGGATGCCTGTTATTTCAGGATTTGTATTAAAATTAGATGATGGGACAAAAATCTGGATTCAGTGTAAATATGAGAAGGTGTGCAAGTTATGCAACAGGTGTGGCTTGATTGGGCATGTACGAAGTCAATGTTCACAAAGTATGGATGAGGAAGAAATGACGCTCTTTAGGTAGCGGCGTTGTATTCAGAATCTTCACCAGGTAAGGTTTAACTATGATACACTTGAACCCCAATTTGGTAATTTCCTAAGGGCTTTCTACAATCGGGGTAGGAGGTAGACCACCCAAATCCGTTATGGCTACATGCAACCCCATGCCCAGCCACCAAATCCCAATCCATCTATACCTGAACCGTTATCACCATCTTCATCATCCCAAACATATACTAGTAGCTTTCGTCGTTATTTGGAGCCAGTTACTCCTATATTTGATAGCTCTGTTCCACATGTACCATTACAGAGTCATCCTATCTCTTATGTAGATGTAGTGGTCCCTCAACCCCTGAACCACCAGGACAATGTACAGGCCTTACTCAACTCTGCAATTAACTCTCTCAACCTTGGTAATGGTCCAAACCCCAACACTCCTTCTAATTCACCAGTTTCTTCACCTGGTTACCAAAATCCTGTGGAAGTTATTCAAAATCAATCACCCCGTGTTGTAAACCAACACCATAACCCAAACACGAACCACCCTGCTAGAGATACGTTTGCCTTATGCCCCTCATGGTTCCCTTCAAAATCCTCTGCTCTGAAATGGTCTTAGATTAGAGGTGAGGGTCCATTTCTCACAACTAGTACTTTAAAGGATAATCAAGGTTGGGAGTCTGAGACAGATAGTGATTCCAGTACAGCTATACTTTTTGTTAAATAAGAATTATTAGCAACGCAATGTTTTATACCATGTTATGTATGCTAGAATGGATGCGGAAGAGGAAGCATATAATAGGAACACCGAGAACACGAGGGTTACGTGGTTCAGCCTTGACGGCCTACATCCACGGAGGAATCCCTTAAGGGCTACATCTTTATTGTGTATAAGAGTGTAGTACAATAACCTCCTGTGTTACAATGAACCCTAACATGAGTATATATAGGCGACTAAACCCTAGACTACTAGTACAAGCAGGATTGGGCTTGGGCCTATTACACTGGGCTAATATATGTTTAATATATATCTCTAACACTTTTCAATCTTGACTCTTTGAATAGAGAATGGCCTGAGGTGTTGCCTGTGAATCAATGGAATTGGGGTCAAATCCTTGAGTCTCCGGATTCCTTCATGGATTCTATGGTTCTTCGAATGAATAGGGAAAGGCTGCATTTTGAGAGGGGTGAGTCAAGCAGGGGCCCACAGATAAATCAGGTCCAAGCCCAATCCTATAACCCAGGTCGTGGGCAACCCTCTTGGGCCCAACATACTTGTTCACCACCCTCTGAGTTCATCTGTTGTGGTTGGACCAAGCTCGTGTCACGTGCTAAATCCAGATGCATCAACTTTTAGCTGCCCGAATCCAATCCCAACTGACCTAGGTCCACCATCACCAAATTCTGCAACCTCTGACCCTTACCCTTTATCAGAGCTTAGGTGTGATGAATGTTTTGATACTATCCCTCCATCTAATAGGAAGAATAATAATCTGGGTTCAAGGAAAAGATTCTGCAAAGAGATAGAGAAAATAGGGATGAATATTAGACAGAAAATTCTTTGTGGTTTATTTACGGGTTGTTAAGCTCTAGGAAAACAGAAAGAAGGTTTGTGTTCAGAAGATAATGGTGATCAGGGTACTGCAAAGTCTGTTGAAAACCAAGGAAATTCAGTTAATCCTTGTGCTGAAGAACGAGATGGGTTCAGGGAAGCTGACCCTATTCAGCTTCCCAAGTAGCCATGAGAGTTTTCAGTTGGAACTGTAGGGGTTTGGGCAAATCCTCTACAGTTCTACAGTGTCAGAAAATCGCCCAGGAGTATGGGCCAGATGTTCTTTTTCTTATGGAAACTAGACTTGCAAAGGATAAAGGAGAAGAAATTTGGAGTAGATGTGGTTTTTTTGATGGCTGGGAGCTCCTGAAGGATGGCCTAAGTGGTGGTATTTTGCTTGCCTGGATGCCTAATCAGAGACTCCAGATCATATATGCATCTAAGAATCTTGTGCACACTGATTTACTAGACAACAAAGGTACACCTCTTTCCATCACTTTTGTTTATGGCCACCCTGTTTTAGCTAAAAGAGAGGATGTCTAGAATAAGCTTAAGGACTTAAAACTATTAACACACCTTAATTGGCTTTGTATTGGGGATTTTAATCAAGTCCTCAACAATGATGATAAATTTTCTTTCAATCAGGGTGCTCTTTTAGAGGCTGACTCTCTTCATAATGTTATTTCTAAATTATCTTTTTGTGAGTTAGCTGCTTCTGGTCAAAGATGTACCTGGATGAATAAAAGGGAGGAGGGAGATTTTGTAATGGAGAGACTAGATAGGGCTTTTGCAAGTGTAGATTGGATAAACACCTATCCTAATTATGCACTAAAAAATCTGCCAATTGTTCGTTCTGACCATGGTCCCATAATATTAGATTTTGATTTTAAGCTATCCTATCGTAGAAAGCCTTTTCATTTTGAACAGATGTGGTTATCACATTTTTCATGTAAAAATGTAGTGAAGGAAGCTTGGAGTGTTAGAACCACAGGGTCTAGAGTCAGTTTAGGACTAAACTTTCAAATGTGAGGAGGGCTTTCTATACTTGGAATAAGGAAGTTTTTGGGAGATTAGAACATGATATTGCTAACAAACAAGCTCAACTCCAAACTATGTAAAATTCCATCATTACTACTGATGATGTGAGGAAGGAAAAGGTGTTTAGAGAGGAATTAGAAACCCTATTGCATAGGGAGGAAATGAGGTGGGCTCAGAAAGCAAGATGCAACTGGATAATTTTGGGTGATAGAAATACTAAATATTTCCAGACTGTTGTGAAACAGAGAAGGGCTAGGAATAGGATTTTGCAGCTTAGAACTGAGGATGGTAGTGTCATAGAGGATCAAAAAGGGATTAAGAACTTACTGGTGGATCATTTTCAAAAATCCTATGAAGGTTCTATCTCTGCTTCTTGAATGAAATCCAAACTCTTCCTATTCCCCTTTTGTCAAGCTAACAGAGTTGTGCTCTAGATTGTCCTGTCACATATTCTGAAATTGAGTCTACTGTTTTCTAGTTAGGGTCCCACAAAGCACCTGGGCCAGATGGTATTCCAGCCATTTTTTATCAGGAATATTGGGATACTGTGAAATTTGATGTTTTTAGCACTATTCAAGCCTTTATTCATTCAGGTTCCTTACTCAAATCTTTTAACCATACTTTCATTACCCTTATTCCAAAAAAACCCTTCCCTGATAATGTCAATCAGTTTAGGCCAATAAGTCTTTGTAATGTTATTTACAAAGTCCTTTCTAAGATCCTTGTCAATAGGCTTAAACCTTTGATGGATCAATTGGTCACTCCTTACCAAAATGCCTTTATCAAAGGAAGGAACATTTCGGATAACATCGTAATTGCCCATGAAATTTTTGATATTCTTGGTAAAAAAAAGGGAAGGAAGTATTGTTATGGGGCTCTAAAATTGATATAAGTAAGGTATATGATAGGATAGATTGGAAATTTCTGAGGACTGTTCTGGTGGCCATGAATTTTAGCCCAAGATGGATACGTTGGGTCATGGAGTGTGTTTCAACTGTTCAGTTTACTTTCCTTGTTAATGGTAGTATGACTCAGACTTTTAAACCTTCAAAAGGGCTAAGACAGAGGGATCCTATATCTCCCTATCTATTTTTGTTGTGTGCTAATGTGCTGTCTCCTACTCTTTTGAAAGCTAAACATAACAAGGCTATTCAGGGAATTAAGGTAGGTAGAAATGGTTGTACCTTTACACACCTGTTCTTTGCTGATGACTCTTTACTTTTCTTCAAAAAAGACAACAAATCCCTCCAAAATATTCATAATATTTTGCAGTGGTATTGTAACTTGTCAGGGCAGAATATCAATCTAGCCAAATCTGACCTGTTTTGCTCTCCCAATATGCCTGAAGATGAGCAAATTTCCTTAGCCAATTCTCTCCAGGTTAATCTGGTCCAAAACCTTAGTAAATACCTTGCCCTTGACTTCAAATTGAAAGGTAAGAGAGTTTGTTTCCAATTTTTGGTAGACAAATTAAAATCCAAGCTTCAAAGCTGGAAAGCTAGACTATTATCCCAAGTTGGTAGAGGTACTCTCATTACTTCTGTTCTTCAAACCTTACCCCTCTATACCTTTTCCTATTTCAAAGTTCCTGAAACTATATGGAAGAAATTGGATGCAGTCATTAGAAACTTTTGGTGGGGGCATGAGCAGGGTGTTAAGAAGCTTCATATGATACATTGGGATAAAATGTGCCAAAACAGAAAAGAAGGTGGCTTAGGTTTCAAAAAATTCAACCTCATGAATCAAGCAATGCTTGCAAAGCAATTTTGGAGGATAAGCCATAACCCTTAATCCCTTTTAGCCAAAACCTTCAAAGCCAAGTATTTTCCATGTTGTTCTTTTCATGAATGTGTGCCTAAACCTCACCACTCTTGGTTTTGGAGGAACTTAATCAAGCATGATAACACAAAATTGAGGGAAGGTAGATGGTGGATAGGGAATGGTAGAGACATACCTTTACAACACTCAGATTGGTTTAATTGTCCTAGCCATAATCTGCAAAATCCCAATCTGATCACTGGCAAAGTGGCTGACCTCATTAATCACAATTCTGGTAAGTGGAAAGCTGACCTGGTTAGATCCATTTACACAACACCTCAATGTTCAAAAATTCTGAGTATTCCTATATCAAAGACTGGGGCTATTTTAGATAAAATTCTTTGGAAACACTCAGCTACAAGTCAGTATAATGTTAGGACAACCTACAAGATTCTTCATAAGGATGAGGTCTCAAAATCTCCTTTTCAATTTAGACCTCATCAGATTCAAACAAAGGTATGGCAGCTAATTTGGAAGGTGAGAACCCCCCACAAAGTGAATCTCTTTGTGTGGAAACTCATGCAAGACAGCCTTCCTACCTTTCTTGCTCTTAAGAACAGAGGTATTTGTCATCACAGCACATGCCCTTTCTGCAATGAAGAGGAAGAGTCTACTTCCCATATGTTTCTTCACTTTACTTTCACTAGAGCTTGCTGGCATGGTTCTACTCTTGCCATTCACACTTCAGACTTTGACAATATTAGTGTTCAAGCTTGGTTAAACAATATTATCCTAAGATTCAGACAGATGGACCAAGAGAGGATGGAGTATCTTTGCTCCATTTTCACTTTCCTTTGGACAATATGGAATCATAGGAACATGGTGACTCATGATGGCAAAACCCCTAACCCTGCTGAGGTTATACTAACTGCTCAATCTTTGATTTGCAGGTTCAAGGAAGCTTTTGAAACAAAGATAAACCATGACAGACCCAACAAAGGAATTCAGTCTAATCACCAGAATATTGGAGGATGCTAGGATCTTATTATCAAAATTGCAGGAGCTAGGAAAGCTAGACCAAAGAGGACTTCTTTTGCTTATGAAGCTTCAAATCTGCAAAGTCATGACATGACTCTCTTTCAGCATGGTGACATCTTCTATCATGAGCTTCTTAAAATGATTCCTTATACTTCAAAGCATTTTGTGAATGGTGACTCCCTTCCTTGAGTTGTGAAAATGGCACATAACGGAGGATCAAAAGGTTAAAAGATAGCATTGATGATACCTTCTATTTTAAGGAGTCCCTAGTAGATCTATTCACACCATCATTTTCCTAGTCTAAACATTCTTTTGAGGAAGGAATGACTCTTGAAGGTCTTGCCAAGCAAGTCATTTGCAATAGTGGATCTAATGTTTTGTATGTTGTTACTTGTGGAAGGGATCTCTACTGGAATTCACTAGCTAGGAGCATCATCTTCCAAATAGAACTTTACATCAGCAAAGTGAAACTTAGCTTCAGTAAAAAGGAAGTCATTGTTCATCTTTCTCACTCCATTCTAAAGTATTTGAAACATTGATGCAAAGTTAATAGAACTATTCCATTCTTGTGGATCCATGGACGCCCTAGTAGTACATTGTAGCTTGTCCTGGCATCAATAGTCTGGAACGGGAAATTGCTCTTCAATTCTCCAATAGTCAATTCCAAGCGTATAATACCAATTGCACTTTATCCCCCTTGTTTATTCCTTGGATTACCAAGTGACTACTTAACAACTCTTCCATTGTAACGCCAAAGGTGTCTCAATGTCATCTTTAGCATCAAGTAGATAGTTAAGTCTCCTTCAATAAGGCTACAATTGACCTTTCTCTCACAAGCATAACTAGAGACATAAAGTGATCGATTATGAGGCCTATAACCTAACAATAAATCTTCATTTAGTGAAAACTATTGTGGTAGAGCAAGCATAATAGAGTCCATTGCATCCATCGGCTTGTTGCACTACAAAAATATTGTACTATAATGGCGTTTCTAAACCACCGTTATAGGTCTATAAAGTGTTGGTGTAGACCAAATTGGGCTATGCTGACACTTTTAATGCTAACGGTTTTTAACACTGGCCAAGAAGTGATATAATAAGTTATGATCTTTAAGTTGTTGGAATAAACCTAAGCAAGCTATCCCATGGTTTTAATAACCGCCGTAACCTATAGGTCATTCCATAAACAATTATTTTCATTGAAAAAAAAACTAATGCAGTGGTTAAAACTGCCGCTATATGCCTTTTTTATTTTATTTTTTGGCTTTAGCAGCACTTTGAAACCCACCGCTATAGGTCCATTTTTTTCCCCTAGGCAGCAATATTTTCCTTCAATTTTAATTTCTCAACCTATTTATAGCTAAAAAAGAAAAAGCAATTCAAATATAGGTTTGAATCTAGTTTACACACGTATATACATCTCACAAATAAATATGTCTAAAGTATCTGTAGGGACATGGGATTGGTGACTAGTATTGGCCCACTCCCATAGGGATAGGCCCAGCCTAGTATCCATAATATACAGACATAGGATCAGTACTCGGGGATAGCTTGTTGTTATTGGACTGGGCTTGGCCTAATGTCAACAAACGGGCTGGGGATGACCAAAGACTCAATAGTCAAATATGGGATCGGCCCCCAAACACTATTAGTGCCTTAGGGGAATCCGCTACCGAATGCTATTTGGCGTCTGTTGCAAGTTTCAAGAGAATCTTCATAATAGACCAATTTACGAGGGATTTTGGGCAAAAGTAAGGGTCACGTGGGAAAAGATGGAGAAGTAATCATTTGGGTCCCCACTAAGGGGAGACTATAAAAAGGGAGGAAGAGTGGAAAGGGGGATAGCAAACACAAAGGGGTGTGAGATAACAAGAGAGAAAGAGGGAGAGAGGAAGAATCAAGGAATGATAGGGATTAGGCTGGTAAGGAAAAGGGTTAAAGGGTTGGGCTATTAAGGCAGCGTTTGAAGCAATACCTAGTAGGAGTGCAAGGAAACCCACCAACAAATAAATTAGGAGCCTAAATTCTCCATCCCTAGAGGAAGTACCATTAGTTTTGGGTACCACAATTGGCGTCATTTGTGGGAATCCTACTCAACAGAAAACTTCGAGCTAGCCTGATACCATCCAAGATGGAAGGTCTGCATACAGAAGAAGGATCAGCTAGACCTGCAGGAAATCATTCAAGGGCCTCGTCTTGAGGCCAAAGGAAGCTGGAGAGGGGGCATAGAAGAGAGCAACAACGTATGCAAGAAGGGCATCAGACCAAACTTGACTCGGATGAAGGATCTTCGCAAAGGGAATAAACAGTATCTTACGTCCTCAAGCAATCGTATCACAGCGAGCGAGACCAAAAGCTGGAAAACCTAGAAAAGCATGTCAAAAAGCTAGAGATAGAGCTCAAAAGTAGGCACCGTAGAAGAGATCGTGAGGGGTCGTCTAATGACCCTGACTATACTGGGGGTGGCATTGTTGAATCATCTCACTATAGTGGTTTGCATTGGTCGAGAGATAGATCCCATAAAACCATGGGACGTCGTCATGATACTCCACATTGGGATAGATGCAGGCATCAGAATGCAGCTTTGGACACCATGAACCAAGCGTTGTGGAAAGCTGCCCAATCACCTTTCTTTGACGAGATAGAGCGTATCAAAATGCCTAAGTGTTTCAATCGCCCACCGTTTACTTGCTACGATGGTAAAACTGACCCGATGGAGCACATCAGCCATTATATTTAGATGATATCTCTCTATTCCCAAAATGACGGATTGATGTGCAAAGTGTTCCCATCCAGCCTCAATCCCACGGCAATGAGGTAGTTCAATGGCTTGAGGAAAGGCTTTATTCATAGCTTTGGGGAACTAATTCAGGCATTCGAGGTGCAATTTATAACTTGCAGCAAGGTTCCTCAACTGATCGATGCATTATTATCCTTAAGGATGGGAAGTGGAAAGACTCTTCAGTCGTATGCTAATAGGTACTGGGACTTATATAATGAAATAGGAGGAGGGAATGAACAGGTTGCTGCAAGTATATTTAGGCTCGGGCTGTCACAGGAGTCGGAATTGAGGGACTCTTTGACTATGCGTCCTCTTGAAAACATGCACCAATTGATGAGAAGAATTAAGGAACATAAGAGGCTGGAAGACGATGGGCTGCAAGGCAAAGGCAAAGCTTTAGCTTCTTTCCAGTACAACAGAGACTCTCGACCCGAGAGATTTCAGCAAAGAACCAGAAGGGAATCAAGGGTTACGAGTGTAAATTTGGCGCCGCGGCTCGAGGGTGCTAATGTGGCCTTCAAAGAGCCCGTCTACAAGATTGTTGAGCGCATTAAGAATGAGTCGTACTTTCGATGGCTAGAGAAGATGGGCAAGGACCCGGCTAGAAGGAATCAAAGCCTGTACTGCACTTACCTCAAGGAGAAAGGTCATACTATCGAGCAATTTCATGTATTGAAGGACCATCGGGAGAAACTTGTAAAGGCAGGGCATTTGAAAGAATTTGTTGTCGGACAAGGAGGTGGAAACGTAGGACAAAGGTCGGGAAGCCGGGGTAATACATTTCCCCCACCCTTGGGAATCATTAAGGTTATCCATGCAACCTCCATTGGTCACATATTAGCCGCCGGAGGGGCATATTAAGTGTTGTGACCCCGCCCGGTTTCAAAGGTGATAAACCAACCTGAGGAAAGGCTCAAGCTGAATAAAGATCCAATCACTTTTGATGAAGATGATCTGGAGGGAACATCACAGCCGCATGACGATGCTCTAGTTATGACTTTGTGGATTGGAGGATTCCTAGTGAAGAGGGTAATGATAAACCAAGGGAGCAGGGCTAAGATCATGTATCTTGATCTATACAAAGGATTAGGATTAAAGCCCAAGGATCTGAGTAAGTATGATACACCTTTAGTAGGGTTCAATGGGAATGTAGTGGTGCCCGAGGGGCAGATAAAGCTCCTGGTAGGTTATGATAAATTTCATAGTAATTAACGCCTTTTTGCCATACACGGCGATCTTGGGAAGGCCCTAGATCCATGCCATGGGGGCAGTACCATCCACGTTGCATCAGAAGGTTAAATTCCCTACTAAAGATGGAGTCGCCGTGGTCCGAGCCGATCAAAAGGTGGCACGGCAGTGCTCAGTGGCCGCAATAAACCATGAGATTAAGTAGAAGGAGCAAGTTGAAGTGGGACAATTATAGCAATTACAGTGCCCTGAGGGCCTAACAGGGGCTAACAGTGCTGAGGAGTTGGTTCAAATACGGATTTTTCCTTACACTGACAGGTATTTTCAGATAGGGAAGAGTTTGCAAGTAGAAGATCGAGTGGAAATCCTCCTATCGCTAGTACAGAATTTTGACGTGTATGGTGGAGGTGCCCGGGGTGGACCTAGCTTTTATCATATATAAGCTAAATGTAGACCCCTTAATGCCACCTAAAAAATAAAAGCTGAGGAGATCAGCAAAACCACATGTGGAAGCCGTGAAGGAAGAGGTAGAGAAGTTGAAGTAGGCAAGGACTATTAAAGAGGTGTTCTTTCCTGAGTGGTTGGCAAACACAAAAGGGTGTAAGATAACAAGAGAGAAAGAGGGAGAGAGGAAGAATCAAGGAAGGGTAGGGATTAGGCTGGTAAGGAAAAAGGTTAGAGGGTAAGGCTGTCAAGGCAGCGTTTGAAGCAATACCTAGTAGGAGTACAAGGAAACCCACCAACAAATAAATTGGGAGCCTAAATTCCCCATCCCTAGAGGAAGCACCACTGGGTTTGGGTACCACAGTATCAGATTAATACAATACAATAATAAAGGTTCTGACTATAATAATTGTTATGCCCAAAAACAAGACATTCCAAATGTCTAGAATGTTATATCAAAGTTCCAAACTATTTAATAAAGTTAGTACAACAAAATAAAATAAATAGTCTTCCAAACTAACAAAACCACAAGTGGCATATTTCCTAATGAGATTCTCCTAATGATTGATTTTGCGCAAGAGGAGAATGTTCATCCACATGGATAAGTGTTTTCCTAATCGAAGCAAGGCACTATAAGAATTCAACTAAATTAAAATGCAATGGAGCTCCTTTAAGAATGATAGAATCTCACCTTCACTATCATTCCTTGTGGAAGGATTTGGTTCAATATGTTATGAGTCTTTTTCCTCATTAAAGGTCTGTTTGTGATACGCTTATTTTGCTGAAATTGAAAACTTATTACTGAAAGTACTATAGCAAAATAATTTAAAAGCTAGCTGATTGTTTTTTGGCTAAAAGTACTGTAAAAAAAAAAATAATGATAATAAAAAAAATAAAAATTGTGTGATTTGAACCCTATTTTAATGCTTGAATATGCAAAGTGACTTCCAAATATGAAAGACAAATATTTAACAACAACAATAATAATAACTAATTTTTTGTCTTATATATTAATTTACCATCAATTATGGTTACCAACAAAAATACCATAATGTTAATGGTAATTATTACCACAAGTTTTTAGATTTTGAAATAAAAAAAATACCATAATATGAATGGTAATTATAACATTAGTAACAAAGGAAGTCCTAGGATGGAGGCATCCCACATATCGATGCTGTGATATTGTTCTGAATCACTTTCATCTCAGGTTCATCTAAAGAAGAAATCACATATGTCATTTCATCATAATAACCTCTCTTGCTACTTTTACATGTGCCCCGTCTAGAAAGCCCTTGTCCAAGGTCATTGTCTTCTTGTGCTCTAATAAAATTATGAAGAACCATTTTAGCAACAATAATGCATTCTTGAATGCGTATATCATAGGGTGGCGTATTTCTCAAAATTCTCCATCTATTCTTCCAAACTCCAAAAGTTTGCTCTATGACAGAACAAAGTGATGAATGGAAATAATTAAATTTCTCCTCTGGATTTTGTAGTGTTCGACCTTGTTGAAAATCGAGGAGGTGGTACCTCTCCCCCTTAAATAGTACAAGGAACCCTTTTTTCATAGGGTACCCTAAATTAACAAGATAATATTTTCCTGCAAATGAGAATGTTTATTACATTAGCATTTTCACTACATAACACAGACTTCAATACAATAATTAAAATGCAACAATATAAACCAAGTGGAGATTTTGGGAAGTTGTCACTGTCATTATTGAGGCAACCTAAAAATATTCTTATGTCATATGTTGACCCTTCCCATCCAACACATGCGAATGTGAATTTTATGTCAAAATCACAAGCACACATACAAATGATTATTGGCTCCCCTTTCCTTCCACTATATGTATGTTGCTTATCAACTGGTAAGACCACGAGGACATGAACCCCATCAATCGCACCAATGCAATCCTAATCATTGCCATAAAAATACCATGTGAAATTTGCAACGTGTTTTCATCATAAAGATAAATTGAATAAAATTAATGGACATTTAACATCCATTGGGTCAACAATAATAGGCATTCAACATCCATTGGGTCAACATCCACAGGGGATTAACATTGGAGGTCAACAAATTCTTTGCTATCAGAAGAGTCCCCAGAATCTTCGGTGCTTTCCTTTGGTATTTGACCACTTAGGGTCCATGCATGTTTTCCTGTTGCAACCGTGCCTTCGAACATGATTTCCATGGAAACAACATTAGGCAAACCTTTTTTACGAAACAGTTTTGCTTTGGGACATTCCTACAGATTTAAAAACAATAGTTACAGTACTATTTCTTAGTTGTAGAAAATTGAGGTTGTCAACATTCTCAAAAGTAAGCAAACCTTGAGCTCTCTTTTCCACCATTCATCACTTGCATCAATCTTCCCAGTGTCGGGATAATAACCCAACCCAGTCTCATACTCAAAAAGCTGCTTCCATACCTTCCATTGGCTTCTCAGATGATCCCATTTGTTTTTAACTTGCAAGTGAATCACCACTTTGTTCATTTCATTCAACTACTTTATCACTTCATCATACCCTTCCTTTTTCAAAGATCCTCCACTCTTATTGCCCGCTAAGACTTAAGTAGCACATAAATCACAAAAGGCTTTTAGTTCTGATGGGGTCAGAAATTGCGCAACAATGGGCCTGACGGATTCGGACTCATGGGCCGGCATTAAGGATGGGCCTGGTGCTTAGCATTACTTAAAATACTTGGTATACACGTCTGAAATCCAATAGAGATCAGAATGTCCGCATAAGGAGGATTCTAGAAGATCCGCCTGGATGGAAAGCCCACCCTACGAAGAAGTGCTTGTCCATCACGTTTGGGATTGCTCATAGTAGAATCCTAAAAGGAAAGGACTTCTAGTCCAAGGAAGAGAATCCGACTTTCTATTACTATAAAAACCCCAATACTCTCACAAACCGAGGTACGCATAATTTACCCTCTCTAGCACTCTAGAGTTGAGAACAATTCTAACTTGACCGTCGGAGGGTATTTGGTCGACACCACACCGGTGCCCACGGCGAGATTACTTTCTTCTTCTTGCAGGTTGCATTGGTGAGCGAGGATTGTGCAAACTCACTGGTGATATTCACGGCATCATCAAGTTCTATTGGATCTTTCCACTCAGTTCGCTCATCTTTTCGTTCAGCATCCTTCAATTTCCCCTTAACCATTTTGGCTACAAATAAATTCTATACTCATAAGCATCCTATTGTATAGTTCATATGCTTAAAAAATTACTGGTATAAAACACAAACACTTTCCAAGCCATGTTCCATTAACCCTTCCTAATTAGACCACCATCATTTAAATAACATGAGTCCAAGTAACAGCCCATTATTGCACACTCATAAGCATCTTTTCATTATTGCATATTCATTTAAATAACAGCCCAAGTAACATTGTTTACATAAGTCTCTCAAGGAAAAATAAACATTGTGTACATAAAGACATGCAACAAACAAGAGTAACAATTTAATAAAGTTATAATTGTGGAGTTGTTAAGATCATCATGAAAGAGTTACCTACTATGGAGCTATTCCTGCAGATGTGGGAAATTGTTTTTGGATGTTGTGAGGATTGTGTAGCTATTTCTACAGAGGTAGAGGAGATGTTTCTATAGTTGTTTCTCTAAATCCAACTACCCAATTCTCTATTTGCAAAAAGCCCCTTCCTAGCTATTATATAGTGGAGAATCTAATGCCCCTCTGATGACTGATGATTAAGCCTCAAGCAAACTGTGAATGAAACATACTTCAAATTATAAATTTTTTTCCCAAACCACTACTCAGCATCATGCATATTGTGTAGCAATTCTAACAATGCAGGATCATGCATTTGTGCAAAGTTTGGTCATACAAACAATTCTTTCATTACTTGTGTAAATGGCTTAGCTAATCCCTTTCACATATCAATTGCATGAAATTGTTGATAAGTAATTACATGTTACATATTATCATAAAAACATGATAGAAAATCAACACGAACAACAAGTTGGTGTGGGGGCTACCATGTATCACATTGGGGTTAAAGGAAGATAAGGCTGAGGTCATTGCCGATAATAGATAGCTCATAGAGGCATTTCATCAAACAGTTAATTGCATTTCAAATAGAGCCACTTGAACTGTAAAAAACATAAACCTCACAAATAACTCAAAAAACACTTGAAATGCAATTAACTGAGTTGTCTTTTTGGCTTTGTGTACATAAGCCTCAACCACTTGAAATAACTAAATCAACTCAGTTCACCAAACCTCACAAATAACTCAAAAAATTGAAACCCACAACAACATTTCTATGCAGCATTTATCGGTGGATACATGCCCACATAAAAAATCTAAATGAAACCCACACAATCCAAATACAAACAAAGACAAAAAGACAAACCCACAAAAATGAAATAGAGAGAAACCCACAGATAAGTCACACAAAAATACAAAACCCACAAACAAACACACAATTCCATTGATATTTTGTTCATGCAAAATTCGATCACACCAAACAAAAAAGGAAAATACACCAACACATCAGAATATAAAAAATTTAAATACAACTCACAGGAGACTAACATCAGAATCTCTCCCTTACAATGGTGGCATCAACTTTGTGGTTGATTTTCTCTCATAGCCAAGAAAATCATCAATAAGGGTTTGTCTGAATAAAGGAAGAAAAGAGTGGCTGTTGGTGGGTTTGTCCAAATAAAGGAAGAACAGAGTTTTTGTGTATCAGATGTGAAGCATAAATTTGGATAGTTGGTGGTTAGATGTAAAATTTAAGAGCATTGAAGTGGACGAAGTTGGGGCATTGATGAGGAAGAAGTTGGGGCATTGATGAGGAGGTTGAGCTGCCAGAATTGATGAATGGAGATCTTGCAAGATACGCACCATTGGCTGAAGAGAAAGCAATATTTCAAAATATGACTATTGCTAAACAATGCGTTTTTGTCAAAAATAAGCTGCGTTTTTTTCTTTCACATGGGCCCCATGAACAGTGAAAAGGGACCCACAAAAATAAGCAAAACGTTGAAAACGCAGCAATTTTTCAACTATCCAAACGCACGCTAAGGATGTCATAATAGGAAACCAGATGAATAGTTTTCACTAAATTATTTTGGAGGAAACCCTAAGGCAAAAACTTGACCTAGGGCAAAAACTCAAGTTGGGTGACAAGATTTTGGGATTTTTTGACAAATGAATGATCGTATTGCAATTTGGCCTTTGGATTTCCAGCTTCTTGATGTCTTTCTCCTTTGATCAAGAATGAAGCATGCTTCACAATCTTCTTAATTTTTGAGGGACTAATTAAAATGGAAGAAGCACTTGTTCATTAAGTCACCATCGTACATCCTTTTTCTTCATATATCATTAAATTAATAACACAAATTGAGTCATAGTTTGGGAAAAATTATTAGATAGTCTACGAGCATTGCTCCCTCCTCTCACATGAGGGGTGGGCCCCATGGTGAAACTCACATGTGGAGCCCACTCCTCATTTGAGAGGAGGGAACATTGCTCTAGGAGTATGTAAGTATTACCCATAGTTTGGACTCTCTTGTGGTGGCTGGATGAAGACATGTTTGAGAGAACCAAATGAATGAGTATGGTGTTTGACCCTTGGAAACATCATTACACCATTTAATCCATGAATGGAAAATGAAAGTTTTTCTTACCCTCTAACAAACAAAAATGCACCAACTAGAAATTTTATAATTACCCAATATGATAGTGCAAAACTTATTTTCTTTTTCTACTCTAATGAAACAATTAGTTTTAATTCTTGCAGTGACACCAAGAGGGACTATAAATTTGGGAGTGTAAAACATTAAAAAAAGGCTTGTGGGCCCTAAGAGATGGTCTTTCTATGGCTAGATCCTTAAACATTGATAAATTTATTATCAATGTGGATGCATTTGAAGGTTTTTTTTTTTTTTTTTTTTTTTTTTTTTTGCTGAATGTGGATGCATCTGAAGTTATTAACCTTTTCTCTAACCTAAATGCTTCTAATCGGCTAACCCAGCCTATTGTGGATGATTGCAGGAACATTTTCCAAGCTTTCCAAGAGTTCCAAGAGTTCCACCTGCAGCATTGCTACAGGGAAACCAACAAAATTGCTGATGCTCTTGCAAAACTTGGCCGCTGCCAATCTGCACCTTTTGTCTATTATGTAACTCCTCCTTTTGATATTATAGAGATCTTATCCTCTGACTCTAATGCCATAATATGTACCCATTTTATTCGGGCCACAATTGCTAATAATTAATATAATTATCCCCGTATTTTAGCCCAAAAAAATCAGCCTCTCTAGGATCAATTAGGATTAAAATTCTCTATGAATCACCTCTCCCAAACCTTACTTACGTGGGAGCTTTATACATTGGGTTTAACCTTTTTATAGATAACTCATATCAAACACGATGAAAATAATTTGAAAACCACCATAAGAACTGAACCAGCACACATGTTGAGAACATTGGCCATACAAGAGAACGTAGATAAAATTATGACAATCCACAGCTGGAGAATAACACAGTAGGGATGCAGAAGGATAGACAGAATTTTTATGCTTCAACAGCCGACTTTCAGTAATCTTCTCCTTCATCCTCATCATCAGCTCCTTCTGCCCCAACTTCCTCATAGTCTTTCTCCAGAGCAGCAAGATCCTCACGGGCTTCTGAGAACTCACCTTCCTCCATGCCTTCACCAACGTACCAGTGGACAAAAGCCCTCTTGGCATACATGAGGTCAAATTTGTGGTCAATCCGAGAAAAAACCTCTGCCACAGCTGTACTGTTGCTTATCATACAAACCGCACGCTGAACCTTAGCAAGATCACCCCCAGGTACGACTGTTGGGGGCTGGTAGTTGATACCACATTTGAAACCAGTTGGGCACCTGCAAGTACATGTATGACAGTGACTCAGATCACAAGAAACAGAAATGACAGATAAATCAAATGTTTTCCCCTAGAGTCAAAATACGTTATTATCACCTCTTAATATTTATGATACCTCTACTTATATATATATATCATCAATGACAGGAAACCACGCTCCTAGAATAGTGACCTAGTTTCTTCTTCACCAAACAGATTATAGACAAAAGTGTTGCAGTTTCTAGTAGAGTGGCTTTATGTCATAATGTTACTACCAATACATTGCAACATATAGTGCATGGACCAAGACAAATAATATACAATAACTATCTATGCCCCAAAAAAGGATATCTCGTGTTCAGAACTTTACATTATTACCATCAGTGCAGGGATCATTTATATTTTAAACGTGATTTTGCATAGCATGTTTGGAAATTGATCTGGAATGTTGCGTATAGATGCCTTACTGGATTCAACTGGGCAAAAAATTATCTAAAATGAAGCAACTTCTAGGTGGTTTTACTCGAGCAATCCTTGGATGCTCACATCAACTATATTTGATGGGAAACGAATGAGAATTCACAAGAAAAACATAAAGATAACAATGTTCTCATATGCGGACTGTAAGCTGAAATCTGAAAAAGTTTGAAAAGTTTGAAGATACTCAACAAAAATCTCTGCAAACCTGAGGGCAAGTTTTGTTGTATTCCTTCAGGTTATTTCAATTTTATTTCTTCGTTTGTGATAACATAAAATTGTAATTTGTAAGTTTAGATGTGTGAGGTATTTCTTCTTTGTAAGCCACTTGCAGCTTTGTAATTGGGTTTGAACTGTTTGGAGATTTTTTACCTTTTTTTTTGGTTGAATAAACTTTCTTTAATAGTCAGAAAACAAAAAAGATGAAAGAACTAACCAGTCAACAAATTGAACCGTCCGCTTTGTCTTAATAGTTGCAACAGCAGCATTCACATCCTTGGGTACAACATCCCCACGATACATCAAGCAGCATGCCATGTACTTCCCATGCCTTGGATCACACTTAGCCATCATACTTGAGGGCTCAAATACTGAACTTGTGATCTCAGGAACAGATAGCTGCTCATGGTAAGCCTTTGCAGCAGAGATAACCGGGGCATAAGATGAAAGCATAAAATGAATACGAGGATATGGTACGAGGTTTGTTTGAAACTCTGTAATGTCCACATTAATGGCACCATCAAACCTCAAGGAAGTGGTCAAAGAGGAGATGATTTGGGATATTAATCGATTTAAGTTGGTGTAAGTTGGCCTTTCAATGTCTAAGGATCTCCTGCAGATATCATATATAGCTTCGTTGTCCAAAAGCACGGCCACATCTGTGTGTTCAAGTAGAGAATGAGTAGAGAGCACACTGTTGTAAGGTTCCACTACTGCTGTAGATACCTGCACAATTAAATTGCTGTATCAGAGTTTTGTATGCATGATTTGAGAACCATAGAGCAAAAAGAGAAATTTAATATATATGGGATCTACTAAAGGGGAAGACTCTAATTTGTTAGTCTTAAAAACAGCTCTCTTCCCAAAATTCCTTCCCATGTCCTGTTTTTAGTCCAACGTCATTTTAGTGTTTTAACACTAGTAAAAATTCAGAAAGCACCTATCTGAAAACCTGAAATTTTCTGTTTAAACAAAGATTTGTAGAGGTGGCCATTTCTCAAGATTTAATACTATACGTTCCCTTTAGATTTTGAATAGGAAGTTAGCCACAACTGTTCTTTATGCATACAAAAAGACAGCTGCTGCATAAAAATTTATGGAGAGAGAATATTATTTAAAGACGTTTGCTATGTTTATCCAAAATGCATTTGAACTCATCAAGAAAAAAATAAAATAAAATAATTTGAGAATGCACCTGAGGAGAAGGAAAGATGGTGAAGCCAAGTTTTGACTTTTTCCCGTAGTCTACAGACAAGCGTTCCAGAAGCAACGAACCCAAACCAGAGCCAGTGCCACCACCAACAGCATTAAATACCAGAAACCCTTGCAAACCAGTGCAATTATCAGCCAATTTTCTCACTCGATCAAGGCACAGGTCAACGATTTCCCTCCCAACTGCAGCATAACAACATAAAATAAATGGTCTATAAGCCAATGAAATAGGCAGCGTAGTTGACATTACAATAGAAATTTATAAATACCAGTATAATGTCCCCTAGCAAAATTGTTAGCAGCATCTTCCTTGCCAGAAATAAGTTGGTCAGGATGAAAAAGTTGTCTGTAAGTTCCAGTCCTAACTTCATCAATGACAGTCGGTTCCAGATCAACAAATATAGCTCTAGGCACATGCTTGCCAGAACCAGTCTCACTAAAGAAGGTGTTAAAAGCATCGTGTGCAACACCTACTGAGGTGTCACTGCAAAATGTTGATAAAGCTCATTAGGTCAAGGAAGAAGAGTGCATATCAAAAATCCCCCATACAGAATTTTTGTTATTTGGAAAATGAGTGATGTGTTATAGCAATTTTCTGCATGCATTTGCAAGGCAGTGTCAGTGTCCCAATGACACCAAACTAACAAAGCAATTAATGCCCACACAAACCATCAAAGTCTGTTTATTGGCGGGTCATTGCAATTTTTGCACATTATAATGGTGCACTGCAGACTCAAGATATATAGGAAGTCATGTAGTTAGGACTTAGGACGACAAATAACAATGTATGTAGTACTGATGACTCTAGACTTATACTATAATTTATGGATTAATTTACACATGCTGTTCACCATGTTGATTATAATTAGGTACAATGTGATTCATTGAGAAAGGTCCAAGTTCATTAATTGTATCGTTTTAAACAAGACAGGCTACATTGGTTGAATCAACTATATATGGTGTATTGCCTGAACCATCAGAGAAGCAATAAGTACAAATAAGATCGATAGAAATTGAGCATCCTTCAAAAATAAAAAATAGTGACAATAATGAGAATAATAAATCCTCCATGCTTTACTAATAATTTAATTATTATGATTGACAAATTAAGGGATATACACCACTGGAAAAGCTAAATTAAAACACGGTGTAGCCGAAGGGATAGAACAATTTAAAACACATGTACACATTTCCATTGTTCCTTAATTCAATGCTATGGACTTCTCTATGCATGTGACAGTGACAGACAAGTGAGAAAGTACATATTGTTAAAGATAAATAATGAGTGCCGTACGTAGTGTAGAATGTAGATTAGGAAATTAATGAAGTGACAGTCATTATGAAAAACGGTTCAACAGCTGTGCGCTGCTGCACTGGACCATTTCCTTTTAAGAATAAATAACAGCTAGCACGCAATTATTACTCGCTAAAGGAAACCAATTTTTTTTTTTTTTTTATACAAGATAGAATTTCTACTCTAGCCTAATCTAAGTGTATACGTGTATGAAACTCCCTCATGGAGACTTGAACCCCGACCCTTGCCCCCACACCCAAGAGAACTTATACTCGAAGATTAACCAACGCACCAAGGATGTGCAAGGAAACCAAATTTCAGATTGCCTGCCAATACATTTTTTTTTTTTTCTAATTATAAATTAAGTTACCACATCATTAAAAAAAATACCATCTAAATGCTCTGGTAGATACATAGAGAAAATATTCTCAAAAAAAAAAAACATAGACAGAAAAAGAACTCACAGAAGTGAACTGACAACGGTGCTCATTTTTTTTTTTAATTTTAGGGACTAAAAAAAGAGCTAAACATTGGGAGTAGCGGTGTTAAAATAGAGAAGTGATTTTTACACAAATAATCGGTGATTAGTTATTATTGGTTATAATTTAAATCTATCCCGAAATACAGAGTAGAGTTAAAGGAGGAGGAAAATATAAGTAAAGTGATATTAAGAGATATTAGAATTGTAGGAAGGAGAAGAAAGGAAAAGAAGTTGGTTAAAACATAATACAAATACAACAATTATGTAAGTAGAAGATTCGGGTTTGTTTGGTTTCATGTAAATAACACCCACCCAAGTCGCAGGAGGCACAGATTTAACCGAAAGAGAGAGAGAGAGAGAGAGGGACCTGGGCATCGTTCCGTCAGGATGAATTCCATGCTCGAGACAGTAAAGCTCCCAACATGAATTTCCCACCTGAACCCCTGCTTGTCCTATATGTATGCTTATGATTTCTCTCATCTCTCTCTGCTTCCGTTTGCTCTCAACCCCAACTAAACTAAAAGTTATCGCTTCTCTTTTTTTGTTGCTAAACACCAAACGTTATGACTTATTATTATAATCAAATAAATAAATGACGACTGATAAATCAAGGGCGAGGCGGTCAACAAAAGAAATGCTTTTTGTTTTCTTTTTCTTATCTTTTTTTTTTTTTTTCTTCTTCTAAAAAAAATTAGAATTTCAATTTATGAATAGTTTGATATATGATTCACCTTTATTATTCGTGCCAAAATATTAATTAATTAATTTTTTGTGTAAATAAATTCGTTAAGACAATAAATTTTAAACTTTTTTTAGTAAGTTTTAAGTTATGGCGTTAATTTCTGATAATAACTCTTTGTCATCGTATCAAGACATCTATTAATTTTTAGTATTGGCAAAAATTATCCCAATCTCCTATTTCAGCCATACGGAATCACTACTTTTTTTTGGCTGAGTTTGGAGCGACGGATTTATACAAGTTTAACACGGTTGTTTTGTTTGATATATTGTTGTTATAAAGGCAACAATGCCCAATTTTGGGATTGGGAGTTGGGACCTCCATTGGAGACAAGTGTGTGGTTCGGCACAGCTCTTTCATTGTCGCTTTCCTTTCCTTGCAGTTAGTTAAAGGTCCCACTCATCCACTTGCCTATTGTTCATTGTGCTTTTACCCATTTCCACCTTCACATCAATGCTTTATTTTTTCTTTTTTGTTATTTTATGAGATTCACATGTCAATTGCTTGTTATTTAGGTTGTTAGATTTTATTTTTATACCCATAATATCATTATTACAATAATTTTGAAAAATAAAAATTTTCATAACTATTGATGAGTCAGAAATTTATGGTCGTCACTACGCGAAGATCGTCATTTACCTAGAGAAGATGTTGCACATTTATTATGATCATTGATAACTAAATGTAACGGACGGAGCAACGGTCACAAGATGAGTTATGAATTTCAGACAAAGATTCTGTAACGCACTAGTCGTTGAGCATAAATACAATAATTCATTGTACATTAATGAGTCACACAACTATAAAAGAGAAGGTAACAGAAGTTAAAGGTACACAAAAAATATTCTACGAAATCACTATCCACTCTTTCTCTCTCAAGAATCTTCTTCCTTTACTGACTTAAGCATCAGAGGCGGTTTGGCTGACGCCACACTGGCATGTTACTCTTCCACCCAATTCATTTTGCAGGTTTTCCATCAAAAAAGACGACCCCATTCACAACATCGTCCATCCGCTATGACAAGGAGCTCAACTGTTGATTTTTTGCATTATCAGTTTGGCGCCATCTGTGGGAAAAGCTAATCATTCAAGCCATCTTTCCCAGTAACAAAAGAGTTCCTCGAAGTACGAGATGGAAGCAGAGACCGCACCTCAGCCAAACGCTGTGCAACAACAACAAATCCAAGCTCTCTTGGCTAATGTGGAAAAGCTAACTCGCCAGAATGAAGAATTGTGAAAGATAATGGAATCCCAGAATGCAAAACGTCGGCAAACAGATGAAAACCAAAATGAAGAAGAATCAAACTCTCAAGCCAACAGGCAGGACAGGACCTCAGAAGAAGATTCCACCAGGGTGGAGAATAAGCTTCGCAACATGAGGAAGGAGATGGACGAACTAAAAAGTGCTATGAAGGACAAAGGCGGAGAGAATCTAGATGGGATGATTCAAAGGACAGACTCACCATTCACTAATGAAGTACTAAATGTCCCCTCCCACCAAAATTCCATCTCCCACAGTTGGAGTCGTATGACGGTTCCAAGAATCTCTTGGATCACATCGAATCATTCAAGACGTTGATGTTGTTACAGATGACCCCAGACAAGGTGATGTGTATGGCATTCCCAACAACACTAAAAGGAGTAGCCAGGGTATGGTTCAGCAAGATACTCCTAGGAACTATTGCAAATTTTGAACAACTCAGCAAGGGTTTTGTTCATAATTTCATTAGGGGGCAAAGACACAAAAAGCCAACTGGCCATCTTCTCAACATTCAACAAGCAGAAGGAGAATCACTAAGACAGTACGTCACCCGATTCAATAAGGAGCTGCTGCAGGTAGATGAAGCTAAAGATCAAGTTATCTTAACAACCTTCTAAGCAAGGTTGTTGCCAGGAGATTTCTTCTTCTCAATCACTAAAAGCCCACCAAAAATAGTCGCGGAGTTGCTCCGCAAAGCTCAAAAGTACATGAATGCAGAAGATGCGGTGCTCGCAAAAGAAATGAAAGGAAAAAGGAAGAGAGATGAAGGAACAAGCAGCAATCACGATAAGAAGAAGGAGACACGAAGTGTTGGGCAGACTACGGGGAAAAAGAAGGAACTTCTAGACAGGAAACCCAAATTCACTAACTTCACTCCTCTAATAATGCCAATTAAGTAGGTCCTTATGCAAATAAGAGACAATCCCTCCCTACAATGGCCGAAGCCAATTAGCACTCCAATAGAAAGAAGAGACAAGAACAAGTATTGTAGGTTCCACAAGGATCACGGGCATCGCACCAATGAGTGTAGGCATTTGAAAGACCAGGTGGAGACTTTAATCCGACAATGGAAGTTACAGAAGTACGTCAGAAAGATGGAGCCCCATAGATACCAACGGAAGGACGACCTAGACAGAACTCCGAGGGCAGGGGATAGCAAACCCCCTGCAGGAGAAATAAAGATGATCTCGGGAGGACTAACGGCAAGTGGAACTCTAAAGTCCCTGAAAAAAGCACAGGAAAGAGAAATAAACAGCATCCATTCGCAGCTCCCTCCAGGCCTTTCACCTTGCCTCTAGTAAGCTTCACAGAGGATAGAATCGTCCCTAGAGGCATCGTCATTCTAACTGTGATTGCAGGAACTTACCCAGTACAGGTCACCAAGGAAATTGATTTCCTCATAGTTAATTACCCTTCAACATACGACATCATCTTGGGAAGACCTACACTCAACAAATTAAGAGCAGCAACATCAACATATTACTTAAAGGTAAAGTTTCCAACAGCCCATAGAGTAGGAGAGATAAGAGGAGACCAAGTTCTGGCAAGACAGTGCTATCAAGCTGCCCTAGCATCTGGAGAGAACCACACATGGGTGATCAATGACCTAGAACCCATTCCCAAACCATCAAAAACACCACAAGAAGTTGAGATCGTCTTAGGAGATTCGACAAAGGTATTGAAGATCGAAACAGCACTCCCAACTTCAGTGAAAGAAAAGATGATCTCCTTCTTAAGGGCAAACCAAGATGTTTTCACCTGGAAACACGAGGATGGATTGATAGGAAGAATGCAAAAAAGCAGAGAATATTTGCACCAAAGTGCAATAAAGCTATAACTGAAGAAGTAGAAAAGCTATTAGAAGCCGATTTCATCAAGGAGGTCCTCTATCCAAATTGGCTAGCAAACGTGATCATGATAAAGAAGAGTAATGGCAAGTGGAGAATGTGCATCGATTTCACAAACTTGAACAAAACCTGCCCAAAAGATAGCTTCCCCTTGCCGAGGATTGATTAGCTGGTAGACTCAACTGCTAGACACAAGCTCTTAAGTTTCATGGATGCATTTTCTAGATACAACCATATTCTTATGGATGAAGACGATCAAGAGAAGACCTCATTTATTACCAGCCAAGGGTTATACTACTACAAAGTTATGCCCTTTGGACTGAAGAACGCAGAAGCCGCCTATCAAAGATTGGTGAATTGCATGTTCTCTCACCAAATTGGAAGGAATGTGGAGGTGTACGTAGACGATATGCTGGTGAAAAGTAAGGACGAAGCCAACCACTTGGATGATCTCAAAGAAACCTTCAGCACACTACGTAAGTACAATATGAAGTTCAACCCTGCAAAGGGTGTTTTTGCTATTGCTTTAGGAAAATTTTTGGGATTCATGGTGTCCCAACAAGGAATAAAGGCAAATCTAGACAAAGTAAAAGCAATAATCGAGGTCAAATCACCAAAAACAGTGAAAGAGGTGTAGAGCTTGACAGGAAAAGTTGCAGCCATAAACAGATTCGTCTCTAAGGCAACAGACAAGTGCATGCCATTCTTCAAGGTATTAAAAAAAGCCTTTTAGTGGAATGACAAATGCGAGGAAGCCCTTGCCAAGTTAAAGGAGTACTTGACGAAGCCACCTCTATTAAGCTCCTCGGTGATGGGAGAGAAGCTATTCCTCTACTTAGCAATATCCAACACTGCAGTAAGTTCAACACTAATCAGAGAAGAAGGAAACATCCAAAAGCCAGTTTATTATACCAACCAGGCATTCCAAGGAGCAGAGGCAATTTATCCAAGGATGGAAAAGATAGCTTTCACATTATTGGTTTCTTCCAGAAAGCTTAGTCCTTATTTCCAAGCACACCCCATCATTGTCATGACAGACCAGCCCATAAGAAAGACGATGAACAAGATAGATGCAGCAAGACAACTCATTCAATGGGCAATTGAATTGGGCCAATTCGACATCGAATATTAGCCCCGAACAACAATCAAAGCCTAAGTGCTAGCAGACTCGTAGAATTCACTTACCCTTATAAGGAAGAAGAACCTCCTATGGAAACATGGACAGTCCAAATAGATAGGTCTACCATGAAGAAAGTGGGAGGAGTAGGAGTAGTGCACATCTCCCCAGAGAAAGAAACATTGAAGTATGCAGTTAGATTGCAATTCCCAGCATCGAATAACGAGGAAGAGTGCGAAGCATTACTAACAGGGCTTAGTCTCGCAAGAGCTCTAGGAGCAAAGAGTCTTATCGTCCAAGCTGATTCTCAGCTAATAATAGGACAAGTGAAGGGAGATTATGAAACCAAAGAAGAAAGGATGTAGAAATACTTGAAGATCGTCCAACGACTCTCACAGCACTTCAACAGCCTAGAGTTCGTGCAAATCCCAAGAGCCAAAAATGCAGAAGCTGACTTCCTAGCAAGATTGGCCTCGTCAAACGACTACAATGCAACCTCCAAACTATGTATAGAGATAAGGGGGCAGCCAAGCACAGAAGGTGAGCAAGTTCTGAAGATAAAAAAGCAAGACGAGTAGCTCGCTTCATCCTTTATTTCAAAGAAGGATGGCTCTCTAAAGATAAGATGGAAGTAAGGAAGATACAGATCAGAGCAGCTCACTTCGTCCTTATTGACGACGTGCTATACAGACGAGGATATTCACTCCCATATGTAAGATGTGCTAGTTCAGAAGAAGCAGATTATGTGCTCTGCGAGATACACAAGGGAATCTGTGGAAATCACACTGGAGCAAGGTCCTTAGCTAGAAAGGCGCTCAGAGCAGGATATTACTTGTCAACCCTACAGAAAGACACATACGACATCATTAGAGCATGAGATAAGTGTCAACGCTTCGCAAATGTCCAAACGAGACCAGGAGAGACGATGACACCAATATCCTCACCATGGCCCTTCGCCCAATAGGGAATTGACATTATGGGTCCATTCCCTCTAGGGAAAAAGCAACTTAGATTTTTGATCGTTGCAATCGATTACTTCATAAAATGGCTAGAATCAGAACCAGTGACAACGATAATAGAGGCTAAAGTCACAAGCTTTGTGTGATAAAACATCATCTGCAGGTTTGGAGTCCCACATGTCATAATATCAGACAATGGAAAACAGTTCGACAATCTAAAGTTTCGAAAATTTTGCCAAGACTTAGAAGTCAAGAATCACTACTCTTCTCCAAGGCACCCTCGGGCCAACGGCCAGATAGAAGTGATGAACAGAAGCTTGCTCAAAATTATCAAAACTAGGCTTGAGAGGGCAAAAGGGGCATGGCCTGAAGAACTACAAAATGTCATTTGGGCGTATAGGACAACCACAAGGGTTCCAACAAGAGAAATACAATTCAGGCTGACATTTGGCACTGAGGCCATCATACTAGTAGAAGTAGGACTGACGAGCTTTTGAGTCAAAACTTATGAAGACCAAAAGAACCAGCAGGAGCTTAACAACAATCTAGACCTAATTGATGAAGTCAGAGAAGAAGTTAAGAAGCGAATGACCAAACACAAGGAAGCAATGGCCAGATACTATAACAGAAAGGTTAAGGTAAGAAGGTTCAACATGGGAGACCTCATCCTTAGAAAGGTATCACAGGCAACAAAGGACCCATCCCAAGGAAAACTAGGACCAACCTGGGAAGGCCCCTACGAAGTAATTCGTCATTCCAGAGAAGGCTCCTACTACCTGAAGTCTCTAGACGGCCAGGAATTGCCTCGACCATGGAACATAGAACACTTGAAGAAATAATACCAGCAAGGAATCCTTTACATTTCAAGTTGCCTAACCTTCATATCAGCATGTACGACAATTATTACTTTCGTCATTCATAGATCAATAATACATGAAAGCATGATCCATGTGTATTTATCAATGATTATTCATGAGTTATTTGTCAACGAAAATATGTGCAATACTTAGGAGCCATCTTTGGGAAATGTCTCAAGAACCTCCGTCATTAAAATTCTAAATCAAAAGCTATTCACACACAGCCATCAAAGTCGACTAAATCAGAGTTGTTTAAACACAACCAATATAATCGTCATTCGAGCACGAATAGACAAAAAATGGTTAACTTAAAGACGCTCCAATACCACGACTCTAAGTCACGAGTACAGCGCAAGATTGTCATTCAAACATGACTCGATAAAAAGCTGTTCAAACATAGCTAAAAAAATACAAGGTCATTCAAACACAACTAAAATCGTCATTCAAACATGACTCAATAAAAAGCTGTTCAAACACAGCTAAAAAATACTAAGTTGTACAAACAAAACTAAGATCGTCATTCAAACATGACTCAATAAAAAGCTATTCAAACACGGCTAAAAAATACTAAGTTGTTCAAACACAACTAAGGTCGTCATTCTAACATAACTCAACAAAAAACTGTTTAAACACAGCTAAAAGATATTCAGTTATTCAAACATAACTAAGGTCGTCATCCAAACATGACTCAATAGAAAGCTGTTCAAACACAGCTAAAATACTAAGTTGTTCAAACACAAATCAGAATTGTCATTCAAACATGATTGCTCCAACATAACTAGAGATCAAGAGCTTTTCAAACACAAGCTAAGTATAAACACATCATCATAAAAGGTTGTCTAAACACAACCAAGCATTAAAAAGAGTTGTTTACTGCAACTAAAAGCGCAAGGTCCCTACTCCTATCTATCATTGTCAAAGAGATTGTTTAATTGCCCAAAACAACAAGCCCAAAGAAACTGTTCAATTGCCCAAAACAATGGACCCAAACAGAAATATTGTTCTTACCTTGCACATACAAAAAAAAACAAAAAAACAAAAAAAAAAAAAAAAAAACAAACAAACGTAAAAATTACTGCTTATCAGGGACAAGGTCTGTAAGGGTTGTAATTGCAGCCTCTTCCATTATCTCAACAATGTCTGTGGCTTCCTCCGTCACATTCTCTGTTGTAGCCTTGGAGGGACGATCAGCCAAGAGCTCCTTCTCAACCTCACCCATAACCAGGCCAAAAAGGTCCAAGTCAGGGTGATGCTTTGCGATCCATTTCCTAAGAAGGTCAAAGCCCTCCACGTAGTACCCACACAGCTCATCAGAGTACTCATCAAAGTCCTTGAACTCCTTCACTGCCGTGGCCTTAGCCTTCTGCAACTTCAACTCCAAATCACCAATCTGCTTGTCCTTTAGCTTGCAAAAGTCCTTCTCCACCTGTAGGCTCTTCTCCAAGACTGCCATACGCTCCTTGTCATTTTCAGCTTCAACAGTGAGAATGGCAACCTTGTTCTTAAATGTCTCATTCTCGACAGACAGAGACTTGATCACAGGCTCAGATGTGGCCACCTTCTTCTCCAAGTCCAAAAGTTTTCCATAGACGAACAAAGACTCCCCCAAAACCTACTGAAAAATTTCCTTAGCAGAAGTAAATGAAGGAAAAGAAGTAAAAACAACCTACGGCGCATACATGCACAAGCTTTTAAATGTGAGACGACATCACCTCACTAGACGACTTTGCCATCAGAGGACTTAGGCCATCCACAGAAAGCGCCTCATGAGCCTTCAAAGCTGCCACGTCAGCATCATCCCAAAAGGTAGGAAGAAAAGATTTACCACCAACCTTCTTCTTCTTCCTAACCTCTTCTCTAGCAGAGGCAATCAACTCTAGTGATGAAGTGGGAGAGGTAGGGTGCTTGGTAGGCGAATGGGCAGGAGGAGGAGTTACCACAGGATCTTTCTTAGAAACGTCACCCGTCTTTTTCTCAGAAAGAAGACCACTGACGATGCCGGCCTTGGCCTTCTTCTCTTGGGCCTTAACTAATTTCTGCTTACTAAACCTAGTCGTCATTCCTGGAAGGAAGAAGACAACATATTTATAAAAAAAAATTAAAAAAATAAATAAATAAAATGAAAAAGAGAAGAAAACAGAAGCTCAAGATTTCAAGAAAGGGAGAGGAGCGCTTACTCTTTTTCACAACTTCCAAATTCTTCCGAACCTTAGTAGATGGATCCAGACCCAAAAAATGAAGAAATAAAGATTGGGGAGAGACGAGCTCATCGAAATCCTTGACGGACTCCAAATATTCCTTTACTTTTTCAGCACGATGTTGATAGCTCTTTTTCAAATAAGGACATTGGGAAACTGCAAACAAAAACACAAGTATGTCACATACCATCGTCACTCATAAAAGAAAAGAAAAGAAAAAAAACAAAAAGATGAGAAAGACACACCAGACACGGGAACTCCCCGACTACAAAAAAACTTGGGGGCTTCGCCTAACTCCTCACCAAGGACGAACTCCCAACCACTTCCAGAAACAAAAAAGAAGTTTGGCTTCCAATTTCAGAGAGACGATGGGTAATCGAGTATTAACCTAGAAGCCCTATCCCACAGCTTAAACTCATAATAGTCGGGGTCCTTTGATTTCCTCAGACAATAAAAATGGAGGAATTCGTCCCTCCTGATGACATCGCCATCATTGGCAGACATCCACACCACCATGCAAGAGACGATGATCTGCCAAGAGTTGGGCACTAATTGTGCCAGAGCAAGATGCAAATAAGAAAAAAGTTCCCTAACAAAAGGATGAACAAGGAAACGAAGACCACTGGTAAAATCGGCCTCGAAAAAAAAACTTCATCAGGATAGGAGTGACAAGCTCTCTCCTCGTCACTCAAGATCCTAATCTTTACCGGATCAGGGAACTAAAACCTATCCTTGATCCGCTGCTCATCCTTTCCCATAAGGGAACACGAGATGTTCCAAGCTTTATAAGGGGTTGAAGGAGAAGTAGCCCTCGAAATAACGCGATCATCAGACGAGGATAACCCTTTCTCTAGGTCATTAGACCTAACCTCAGACATTTTTAAGGACCTAGCTACCTTAGCAAAGTGGTAAACTAAAGGGAATAATGAAGAAAGAGCGGGCTCGTATGGATAGTCCTCCCTCATGAAAAGACTAACCCAATCGAGACACCCTTCCTCCACAGACTCAACTAAACAACCTAGACGAGCAAAAAGAAAAGCTATTGAAGGACAATCTAACCTAACAGAAGAATAATCTACCATGGATGAACATGAAAAGAAACAAGAGCACGAAAAACTTACCAGGGAACGCAGGACATAGAAAAGGAGCTTGAAGGAGAGACAAACCCTAAAATGAAAACTGAACAAGGAAAAAACACAAAAGAAAGGAAACAGGAGGGGAAAATGTGAAATAAGTGGCCAAAACATGCGCAGGAAAACCAAGAAACGTCTGTACATCATACGCATCCTGATCGTACACGTGGCACCCAACTACTCGAATATCAAAGTCGTCATAAATGCATAGTACACGGAATACGAAGCGTCAGACAAATTTGTTCTTATCTCGTCTAACAGACGACAATTCGAATAAGGGGACAGCTGATGAGTCAGAAATTTATGGTCGTCACTACGCGAAGATCGTCATTTACCCAGAGAAGATGTTGCGCATTTATTACGATCATTGATGACGAAACGTAACAGACGGAGCAACGGTCACAAGATGAGTTGTGAACTTCAGACAAAGATTCTATAACGCACTAGCCATTAAGCATAAGTATAGTAATTCATTGTACATTAATGAGTCACACAACTATAAAAGAGAAGGTAACAGAAGTTAAAGGTACACAAAAAATATTCTATGAAATCACTCTCCACTCTTTCTCTCTCAAGAATCTTCCTCCTTTACTGACATTGGAGGCGGTTTGGCTGACACCACACTAGCGTGTTACTCTTCCACCCAGTTCATTTTGT
Organism: Quercus tomentella; assembly: GCA_028535165.1. Lineage (NCBI taxonomy): Eukaryota > Viridiplantae > Streptophyta > Magnoliopsida > Fagales > Fagaceae > Quercus > Quercus tomentella. The sequence goes on along the minus strand of JAPQVY010000012.1, from coordinate 28,508,725 downwards.
AGGTTTTCCATCAACAAAGACAACCCTATTCATAGCATCATCCATCTGCTACGACGAGGAGCTCAACTATTGATTTTTTGAATCTTCAACTATCAATATGACAAAGAGGCTTTTTTTTTTTTTTTTCCTAGTATCATAATTTTCCTTTTTTAAATAAATTTTGAATAAATTTGTTTTGAAAACATGTAGATAAACTATCAAAAAATATATATAATTAGGTAAACTATCTATATAATTAATAAAACTATAGACACTTGTTACATGGAAAATATAACCACTTAGCGCAACGACTTTTAAGATTCAATTATTTAAAACATAAATTTATAATATATGATAAAAATAATGAATACAAATAGGGTAAAATGCACTAACTACGAGAGAGAGAGAGAGAGAGAGAGAGAGAGAGAGAGAGAGAGAGAGAGAGAGAGAGAGAGAGAGAGAGAGAGAGAGAGAGAGAGAGAGAGAGAGAGAGAGTAAAAGTTAAAAGAAAATCTAATTAGATTTTAAGTTAGAATTTAATTAGAGTCTAATTTTGCATCACATGTCTCATCTAATCTAAGTTTTTAAAATTTTGTGCCAAGTGAGTTAATTCAATATATAAAATGAATTACAATTAGAGTTTAATTTTGTACCACATATCCCATCTATTCTAATTTTTTTTAATTTTTATGCTAAGTGAGTTAATCCAGTGTAGAAAACAAGATGTCCAATATAAATAAACCATAAAAACCTAATAATATACCGTGACTATGTACGGTCCATTACTAACTAGGTAATATATATATATATATATATAATCAAAGCATAGAGAAAATTCAATTAGAATCAAAATTGGATTTTCCTTTTGTTAACTTTCCATACAAATTAAATTATTTAGATTTTTTCTGTTATTTTTTCTCTAAACTAATGACCATATTTTTTATACTGTTTCTATTTAAATATTTTGTATGCGAAAATATTGAACATTATAAACTGTAATTGAGCTGAACAATCTCATGCACCTATCCCCATTCAATTTAAGAGATACTATTGGACCAATTTATTCTTTTATTTTGTTATATTTAGTAGAATTTCACGGATAGTGATTGTGAATTCATATTGCATATGTAGCATCCAAAAGTGATTTTCAAAATTATGTATGTAATAGCAATGTAATGAGAAACTTGGCGTAACTAATATCATGAAAATTGCAAGGAAAAACCATTTTAGTACTTCCAAATGTCCTAGTCAAACTAATGTCTTATATGTTTAATAGCCCAATAGCACTACTACAATTCACTAGTACCAATTAAGTCCAAGCCATTTCAAAAATAATTAATTTGGTCCCTAAACACAAATGGCATGTAATGCAATTTATCACTCTAACTCCCTGTTTTGACTATTTAACTAATAAACGACATTATAGCTAACTTATATAAAGGTCAATCAAACTATTACCGCTAATATAGACAAATTTTTTAACTATTTTTTTGTGTTTATGGACCAAGTTGATTAATTTTAAAATGTCTTGAACCTAGTTGACATTAGTCCAAACGTAAGAGGTAATTACTTTACTGTATTTCACCCAAACAAATATTTATTTAAAACTTCTTGAAACTTTTGGTAATAGAATTATAGTTAAAGTAGAATTATAAATTTATTTTAAATTAGATAGCAAAGTTTTACATAAAGTAAACTATGGTAATAGTGCTTAATATAGGGTGCCGACACCATATTTTGTTTGCCCTTGATTTACATGCAAAATTCCAAAACTTTCAAGAAGTCATATTTTGAATCATGGGAATATCAAAAATAATTTAATTTGTATTGTTCAAGTGTCGATCCACCCAATTTTCTAGTCCAAGAGGCAAATGATCAAAATGCCCCTAGGAACTGAAACCTCAATCAAGCTGTTTGCGCTCAAGCAAGTTCAAAAATACCCTCAAACCCTAATTTTAATCAAAATCAATGTTTTAAGATATTTTCCCAAAATTTGATCAAGTTTGACAATGGTCAACCCTAACTCGACCTAAAATTGACTAAGATCTGACCACGTGATCAGAAGAAATTTAAGCTTGTATTGAAGAAAATAAAATTCTCTTTAAAAAGACTACTCGTAGACCAAAATTAGAGTTAAAACAAGTGAAATATACCCAAATCACCAAAATACCCAACACTTGGTAAAACATTACTAAGAGCATTGATGAGCGAAAAAAGCCAATACTTTCTTGTAGTGTGTATTGAGACCTTTCTAACGATACTGAGCCCATTCCAAGGTCCAAGCGCCAAAATCCAAGCTCGGGAAGTTGGTAGAGAAAAATGGCAAAATCCATATTTTTGCACAAAATCAACATATGGTACCAACTTTGTGCGTAATTAGGCGACACACTGTGAAAAATGGAGCCAAAAAGATACTTTCTTGAAGTAGACAAGTTTCTCTAGAACTTGAAACAAACAATGTCTCCAAAGCATCTCCTGATTGACAGGAATCAATCATGCAAAATCGAAAAACAAAAAAAAAAAATCATGTTCAAGTGCAGAAAATTTTGGACTAGCCAACTTCCAACGCACGTAACCCTCTCTTCCAAAATCCAAATGCCATAAGATCGGAAGCTTTAGAAACTAGATTCCGAGATCTTTCCAATGACTTCAGAATTAGTCAATTTGGTGTAGTGTTGGCTTTAGAATTTTTTTTCCAAGGTGTTCATAGTCTTTTGAAAACTAAGCAATAAAAATATTATTTTTTGAAAAACTAGAATACGGCACGTGTGGGGTACTACAATTAATTAATTAATATTATTTTTAAGTATATTTCAAATATTTTTCGACATTTATTTTAGATTTTTAAATTAAGCAATAAAAATAAAAATACTTTGAAAACATATATAAAATTAATTTAAAAGAAATAATAAATAGCAAAGAAGTATAATGACATTCATGTTGTTTAAAGCTCCAACCAAGAGTTCCAATAAACTAAATACTCATAAATAAACAAATTGCATCACAGCCAGCAACCAAGTCACTACAAATAAAATAAGTTACCGCAAATGCTAATTGCTTAAAAACAATACAAATAAATAAACCAACCAAACTACAAATGCCAAAAAAACAAAATAAAAATCATGGCGAAAACTGAGAGAGAGAACCCAAAAATAGAAAACCAAAAAAGGAAGAGAAAACCTAGGTCATGGTGAGCACCAGACTCGGGCTAGAGGATGCGAGCGAGAGAGAGCAAGGTTTTAAATTCTGTTCTGGAGACCATTCAAAACTCGTTATTGGAAAAGAATATTTTCGGAGAAAAGAAATGGTGAATAACTAAAATGAGTATCCGAAATTTTGAAGAGTCAATGACTTGGGTTCAATCTAATTAATTTTAAGATATCTCAAATAGTCATTACTGTTATTGATGAATATAAATAAATATTAGTTATTCAACATGATACGTTTGTCATTTTATGAAAATAAGCAATTTTTAGCAAAAAATTGAATAGCAAAAGGTATCTAGATTACCAGAAAACTTTGCAATGAGATAGCGGCACAGTAGAGAAGAAAGTATAGAGGAGATAATTGTGAGGTGTTTTGGCATTTGTTGAAACGCATTTCCAAATAAAATCACAATGCCATGCTGTTAGGAGCTTTAGTTGATGATTATGATGGCATGAGGAATTGGAGTGCTTGGGCAACATCAAGTAGGCAGAAAATTTAAAAGAAAAAATTGACCCTGTGACACACGCACACACCTTTACGTGTTTTTGTTTAGAAGTGTGGTTTTGCCCTGCGATGGACCCTTAGAGGTCATTTTTCCTTTTGAGGTTTTAATTAAAGTCAAGGATATTTTTTGGAGGGCCACTCCATCATATCTTTAGAAATTTAGATTCTATGTTGTTTGTTTAAAGGGGAAATTATAGTAAACCTACCTGCGGTTTGACCCGTTTTCACTTTGTCTACCTGTGGTTTAAAACTTAACACTTTGCCCACCTGAGCTTCAATCTGTTTGCTCTCCGTTACCCACCTCACCCTCAAACATTAGAAAAACACTTTTTTAATACAAAATCACAACATAACACAGTCAAAACCACGAACCCTTTGAAATCTTTCCTCACGAGCCCTAGAATCACGAAAATCCCCATCTGCATCTAATATTGAAATCGTGCTGCAAGAATAAACCGAGACGAGCAACGAGTTGTTCGAGGGACTCAAATCCAAGTAATAAATCAGTCACTATTTGGGCTTTTGAACTCTTTTTATTTGGGTTTGTTTGGGTTTTATAATTTTTTGAGTAATCAGTCAATGTTACATGTAATGTACTGAGAATATTGGTTGTGTTTGTTGATGTTTATGAAAAATGTGACCACCTGTGGTTTGGATTTGTGTTTGTTTATGGGCATTTTGTCTGTCGTGGTCATTGTGTCTCATTGTGGACCCTACGAATCTAATGGGTTTTAATTTTAGTGTTTGCATGTGCTTATTAGTAAAACAGAAACAAAAGCAAAACAGAAAATGTGGTCCCTTTGATGTGTGTGTTGCCTCCCAAAAGCAGAACAGAAACATACAAGTGTTTATTCTTTATGTGTTTGTTGTTTACAATTCTTTAATTGTCTACATGTAAAATGGTAATTTGTTATTGCAAATGGCTAATGAGGAAGTGAAATTTGAGGTTCATTATGGGGGTACTTTTCTATGAAACCCAAGTTTAGAATACTTTGGTGGGAAAGTTGAAATATTGTATAAGGATCCTACTAGGCTTAGTTATTTTGAAATAGAAGGTATATGTGAGGAATTGGAGATTGTTGAACCGTCTAGGTTTCATTATTTAGCTCCTGGGGGCAACTTTGAGTAAGACTTGAGGCTCATACATGATGATACAGATGTGGTGCCTATGTGTAAGCTTCATGAAGGAGGGCTAAGAGACACCATCATACTGTATGTGGAAAATGGTCATGCTCCACTTGCAGTTGAAGTTCCTGAAGGGTTTGGTGGAGGGATAGATGGAGGGGTTGCTAGAGGGGTGATGCTAGTGTGAGGGTAGAAGAGGAGTTTGATTGGTTGAATAAAGGTCTGGAAGGAGAAGACTTTGGTGATGATGTTTTTGGTGAGTCTTCTCCACCTCCCAGTGATCCACCTGAGCCTAACAACGATCCACGTCAACCAACCACTAATACACCTCAGCCAAACACAGATACACCTCAGCCAAGCACTGTTCCACCTCCAAACATAGATTTAGATGAGGAGTGGGCCAAACCAACTCTAGAGGATGTTATTGCAAGTATGAATGGTTCTGATGATGAGCAGAGGCCTGGCAACCCAGAATTCAATGAGAAGACTAATATGACAAATGTTCAGTTGGTAAAAGGGATGAAATTTCCTAACTCCAAGGTTTTTAGGAAGGCTTTGAGGGAGTATTTGATTCAGCATCACATTGATATCAAGTGGAAGTTGAATGAGAAGAAGAAGATGTCTGTACATTGTAAGAATAACTGTGGATGGAGGTGTTATGCGTCAATGGTGACTTGCACATTTGAGATTAAGACACTTAATCCTAAGTGTACCTACCCCTTATCATTTCAAAATGGGCAAGTTACATCAGCATATATGGCAAACAGGTATTTGGAAGATTTTAGTAAAAATTCTAATTAGGAGGTCTCAGGTGTTAAGCACCATGTTATGCAACAAATTTCAGTTGATTTAAGTCTTAGTCAAGTGTATAGATCAAGAAAGACAGCTAGGGGTTTGATCACTGGGAATGAAAAGTCTTAGTATAGCCTACTGAGAGATTATGCAGAAATGATAAGGAGGACAGATGTTGGAAGCAAGGTGATACTGCAAATAGAGATGGAAGATGGGAATGCATAACCCAAGTTTAAAAGTGTAGGGAATTAACCCGAAATTCCCGATCAAACACAACTAGGCTCCACAAAGCCCAACAAAAAGGATGTACATTAGGTACAATGCTCAGAAACTTGGGTTTCTAGGTGGTTGTAGACCATTTGTTAGGCTGGATGGATGCCACTTGAAGGGTAGGTTTGGTGCACAATTACTGTCTACCACTGCCAAGGATGGAAATGACAATATATTCCCATTGGCAATGGTTATGGTTAAGCAAGAGAACAAGGACAGCTAGATCTGGTTATTGAAACAATTTGCAAATGACATTGGCAGGCCAAATGATCTTAATCTGGTATTTATCAATGACAGGTAGAAGGTATTATCATATTGCTCATGTTTATTACTTACCTGTGATTTCATATTGAATGTTTTCTTACTTACTTGCTAGCTTGCTTACTTTCTTGCAATACTCAGGGCCTTATTCCTACAATGGAGACTTTATTCCCAACTGTAGAGCACAAATATTGTGTGAAGCACGTATACAACAACTTCAAGGTTAACCACAAGGGCATGGAGTTGAAGAGTGTACTATGGAGGTGTGCTGGCACAACATTAGTTAGGGAATTTGAGAGGGTGATGCAATATCTTAAGAGTTTGGATGAAGAAGCTTGGAAGTATCTTACAAATATAAATCCTACATAATGGACCAGGTCCCACTTTTCTCCTAGGGCCTTGACAGATTTCTGATAAACAATTTAAGTGAGAGTTTTAACTCTATGATTATAAAGGCTAGAGACAAGCCAATATTATCAATGTTGGAATGGATTATGGTTAGGCTTATGACCAGACTGTACATAAAGAGGACTGGCATAGAAAAGTATGGTGGCAAGTTGTGTCCAAGCATACAGGACAAGTTGGAGAAGATGAAAGTAGAGTCTAAGGGCTTCTATGCAATGCCATCCTGGAGGTTTGTGTATGAAGTTGACAATGAGAGGGAGAGGCATGTGGTGGACTTGGTAAGGAAGACATGCAATTGTACAGTATGGGACTTGACAGGAATCCCCTGCAAATATGGAGTTGCAGCCATTTTTGTGAATCGTGAGAAACCAAAGGAATACACCCATCCATGCTACTACAAAGATACTTATGTGAAGACATACAAGACACCTATATCTCCCATGCCTAGCCAGTCTTAGTGGATCTCAAATGGCCAACCTGCTCCTATTGCACCTACTATCTATAAGCTACCAGACAGGCCACCTATAAAAAGGAAGAGGGATGCTGATGAGCCAAGGAACCCTTACAGGGTGTCTAGAGCAAACAAGCCAGTCAAGTGTGGGAGGTGTCAAAAGGAAAAGCAGAATGCAAGGGGATGCATGGCCAATGTCACTGATGAAACACTATAGGAGATAAGGAAGAAAATGCAAAAAGGCAAATCTTCATCCCAAGCCCCAGGCAAACAAGGATCCTAGGCCCAATCTTCATCTCAAGCCCCATCCTCATCTCAGCCCTTAGCATCATCTCAGGCCCCACCAACTCATTAGCTTTATACTATAGCCTCATCCAACCAGACAACAGGGTCACAGCCACCAGGTCAGACTCCATGGTCACAATAACCAACTCAGTGGTACTTTGTAGACTTTAGGTACACAGTTAGAGGAGCTCATTGGTTCTCTTAAAGCCAGCCAGCACCACACACCCATGTAGAAACATGGGACACTAGAGCACCATCATCACAGGCACTGTAGTTTTATGTTTGATGTTTTATTCATAAATCTGCGATACTGGTAGCTAACATCTGAATTCTTGTACTTTGTAGCCTACAAGACCACCTGCTACCAGAAGAGCTGCTTTCAAAGGAATGAGTAATGCAGCAAAGACACAGAAATGTAACACAAAAGGTGGAAAGAACAGCTATAGGAGGAAAGGCAGGGGCAGTAAATGAAGCTTATGTGAAGAAGATTTTTGCTATGTATATTTAGTGTTAGGGTAATATGATTAGGTGTTGAGGTTAAATATATTTTGTAAACAATGGCAAGACAGAAAATTGTTGGTTATATATGCTATTAAAACATCTGTTGGGGTTAGTGTTATTTTTGTAAGTTTTGTAAACAAGGGCAGGTGCAATTGTTTTGTGGTTGTTGTACCAAATGCCTTATAGTGACTGGTGGTTGATGAAAGACAGATAGTTTTTAGACCCCTTAAAACCACAATCAGATTAACCTAGTTAATTAGCCAAGTGATTACTTAGTTCAAATTCCAAATCTAGGTTATCACAATCAAACAATCATATCATGCAAAGCAGCAGAAAGATAAATAACATAATGATATGATCACCCAGGAAACCAAACCGGTAAAAACCTGGGGAGGATTTAACCTAGCTATCCTCAAGGTAAACTTGAATCCACTATGAAAGAATCGAAGTTGTTCAACAGGACTTAGACCGCTAACATCCTATTGCTACCCACCAGTAGAAACTTACTGACACGACCACGTGCAAGCTCCGAAACCATGGACTCCTTCTTTCTTGGATTCTCCAGCAAGTACAAGCACCCCCGCTTGTGTTTCTTTAAGTTCTTATGGCAGCAACTGAATGATCATCAAGCTCTTGAAAAAATCTCCTTCTTGATAATCCTAAGCTTGTGTAAAGGAAAACTCCTCACAGATCTCACAAGAGATTTACACAAACAGCAATCTGAGCAACACAAAAACGTGGCTAGGGTTTGCCTTATATACCTAGGGCAAATTAGAAAACCCTAAACGTTTTAAAACAAAACTAGGGCTGAGTTGGAATTCTGCAGAAAACGCATTTGACCCGATTTTCGATTGATCGAGCCTAAGCTTCGATCGATCGAACCAGGCCGAGAAGCATAAATGATTCCTGCATCAGCTTATTCCAACTTTACATAAATGAACCAACTTTGAGCAAGTCTAAACACGGCTAAACATATTGTTTTGATCATGGTTTGCCAACAATACACATTAGAGTTCTAAATACATAAAATCCTAAGTCTTTAGAACCTAACAAACTTCCCCTTTGGCAATCCGTGACAAAACACAACTAAAAGCTCAAAGTTTACAAAGAAAAGCCCTTTACAAAAATAATGCTCATAAAAACAAATTCAATCCTAACTACTATCCATCAGTTGTAAGTGTAGACGGCAGCTTAATTGAATCAACCTGTATATTTCCTGAAACACTAAACAAAATGCATAACCGCATGTGTGGAAAATACAAGTAAACAAAATAAATTCTTGATTTCAAACAACACACAATAAAGACATATATCAATGAAAAGCTCATAAATATAAATCAATAAGCAGTTGAAACAAGAAACATATAAAGCAATAAAAGTATCTCCCTCTAACATGAATAGCCCAACAAAAATATGGCAAGAGCTAAAAAAGATAAAATACAATGTGAAGCACCTAGATACAATCTAAACACCATAAGCTCCAACCAACAAAAAAGCTCACCCCCTGAAAACAAAACTCTACAAGTGCTCAAATATGTACTCCCCCTTTTTGTGACGGAATGCCAAAGGGCAATCAAAATCCATCATCAAAAGGAGGTGGCGGTGAAGATCGTCGAAAATGTGCCAACTTTGCGCGCAAAGCACGGATCTCATCGAGCACGTCCACCAAAATCTGTACATGAGCCGCCTGAACGATCAAGACATGATCCAACGTACGTCGAATGTCTGAATCATCCGAAGTAGTCGGTGGAGGAACATCAACATCAGCAGCAGCAGCACCAGACGCCTCAGCAGCATCAGCACCTGTAGAAGAGGAAGGAGGGGGAACAACACCAGATGACGCACTGCTAGGACGCGTAGGACCAACTCTCAAGTGAGCAGCCCTCTGCCTAAGGAAGGTGGCACCTATGGGAGCTACAACATGAACGGGCTCACCGGAAGGGAAATTAGATGGACTAAGAAACAACAAAATCCTATGAATGAAAATAGGATGGATAAGAGCATGCCCTACGGCAGAACTCTTATGAACTTCGTTCAAAGAACGAAGAAACAGATGTGGAAGGCCGATAGACGCACCAGAAACAAAAGCGTACAAAAACACACATCGCTCAAGAGGGATGGTGTGGGGATGAGAAATAGGCCACAAAGAATGACACGCTATCCTAAAGAAAAGATAGGCAGTCTCAGTAAGCTCAGCAGACGTGATCCGAGGATCAGAACCCCACTAGATAGAAGACCCAGTGATGTATGACATGACGTCATCTAAGGGTGGAGACTCAACATAGGGATAGACAGGCTCCCTAACGACCGGAACCCCAAGAGCATCAGCCACTATCCGAGGAGTAATGGTGAACTCAACACCTCGTATCCAACTCCTAACTAGAGTGTTGGAATCATAGACGTGGCAAGAGAGATTCGAGAAGAACTCTCTAATTAGGGCGGTCGGGGGTGGATGATCTATCTCTAACAGGGACAACCAACCTCTAGACTCAAGGTTTGCCCTAATGGCCGGATCAACCTCATCTAATACCACAGAACGCTCAACCCAAATCTTACGCTTACAGTTCAGTTTCTCAAAGGCCTCTCTGCTTTTGTCATTCCTAAACACCTCACTCCTAGAGGGAGACTCAGAGGAAGTGGAGGGGGTCCTATGGGCTCTAGTCTTCCTAGGCATGGTGCTAGGATAAGGACCAAGACACAAAGCAAAAAAAAACAAAAACCAAGGGCAGACTACAAGTTAGCACAAAAAAATATAGAACAAAAATCTATATGATGCATGAACAAATTAAATGTCATGATGCATGTCCTAATGCAGTGCAATTAAGTTCAAATTAAGTTCAAGTTCACAAAATTGGCTTGAGCATAGAGTTTCTAACAAAAACCCCAAAAATTTGAAAAACCACTTGTTCAATTTGTAAAAAATTGACGAATTGATCATCACACAAGATAGATTACGTAAAATAATGATCAATTACATCAATTCAACAAGCCAATTTCATCAATTGAAACCAATTTGAACAAAATCCCCAATTCGGGTTCAATACAAGCCCTAGAATTTTTAAATTATCACAAAACCCCAAATTGATCAAATTAACCATTATAGATCATAAATATATCATTGTAGCAACAAAACCCATTGATCAAATTCATAAAATAAGGCTTGATTCATCAAAAATCCCAAATGATGCATAGTTCGAAAATTACCCAAAAACCATGAGATAATGCATGAAAATGTGAAAATCAATGCAAAAGGAAGGCTAATATAGACATACCGGCTTATGGAGAGAGAAACCTTGTAAGAAATTTGGAGGAAAACGACAAAAAAAATCGTTGTGGAGCCTTGCTGAGTCGGAGAGAGAGAAAAAAAGTTTTGAAAAGTTTTGAAAAAGTTGGTTTGAACAAGTCAAATCTGATTTTTAAAAACCTGATTCACGAGTTTCGATTGATCGAAAATCAGTTTCGATTGATCGAAACAGACAGAGGCTCGTTAAAAAAAATTTAAAACAATTTCGAAACAGTTTCGATTGATCGAAAAACAGATTGGATCAATCGAAACAGACAGAGACTCACAAAAATTTTAAGAAAAACACAGTTTTTGAAAAAAAAAATTAGAAACATCTCAAAACATTGAAATTGATGAACAAAATGCATGAGTATGTGATGATATGATTTTCAAAAACAAGGATTTAAGCCCAATTTTCCCAAAGTTAAAATTTCTTACATTCTCCATAAATTTTCAGGCATCAAATAGGTTTGCACAAAACACAAAGTATTTTGCAAACTTGGTTGGTCAGACCAAAGACACATACAATAACATATACAATGTTTAGCAAAGAGTAACTTGTGTAGTATGTGCAAGTAGCAAAAGCTTGAGTTACATGTGAGGTGATATGTGTATAGCAATTAAACACAAAGTCTACAAAATTCATCACATAGAATTTGAAAGAGACTATCACCTAAAGAGTTACATCATATAACTCCCACATCTCCTAGATTATAAGCTTGCAATCATGTAAGTTTCTTGATTTTTCCTCATATTGTACGCACAAATTTTAATTATTCAAAAACTTATTAAAATAGTCGGGATAATGTACACACCAATTTTATTTGATAGATTTAACATTAAGTCCAATAATGTACACACCAATTTTAGCATTTAAACCGAGGCTACACCTTATGTTCTTTTTGTGCATGTGCTACACTTTCTCGAGCACAAAATCTTACGATATGCACTAAGGTGTTCATGATTGGCTAGTGAACAGTGGTGAGATGGTTATTTATGCCTTTCTCTAAAGGTTCAAGTCCGACAGTCAAAGACATGTGATTTCAAGATTAAGACAAAGTGATCAAAACCATAAACATCTTTCCCACACAACATGCACTACAAAGCTTCAACTAGTAAAGTGCAAAAAGTAAGCTCATCAAGGTTAAACAAGGTACAAAAGACATGTTATGTGAAAATAAATTGACCAACCTTGTTCTCAAAAACCAAGAGAATAGTGCAAAACACAATTTGCTTCCTTTTTCTTCCCTTTTCCCTTTTTTTTTTTTTTTATTTGAAAAAGATAAACAAAACAACCTAGAATGAAATGCATGAATGTTATGCAATGCAAATCCTAGAAACAGAGAAAACAAAAACCAAAGAACAATGGTCACAAAGGGTAAAGCAATGAAGCACAAGGACCAAGAAATTCAAGACAGATCAAGGACACAGAATCACACCAATTACTTGACGAAGTGTCTCAAACTTACTTCTATCAAGAGGTTTGGTGAAGATGTCGGCATTCTGTCATTCAGTAGGGATACACTCAAGACACACAATCTTTCTTTCAACAAGATCCCTAATGAAGTGATACCTAATCTCTATGTGCTTAGTCTTAGAATGTTGAACAGGGTTCTTAGATATATCAATAGCACTAGAGTTATCGCAGTAAACAACCATGGTATCTTGGGATATCCCATAATCAGTTAAAACCTTTTTCATCCAAAGAAGCTGTGAGCAACAACTTCCAGCAGCAATATATTCTGCCTCTGCAGTAGACAAAGACACAGAATTTTGCTTTTTACTCATCCAAGCAACAAGATTGGCTCCTACATAAAAACATTAACCAGTGGTGCTTTTTCTATCATCAGCATTACCAGCCCAATCAGAATCAGAAAAACCAACAAGGGACAGATTAGACTCTTTACTATAAAATAATCCATAATCACAAGTTCCACCAACATATTTAATGATTCTTTTGACAGCATTCAAGTGTGAAACTTTAGGATTAGATTGAAATCTAGAACAAACACCAACACTAAAGGCAATATCAGGCCAACTAGCAGTCAAATATAAAAGGCATCTAGTCATACTTCTGTATAATGTAACATCAACAGAATCACCTGACGAATCATTTGTTAATTTTGCATTGGCGGCCATTGATGTTCTGGCATGTGCAACATTGTCCAGTCCAAATCTCTTGACTAGATTCCTTGCATATTTTGCTTGGTTGATGTAAATTCCTGAGTCCGTTTGCTTCACCTGTAATCCCAAGAAATAAGTTAGTTCACCAACCATACTCATTTCGAACATAGCCTTCATTTCATCTGCAAAAGAATGAGCAAAAGAGTCATTAGTAGCACCAAAAACAATATCATCAACATAAATTTGAGCTACAACAAAACTATTCTTATCCTTTCTTATGAAGAGAGTAGTGTCTGCAGATCCCCTTTTGAATCCATGCTCAGTGAGATATGTAGTCAATCTATCATACCAAGCTCGTGGAGCTTGTTTCAAACCATACAGGGCTCTCTTCAATTTATACACATCATCTGGTCTGTGAGGATCAACAAAGCCTTTCGGTTGTTCAACATATACCTCTTCTTGCAACATTCCATTCAAAAAAAACACTTTTGACATCCATTTGATATAGCTTGAAGTTCAGATGACTAGCTATAGCCAACAGTATCCTAATGGATTCCAATCTTGCTACCAGTGCAAAGGTCTCATCGAAGTCAATCCCTTCCACTTGTGTGTAACCTTGAGCAACAAGTCTTGATTTATTTCTGATAACAGTGCCATGTTCATCTGACTTATTCTTAAAGATCCATTTAGTTCCAATTACATTTACACCCTTTGGTCTAGGAACTAATTCTCACACATCATTCCGAACAAATTGATGAAGTTCTTCATGCATAGAGTTTACCCAATCAGCATCTTGAAGTGCCTTATCTACCTTTTTCGATTCAAATTGGGACAGATAGCATGAGTGTGTAATTACACTTAAGGCTTTTGATCTTAATCTCATGTTATCATTCAAACTTCCCAATATGTTTGTGGAGGGATGATTAAGCCTTACTCTAGAAGAAGGACCTTTGACTAGAGATGTGGAGGTATCTTTCTGTTCTGATGAAGGACTAAACTCATGTTGAGCCAATTGAGTCTCATGAACCGAAGTGGATGGTTCCGGACTTGATGGCACAGAAATTGCATCATTCAACACCATCAACTCTTCATCACTATGCTTCCCAACATAATCAACAGGAAGTGAGTCATTAACCTCCATAGGCTTATCTTGAACCGGAGCAGTACTTTCTGAATGTGCTTCTGGACATACTTTATCATTGATCACAACATTTGACGATTCCATGACTGTTTTGGTTCTCAGATTATACACTCTATATGCTCTACTAGTAGAGGAGTATCCTAGAAGATATCCCTTGTCACTCTTTGCATTAAATTTTTCTAGGTTCTCTCTATCACGTAGAATGTAACAATCACTACCAAATATCCTGAAATACTTAACAACCGGCTTCTTTCCTCTCCAGAGTTCATAAGGAGTCTTCTTGGAATCAGGTCTGAAATACACCCGGTTGAGTGTATGACAAGCAGTGTTAACTGCTTCTCCCCAGAAGGATTTGGGCAACTTTTTATTGTGTAGCATGACACGTGCCATCTCCTGAACAACCCTATTTTTCTGTTCCACTATTCCATTCTGTTAAGGTGTCTTGGGTGAAGAGAACTCTTGATGTGTGCCTTGATCATTGCAGAAAGTAGCCAGCTTGGTATTCTCAAATTCTCTTTCATGGTCACTTCTGATTCTGGCTATCACAGTATCTTTCTCAACCTGCAATTTTTTGCACAGATGTATCATCTTCTCAGGAGCCTCAGCTTTATCTTTCAAAAGCACAACCCAAGTATATCTAGTAAAGTCATCCACAACCACTAGAATATATTTCTTTCCACCTAAACTCTGAACTCTAGCAGGATCCATAAGATCAATGTGCAGTAACTCCAGAGGTCTTAAAGTTTGAACACTCGTTATAGACAGATGTTTAGATTTTATCTGTTTACCTATCTGACATGGTCCACATATGCACTTATCTATCTTCTCAAACTTAGGTAAACCAACAACTGCATCATATTTGGAAATCTTTTCTAACTGCTTAAGACTTGCACGCCCCAACCGTTGATGCCACAAATCAACTTGATCAATCTTTGCACTAAAGCACTTGTTGCTTATACTTGGTGTCAATCCATAACAGTTGTCTGCTATCCTTACACCGACACACATACAGTCACCTCCTCCATCAAGTATCTCACATTCATACTTAGTGAAGAGAACATTTAGTCCATTGTCGCAAATCTGACTGATGCTGAGTAAATTTGCCTTCAGTCCATCAACATACCAAACATCTTCAAAGACCGGCAACCCTAGAATGTCCACAGTTCCAATGCCTCTGATCACAGATTTGCTTCCATCTCTAAAAGTGACTATCCCAATCTTTCCTTCAAAGAGGGTCTTGAATAATCCTTTGTTTCCTATCATATGCTTGGAACAACCACTATCCAAATACCAAAGACAAGAATCACGTGCCTTTAAGGCGGTTAAGGCAGTATAACACAAATAATTATTATCACATGTGATAAGACCAAGAAGTCCAAGGAAAGATTTAACAAAAGCAACAAGAGACAAATACACAAAGTAAGCAAGTTGATAAATAAGCAAAAAGTTTATCAAAGAATCCATAACAACAGGGGTCAAGGATCAGCTCAGTGATCAAAAGATCAACAACAAGAGAGCTACCCGCTTTGATACCACTTGATAGTTTTTAGACCCCTTAAAACCACAATCAGATTAACCTAGTTAATTAGCCAAGTGATTACTTAGTTCAAATTCCAAATCTAGGTTATCACAATCAAACAATCATATCATGCAAAGCAGCGAAAAGATAAATAACACAATGATATGATCACCCAGGAAACCAAACCGGTAAAAACCTGGGGAGGATTTAACCTAGCTATCCCCAAGGTAAACCTGAATCCATTATGAAAGAATCGAAGTTGTTCAACAGGACTTAGACCGCTAACATCCTATTGCTACCCACCAGTAGAAACTTACTGACACGACCACGTGCAAGCTCCGAAACCATGGACTCCTTCTTTCTTGGATTCTCCAGCAAGTACAAGCACCCCCGCTTGTGTTTCTTTAAGTTCTTATGGCAGCAACTGAATGATCATCAAGCTCTTGAAGAAATCTCCTTCTTGATAATCCTAAGCTTGTGTAAAGGAAAGCTCCTCACAGATCTCACAAGAGATTTACACAAACAGCAATCTGAGCAACACAAAAATGTGGCTAGGGTTTGCCTTATATACTAGGGCAAATTAGAAAACCCTAAACGTTTTAAAACAAAACTAGGGCTGAGTTGGAATTCTGCAGAAAACGCATCTGACCCGATTTTCGATTGATCGAGCCTAAGCTTCGATCGATCGAACCAGGCCGAGAAGCATAAATGATTCCTGCATCATCTTATTCCAACTTTACATAAATGAACCAACTTTGAGCAAGCCTAAACATGATTAAACATATTGTTTTGATCATGGTTTGCCAACAATACACATTAGAGTTCTAAATACATAAAATCCTAAGTCTTTAAAACCTAACAAAGACAATATTCAATGCCACTTTAAATGTGTATACAATTTCCCAACTTAATGGCAGGTGTTCAAAATTATTATTTTGACTAGTTGTTATCATGTTGTTGATTATTGCAGTTGAACATAGCAGGTTTATGTGTATATGTATTGAATACAGCAGGTTTATTGGATACAGCAGGTGTATGTGTTGAATATAGCAGGTTTATGTATGCATTTGTTGTCTTTTCTTGCAAGTTGACAGATGGTTGTCATGCACTTTCAACACAAACACTTTAAACAATGCACTTTAAACAATTCACTTTCAACACAATTATCTTTACACAATGCACTTTTTGCACAAGCACTTGATACAATTCTGCACTTTAAACAAGTCACAGCATTCAACATAGTTCACAGCATCCAACAAAACCACAAGACATAAGCTACCAATTTACTTTAAACAAAAACACCAACAACATCTAACATAAATAACACTTTATCTTAAAAAAAAACTTATATTATGAAGTGGCTTCAAGCCAACAACATCTAACATAGTTCTATTACAATACAAAGTAGCTTTAAGCCAACATTGGCCAATTAAGGACTTACTTATACATTACAACCCACCAAGCAGACTCAATCTCATCATTCCAACATTCTCACTTAAACCAAAATAGGAAAACAACATAACCAAAACAAACAACATAACCAAAACAAAAAAAGACCATGACAGAATTAGTGCAATTCTGCACTTTCTCTCTTGCTTTAAGGCTCTCACTGCCATCTCCTTAGCTTTAACAAAGGAAGCTCGAAACTTTCTCTCCCTCTTAGTAGCTTTTACTGCACTTTCTTGAGCAATTTTTGCCATTTAGGTAGCTTCTATTGTTGCTTGGGTAGCTGTTCTTTCCCTTTCATTTACAAGTTACAGCTCACTCCACAGTAAATCCAGCTTTTGTTGCACCAAATGGGCAACTTCATTCCCACACATACAAGTGGGATTATCAATCCAATGAAATAAAAGGCACTTAGGACCAACCTGTTTATAAATTGAATTGAACATATCACATTCCAAGCTCACTTGAGTCAACTAGATTAACTAAAAACTATACTTACCTTATATCGACTACAACCCAAAAACCTTCTCTCAAAATTATCCACTGTTAGACTTATTCTTAACACACAAGTCTCATATGTACACATATGTCCACTTGAACCTGAGTAATTTCCACTCGAAGAAGACATAGCTTATCAACTTTTGCCCAAATTTCCTATGAATCAAAGCTAGCATCAAAAGGTGAAAACCCAAAATGCCTCAAGACATTCAACACGGTCAACAAACAGTCCGAATGTCTGGGAACATGAAAGTTTCATGCAACACAGTTAGAAAAATCAAAACCCCAGCTCCATACAAGGATTTTTTCATGATTTTAGAGCTCGTGAGGAAAGATTTCAAAGGGTTCATGTTTTGATCCGTGTTATGTTGTGACTTGTATTAAAAATGTGTTTTTCTAACGTCTGAGGGTGAGGTGAGTAACGGAGAGCAAACGAATTGAAGCTCAAGTGGGCAAAGTGTTAAGTTTTAAACCACAGGTAGGCAAAGTGAAAACGGGCCAAACCACAGGTGAGTTTACTATAATTTCCCCTTATTTAAATTTTAGATGGGTTTTAGTGGGTATTAGTGGGTTTATCCATTAAGACCCATATAATTAAATAACCTAATAGGTCTTTACCCATTTAACCCAAAAATTAAAATGGGTTGGGTTAAGACTTATCCAAATTAGGTTGATAATGGGTGGGTTCATTGATATGGATAAAAATTGCCACCCTTAGGTGGAAGTCATACAGGTTGAGATCAGCATAGGTTGGAGGAATGGTGTCAATTTAATAAAGTGAATTAACATCAATGAAGTTGAGATAAAGTGAATTAAGAATTATGAAAGTTATCATGCTGTATACATATTTGAGATAGGGTGGACCAAGTAAAATCTATCTTCACCTCATCAAATTTTCAAAGTCGAAAAAACTCACACGAGGCAAAACAAGGCATGATGAATCATGATTGGGGGTATCTTCATCATGCCCAATTAAGGATATCAAATTATCAATATATCATTAACTTTAGTTCGCCTAATTTAATTTTTTTTATTCAATAATTACAACATGCGATGGAGGAAGGTTCGAATTGTAGTTCTCCTCATAAACGAGACTAAATAATGCCACTATTTTATAAGACTCTTGACATAATGATTAAGGTTTAGAGATGTTAATCTCATGCAAATATTTTTTTAAGAGTTTTGTTAATGGGTGCTCTCAGTGTATTTGTTAATGGACCATTTTAAGAAATTTTTAATACAACTTTCATGAGAAATATAAAAAGCTTTTTAAAAAAACAGTTACTTTTTTCTTTTTCTATAAAAAGTTTTTAAAAATATTTCCTAAATCAATGCTCTTTGAGCATCAATTAACTTTTCCCTTATTTTTTTAATAACAATATAATGCAAATCTTAACTATTTGGAAGATGACTTAATATTCAGCTTATGCACAACTTTTAGAAAATTTACTTTTTCTAAGTACAAATATCTTTTTGTCCACTTATTTTTTAAGGGTAAAATGCAAAAACATCAGCCAAACTTTGAGTCAAAAACAAATTTACCCTTTTGTTGTTGATAATTCAAAAGTTGGGAGAGGGAGATTTTAACCCTGGAAGTAGGATTGAGCAAGGACCCGGCCCACCCGAAAACCCGACCTGACCCGACAAGTTTTGGGTGGGTCTGAGAATATTCGGGTTGGGTTTCGGGTCTTAATTTCGGGTTATTTTCGGGTTCAGGTCGGTATCGGGTCGGGTGTCGCGTTAAATAAATATACTAGTCTGAACCCGATTTTTTCTTTTGAAAAAAATCCTACTCTATTTGTGTTCTCTCTCCGCCTCCCTCAGAGCCTCGGTTATCTTTGTGTAAGTCATCCTTCCCGTGTTGTTATGTTTGTGTGTGTGTGATAGTGTTGTTGTGTTTGTGTGTGTCTGATATTTTTATCTCTGTGTGTTTTGAAAATGGGTAATAGGGTAAGGGAACAAGACCCACACACTGTATGTGAGGTGTGGCCGTCGCAGTTTCCATCTTCAAAAGAGTCGCTGCTCGCAAGAGGACTTGTATGCCTCCTCCTTTCTCTCTCTCTTGTATTAATTTATGTAAATATATATTTGTTTAGTGAATGTATTAGTGTTACTCGTTTGTGCTTCTAGGTTTGCTTCGGTTTCAGTTTTTAGGAACTGGGTTTTTGTTATTACTTGTGGATTTGCTAAAATCAAAGTCATTTTTTAAAAGTGTTTTTTGATTTATGATCATGTTTCTTGATCTGGGTCGTTCTTAATTTCTTATAATTTTAATGGGTTTTCTTTGTTTTTAAATTTTTTTTTATTGTGTTTTTGTATTCAGTTTTAGCTCTGATCTGATGGGGTGTGTGGGTTTTTGTTGTTTATCATTGGTTAGTTGCTTGATCATCTATGAACTTTGTTATTCGTCTATTACTTGTTTGATCCAGCCTTTATGTGTTATTGTCCTCACTTGAATTTATGTTGTAACTTGAATGGTTATTTGTAAAATTCTGATAGGATGGCTTTTGTATTTGTGATATAGATGGTTGATTATGAAACTGAGTCAAAAAAAATCAAGGAGATCCAAACATATTGAGCTTTTTGCATTGGAGTAAATCCAGTGATTTATAATTGTTTTTGAGTTTTTGATTATGATTAGAGTTCTAATTTATGAGTTACGGCTTTTGATCTCTTAAATTATGTGATATGGTTGAGAAAATTCATGTGGGTCTTGTTGATTTGACCAAACTGCAGATTTGGAGACACGAAATAGTTTTCTTGATATAGATATCTTCTTCTAGCTTTAGTTCATGGGAAACAACTATATTTTAATGAATTTGAGAAGAAAAGGAAAAAAAAATATAGTTAAAGCATGATAAGTGGGCAAGGTCGTTGTTTGAGTGGTCCTGTAGGTTTGGTCACATTGATGCATGTTCTGTTGTAGGGTTCATTGAATAATTGTAATTTTAGGTGAGTCATTTGTACATGAGGTTCTCTTCATTTCAATAAATAAATAAATAAATAAATAAAAAATATTAATCTAACCTTTCATCCATGTCTTAGTTTTGCATATGACTATTTTAAAGTGTCCATCTTGGTTACCTTGTTGTATAGGGCAGGTACATGCATTAAATGCAATGTGGTTAGATTTTCAAGAATAATTCAGGAATAAAGGCATTTATCCAAATTATCAATATGGTTAGATTTTCTGCTACGTATGTTCCTGGCTAGAATGAAGCTATGTATTATAAGTCCCTTATTTATTTTTTGGTGTTCTAAGTTTGCTCTGTCATACAATGGAATTGAGAATTAGTAATAGGAAATTCATTTGTCCTTGTTTGCTTACTTTATAAGAAAAATGTGGACTTGCTGATCTATGCCAAAATGGGGCTGCAGAAATTGACTTGTGAATGCATTGTTTAATGATTGATTTATTTTGTGTGGTACTAGGTCATGGATTTAATGGAGCCTACACAACCTGATGTTGCCACTACAAGACCAACCATGAGACCTCCTCGTCCACTGCAAGTGATATCTTCTTCTAATCCTAATAAGAGAAAATCACCATCAACGGCTTGGGACCACTTTGAGAAGTTTATAGATGAGGAAGGTAGAACTAAGGCAAGATGTATATATTGTAGCAAGGAGTACATGGCTGATAGCAAAATTTATGGGACATCTAATTTAAAAAACCATACACCCATTTGTCCAGAATATCTTTATAATGAATTGCATGATGGACAAGACCCATTGTCCAAGGATGTAGAGGAGGGAAATCTAGTGCCTAGGACTTTTACAAATGTTGTGGGTAAAAAAGTTCTTGCTGAAATGATCATATTGGATGAGCTTCCATTTAGGTTTGTAGAGAATCAAGGATTTAGAAGGTTTTGTAATGTCTTCCAACCTAATTTTAATATCCCATCTCGCTTCACGGTAGCTAAAGATGTGAGTCAGATTTATTTTGAAGAGAAGGATAAGTTAAGAAATGCCTTGAGAGGCCGTAGGCTTTGCCTTACCACTGACACATGGACTTCAATACAAAATTTTAATTACATGTGTCTTACTTGTCATTTTATAGATGATGATTGGAAGCTACATAAAAGAATTTTGAATTTTTGTATTGTTCATAACCATAAGGGAAAAACCATTGGCAAAATGGTTGAATCTTGTTTAGAATAGTGGAATATTGAGGGGATTTTCACCTTGACAGTGGATAATGCTTCCTCAAATGACGTAGCCATTAGTTACTTGAAATAAGCTACTAATAGGTGGAAAGGTACTGTTTTGGGGATTGAATTTGTTCATGTGAGGTGTTGTGCTCACATCCTGAATCTTATTATGACCGATGACTTAAAACATCATAATAAGTCAATTAATGAGGTGCGTCATGCAGTTAGATATGTGAAAGCTTCTCCAAATAGGTTACAAACCTTCAAGAGGTGTGTGGAGAAAATGAAAATAGAGTCAAAGGCTATTCTATGTTTGGATGTGGCCACTAGATGGAACTCCACCTATAAAATGTTGGAAAATGCTGAAAAGTTTGAACATGCATTCAAGCGGATGGAATATGAAGATCTTGATTATATTCTACACTTTTGGGATGGGGACTATGATAGGAGACCACCAAATGAGGATGATTGGGAGACTTGTAGAAAATTTGTTAAGTTTTTGAACATTTTTATAATGCCACAAAGAGGTTTTCAAGTTCCTTGTATGTGACATCAAATGCTTTCTTTGATGAGATATATATGATTAAAAGAAAGATAGATCTATTTTCTAGGAGTGAGGACCATTTTTTATACTCAATGGCAAAAACAATGAAAGAGAAGTTTGACAAGTATTGGGGGAGTGGGGAGGATTCATCAAAGAAGGGAAATGTGCTTTTGTATGTTGCTGTGGTGCTTGATCCTCGAAAGAAGTTGGATTATTTGAATTATTGTTTATCAAATTTGTATAGGGAGAAGGTTGCTAAGGTTATCACTAACCTTGTGGAATGTGTATTGAAACGCTTGTATGAGCATTATAATTCAACTCATTCATCATATGTGTCTATACAAAGTGCGAGTGAGATATCAAGGATGGAAGGTGTTGGTGTTGATGTTGATGATGATGATGATGATGATCCAAACAGATTTATTGTCTCTCAATACAAGGCTTTTAGGCAAGGAAAACAAACTGTTGGGTGTGTAGATGAGGTTGCAAAATACTTGATGGAGAATAGTGAAGGGGAAAATGACAAAACCTTTAATATACTGGCTTGGTGGAAATATAATACTAATAAGTATAGTATACTATCTCGATTGGCACGAGATGTGTTGGCTGTACCTGTTTCTACTGTGGCTTCTGAGTTGGCATTTAGTACGGGAGGACGTATACTAGACCCATTCCGTAGTTCACTTGCCCCTGAGATGGTACAATCTCTCATATGTACTCAAAATTGGCTTCAATCTTCAGTGCAAATTTCGCTTCGACAAGCCATGGATGATGTTGAGCTATTTGAAGATTATGGAAAATGTAATATTCTTAAAATTTATTAACTTGTGCTTTAACTGAAATTTAATATATCTTGTGTATTTAATATATCTTATTAGTGCATTAAATGGAATTTAATATATATTGTTGTTCTAAAATGTTTTGAACCTTTTTTGGAAGCGAAGTTAGCTTCACCTTCAGCAACATCACCTTCACCATCAAGCACTGTTACCAATATTGACTGATATGCCTACATATATTGGTGAGTTTTTCTTGGATTCTGTTTGTGTTAGGATTAATTAATATGATATTAGGTTCACTGTTGAATTTTGCTACTTAAAGCTCTCATCCCTGAAGCTTTGTAAAAATTAGTCATCTAAAAAAAAGGGTTTTGGATTTTAGGGGAAATGGGTTTGTGTTTTGCTTATTTGTTTCTATTTGGTTCTACGTCGAATATCACCTCCATCGACTATTTGTTTTCTTCTTCTTTTCTTTTTTTTTTTTCTTTTTTAAATGGAGCGATACATCTTCAAAAGGAGAAACAATGGTATATATTTATTTTCCCTCTATATCACTTTCTTAGATCTTTCTCTGTTTTTGTTGGTGTGGTTTTTGGTTGTATAGTAGTATGTTTGGAATGTGAGAAAGTGTGAGTTTGGGAGAGAGAAAGGAGGGATTTTGAGATCTGGGTTTTGGTTTTTGTGTCTTTTGGAGAAATGGGTATAACTTATTTGTTAGAGTTAGTGAGTTTTTGTTTCTGGGTTTTGGCTATTTTTTATAGATCTTATTGTTATTTGTTGATGTGTGTATATTTGTTTGTATGTTGATGATTATTAAGATTAATGAGCGTAATTGTCTTGATATTTCACATTCTGCATCTTTGGATGCTGATGCAGTAGGAAGGTTTTTATGCATTGTGGTCAGTTGGTGAAGACTTGTTTATACAATTGATTCCAAATCTTGGCCAGTTTGTCTGTTGTGTCTTTGTATAATTGATCTTATTGGATTTGGACTTCGGAGACAACATAATTTGCGTAATGATTTTGAGATTTATTTCTGCAAAAATGAAGATACCCTAGGATCGGCCTAGATGCCTGTTTCAATCTTTTGCGTAAAGTATCTGTTTTCAATCAATCTCAGAATGAGAAGTGAAATTTTGCATTTTAGATTATATTGTGTTGTATTTCATCTGTAAATAGAATGTTTAAGATTTAAGGTTTTAAGGCTAGTGTATATATACACACAAATTGGGGTTGTTTGATATTGCATGTGTATGTATTGATTACCAATATACATTTTCTAATACTTGATTAATATTTTCTTGACCTTAGGCATTTACATTATCAACCTAGGAAAGACTTGGGAGAAGCTTCAGCAAGAATAAGCGACACCAAGATAGAACTGCAGCGTTGGATGTGTGGGAAAACTAGAAGATTTTGTTCGGTCACGATCACATTCTTGATGTGCATCGACTTTTTACCAATAGATAGTTTGCTTGAAAAATCAATTACCCATATTTACAAATTTGGATAGTCTGGAGTTTATGTCAAAAGTTGGAACTTTGATAAAAATAAGTAGGGCATTGTAGTTGACATTGTTTATTTTAGGTGTGTGTGTGTGTATAATTGTTAATGTAAGACTTGGTCTTTGTTTTCGTGAATTTTGGTGAACTTCAAGGTTTTCCATTCATAGTAGTTGATACAGAGGATGCATTTTGCAAGAACACTGAATGAAGTGTTATGTGTTAAGTCACATTGCAATTTCCTTGATGGGTAATTGGAGATGGACCATGCAATTTTATTGATATGTAAATTTCGTTTTTGGTTGTTGCCAATTTGCTTAGGACAATACTAATCTTAAAACCCAGGAATGATTTTTTTTTTTTTGATGAATGAGCAAATTCATTCAAAAGAAACGACCCGCTTTAGCCAAGGATAGGAAAGTTTACCAAAAAAAAAAGGATAGGAAAATCTAAACAATCAAACAAAGTATCCAAGAGCTGAACTAGAGATGACCCAATAGCAACCCTTACCTTAACTTCCCATTTAACAAGTAGCAGTAAAAAAAAAATAATAATAAATAAATAAAAAAACCCGAGACCCGACCCAAGACCCGAAAAACCGACTCGATTACAGACCCGATTTTTCGGGTCGGGTCGGGTTTCAGGCAGCCAAACCCGATTTCTATCGGGTCGGGTTTCGAGTTACAGTAAACCCGACCCAATATCAGTCCTACCTGGAAGTGTCCACTATAAATATAAGTGCTGCAAAGAGCATGAACTTTGAAAATACTAAAATTGATTATTTTATTAAAATTTCAACTTCCTCATTTGAGAAGAAGCATAAAAAATATTCAATTAATTTTAATTTAAATACTTTTTAATTTAAATACATTAAAAACCAAAATTTTAATTAAAAATGAAATGCAAGAAGATTGAAAAATTAGATGGAAGAATCAACTACAATATCTCTCAATAATCATGGAAATAGAGAATCAATTTGATTTTACCCGAAATTCAAGTGCTTTTATATTTTACTCTAAAAAATCAATTATAGAAATAATTCAAATAAGGAAGTTAATTATAATAATAGAAAAAAGTCCAAAATATATTACTGAAAGTATAATAATGACTTATCTTACAAATTCTCAAACAAAGTGCTCGAGGCCTATAAGAGAGGTTTTTTTTTTTTTTTTTTTGATAGGAAGACTGAAATTTTATTAAGAATGCGAAGAAGACATTATATCATGGATAAGAGCTTGCTCAAGAAAGTAAGGATTCTCTTCAATCCACATGGTGAAATCAACAATGCCTAAAGCATATTTAGCTAACAAATGGGCTGGTCTATTACCCTATCTACAATTATGAGAGTAGTCAACACGGCAAAAGTCCTTACTGAGAGCATGCATTCCCATGATAACTGGCTCCGCAGAGGATGGAGGAAGGGATGTTTCATAAAGAGCACGCTGGACTATGAGGGAGTCTCCCTCTAGAATGAACTCTTGAATTCCTATGTCCTTCACAAAGAGCAGACCCACTTCAAAAGCTTTTGCTTCTGCCTCCATTGCTCCCAACGGGGCATAAATCTTTTTACTCAGAGCTTCCTCCATTCTTCCTTCATCATCCCGGATAATAATTTCTAGACCCACTGCATTCTATGCTGAAAAGATGGCTCCATCAACATTTACTTTGAACAAATTTGCTGGTGGGGATGGCCAGGTGCTCCTAAGTTCAACAGGGGCTGGCCTACATGTTGCCTCAATAGATGCATTGTATTCATCCAAGTATTGAGTTGCCTAGTGAACCAACGCTATCCTCGATTTCCTTATTCCTCTATTTCTCACTATTAGGGTTTGTGCCCTAAAATCTAATTTATTGGCATTTTATAAATAATTAAACTGTTTAATTATATGAGACTATTTATAAATGAACTAATGAGACATTATCATAGTCCTTGAGATGCATTGTATGTGATTTAGTTACAGAAGATATAAATCACAAGTTCTTTGTAAACTCAAAATATAGTTCGTAGTCAGTGATGAAATTAGGCATTTCATCTATAAAGACTATAACACATCAACTAAGATGGTTTGTCTTGATCATGGAAGTGGAGACTTCTAGTTGATGTATTGATATGTCTTAAGTGTATAAGACATATTGAACTGGACCGCTGTGAGATTAATTATTCAATTAACAACTGTCACTTGAATAATTAATCTCACGACTTCTAATTTCATAGACTCTTAATCCTGAGAGGATAGTGAACTTGATCATGAAATGTAGGTTACTTTGATATATCAAGAGTGAGATTTAGTTTAACGGTCAAAACCTCAGTATGTTGGGTAACCACACGTAGTGTTGAAGGAACACATATTCTTAAGATGGAAACCATAATCTCTTTCTATAAAGACACGAAATATCCCCTTAAGATAAGTTTAATGGAAACTGGTTATTAAGGGCCGGCCACTTTAGTAAGAGTTACTAAAGTTTATATTTATTGAAATTAGATTTCATAAATATGAATAACTAAAAGATTAAATCGGGCACTCAAGGAATAAAATAGTTGTTTACAAAGTAACAGTTTATTATGACTTTGTTCACTATAGATCATAGAGGAGTCGAATGATATTATATTAGAGTCTTGGGATATAATTCATTAATAAGGCCTAGAGTGCAATTATATTTCCATAATGGTACTTGTTATATAATTAATGGTAACTTTGGGCTTGTATAAGTCTGAAGCCCATTGGAGCTAGAGTCTTATTAGTCCCTTTGGTCCCATCCCAAGCCACACACTTAAGCCCAATTAGGCTGGCTCAAAAAGCTAACCCAATTAGATAATCAATTTTTATTTAATAAGAGTTATTAAATAAAGTAACTGCTTTTAAGGTAGTTACAACGTATGTATGATTAAAAGAAGAGAAAACATTTTTTCTCTACAGGTTTTTGGAATTCACTTTTCCAAAGGAAAATTAACGTACTTAAGAACTGATTGAGAGACAACTCATCTTGGGCACCATGTGAAATTAGGATGAAAGTTGAAGGTATTCTCAAGTCTTGTTTTTTAATTTTACTGCACCAAGGTACGCTTTCTCTTCTTTATTCTAGAATTCAAGGTTACATGTTATCTCTCATGAATGAAGTAGATCCTTATGTTGCTTCTGCTATGGGTTTTGTATGAGATGCAAAACCAGTTTTTCCAACACTCACCTCATTACAATTATACTATATGCCCATCCAATAGTGATCACTTTATGTGTGGAGGCAGTGGGTAACCATTTGTCGCCCCAGATCCAAATATTGGTACCATTACCCACCCTCCATCGCATTCCATCTCTGATCAAAGGTTGAGCAGCCATAATACTTCACCAAGTATAAGAAGGGTTGTTGCCGATAGTAGCTTGAACGAAATCACACATTGGGAAATACTTAGCCTTAAGAACTTGGTAAACAAGAGAATTGTGGTCTGTTTGAAGCCTCCATCCTTGTTTTGCAAGAAGAGCCAAGTTGAATTGTTTTAGTTGCTTAAACCCCATACCTCCACAAAACTTCGGTTCATATAGCTTCTCCCAGCTAAGCTAAGCTATTTTCTTCTCATCTTTCTTCTGACCCCACCAAAAATTCCGAATCATACTTGTTAAATCTTCACAAAGAGAGTTTGGTATCTTAAAACAATTCATTATGTAGGTAGGTATAACTTGTGCAACTGCTTTAATTAACACTTCCTTCCTTGCTTTAGATAGCATCTTCTCTTTCCTAACCGCTAACTTCTTTCCAAACTTCTCCTTGATACCATTGAAAGTATTCCATTTATTTCTCCCCACGAGAGAAGGTAAGCCAAGGTACTTTTCGTGTTTTTATGACTTTAAGTTCTAAACCTACTCTTTATCTCCTCTTGGACTTCTATAAGAGAATATAGAAGCTTTAAAGATGTCACAAAAAAAACTCTTTTATACTCTTTTGACTTTTGCCTTTTATTCTATGCCAATTGCAACCTCCTCCAACGTAAGAAATTCTATAGGTGAGTGTTAAATAACTTTAAAAAGTATTCAAATTGATTACTTTATCTAAATTTTGCTTGTACTTTACCTATAACCTACTCGTTCTTTGATTTCTCGAATTGCACTCACATTGCACAATGATTTTTATTATTTCGTTGTCTTTTACTTTTAATTAAAGTAAGATAACTCACCCTACACATATTATATTATATATTCACAAATACACAACATTTTAAACAAAGTGAACAAAATTTCATAACTGCCATATTTTACTAAATAAATAACTTGAAAAGTGATTTAGTTATTAAAATATATATATATATATTGAAAAATGATTTGTTTAAAAAATAGCAACAAATTCTCACAAGTTCATTAAGAGGAAGAATAATTATGATAGGATGGGGTTGCGTGGTGTGGTAGGGCCTCAGGAAATTAAAGCCCAATAAAAAAAATAATGTGATACATTTAAGCCCATCCACCCGTGAACATACATAATTCATTCATTCATTCATTTTGATTTTGAATTGAATTACCCTGGCTGTAATTGCAAAAGCAAAAGCATAGGAGAGAGAGAGAGAGAGAAATGTACAAGTCGAAGCTGCAAGAGCTGTGCCAGCAGAAATCATGGAGTTTACCGGAGTACGTGAGTACAAAGGACGGCCCAGACCACAACCCCCGCTTCACCGCCACTGCCACTCTCATTATTAATTCTAATTCTCCTCCTCAAACCTTTCATTCTTCTAACCCTTGTAAGTCTTCCAAAGAGGCCCAAAACGACGCCGCTAGAGTCGCTCTCCTCCACTTTACTCAACCTCCACCACCACCACCACCTCCTTCCATTACTATTCGCTCCAATTCTTCTTTTGCTTCTTTTCCACAGCCTTCACTTCCCTCCTCTTCCTCATTCTCAGGTAACTACATTTATTATTAAACACTAATTTAAACATTAACTTCTTTGAAATAAAACTTAAATCTTTCATTTTTAAGCAAAAATCACAAACCCCATTTAAGTTTACTGCTTTTAAGAACCCACCCATTAAAAATTTATAATAATAAAAAAAAACCCATATAGAGAACTAGTGCTTTATTCTGGACAAATTTGGAGATTTCTACTCTCAAATATATATTGATGAACATATCAATATTATACATCTCATCAATTTCTAAGCATATGGGTATAACATATGAAGCTTGCCATGACATTTATTTAATACTTTTATGAATGTTCATAAGCTCAGTATTTTGCTCAAAATTAATCCTGTTAGTTTAGTTTAAGTACAAAACATCAATTAATGTAACCATTCATGTCATGTTGATGTTGATACAAGTTATATTGTGCTATTGCCTGCAAACCTGGTTTGTTTGTTTGTTTATGGGTTCGATGGTCAATGCCAAGAACAGTGGTTCAGCCATTAGTGTGTTGGAAGGGACAATTCGGTAAACGAGATGGTACTGAAATTTGGAAGGCACATTTCTCTATGCTCGAGGGAGAGAGTTATCCATGGAGGACTGCAAACCCTTATTGTTAATGACTCTACATTAGTTGATAAAGGCTATATATAAGTAATAGTGGCTCAATTTTTTTTTCTTCTTCAACTTTCGATCTTATGATTATCTGTTAGTGAGTTAGCTTAGCTTTGAAATTTGTAGAAACATTACTGGCTCACATGAATGAGAACTTCATCACCTAATGTGAACCGTCACATCCCATATTGAGGCTAATATGAGAGAGCAAAAAAATGACAATTAAATAATTCTTAGGTATAAATATTGCTGTATTAGAATGCTGGAAGTTTCCTGAGTAAATGTTGAAATTTTTTTTACCAATACTTTAATGAGACAAAAGAATTATGATGTTGATTACATTCCAATATTTTTTACTGATAGTTTTTGAAAATAAGAAACTAGTGACACGGTTCGTTGGACTATTGGAGTCTTCTAATATTCATTATTGACTAAGATATTGTAAATTTGGCTATATTTAAGACCTTGGTTAGGTGGGACATTCTTATGGAAAGATCAAAGTTAGTTTTTCCGTTAATAGCATCTTTAATTTATTACCCATTTATTTTTTTTGTGCAAGTTCTTCATAGTATCATCTGGAATACGTTGATTTCATTTTTTTGCAAGTCCTAGAGTTCTGATAACAAATTATGTATACCAATATGCATCTGCTTATTTGACCCTTTTCATACAATTTCTTTGCGTCCAACTCTTTAATTGATCTAAAAGTCGTTGGACTAGAATTTCATTCTTACTTGTGTAGACCTCTATGTGGTTTGCTAGTTTATCTATTTATTTAATGGAAATAATTTGTTACGCTACGTCTACCGCCAAGATCCAAACTTACAATGCACATACTTGAATAATTCACGTTGCTTTCATATCAGGTTCTCATTATTGCTGCAGGTTCTACTAATGGAAGTACTGATTTGGATATTGTATCTGCCACCAGGCAGGCAATGCAACCAAAGACGCAAGAAATATATCAAACTCCTCAGGTCATTGGAACCACCTTACATGTGAACAATGATTTTAGAGGTAAGGCAAAATATTTCAGTGCTTCAGATCCAACCAGAGATACCATGGTTACAGAAACCAGTTCCTTGTGTATCATGTGCAGAGCTTATACGGAGCCACTATATTATTTATTTTTGTGTTGCTCAATCTTGTTCTCTCATTATTTGGGCTGGCTTGGGTTTTTCTAGATACTAATTTTCAATGCGTGCAGTTAGAGTGGCAGATTGCATAATACCTGATGGATTCACATGCTTTATAGGACTCTTTACCTGTATGTTGGAACTTATAATGGAATGGAATATTTGAAGGGGTGGAGTGATCCTTGTGTGACATCAATGCAACTTTTTTGTGCTCTTTGTTTGCCTAGATTGCTAGTTCCTCCACTTCTCTACTGATTCCCTATGTGTTTTTTTTTTTTTAATTGGTAAATTACGCACACACCCAATGGGTCTTAAACGTTCTCCATCCCATTATTTTTGGAGCAGGAAGTGTCAGTTGAGGTGTAGCTCAATGGCATTATATTTCTTCTTTTTCTAAGTTGTTCCTCCGTTGTCTACTCCTTGACACTTCACACTTGTGTACTTGGCTGGAACCCCCTCAGTACCCGTTTGGATACTGATGAAAAGGCCAGCGCCTGCGTCTGCGTCTGCCTTTTTTTTTTTTTTTTTTTTGAGAAGCGCGTTTCTGTGGCTTTTATGCTTTTCCAGTGGGTTCTATGCACTGTTCACGGGACTCACAAACTTCTTTTTTCAGCAAAACTTTCATTAAAAATGAGTCTCACAGCACTATTCATACATTTAAAATTTATTTTGTTACAGTGTTTTCAATTTTCAGTTTTCAGCAAAATAAGCAGTATCCAAATACACCCTCAGTCTCTTTTTAAATTGATTTTTTCTTTATAAAATAATAATAATAATCATGTGCTACCTTAGCTTCGTCCATGGTTACTGATGTTTCTTACATTGATCTTATGTTTTGAACATGTTATTCTTGGTTTCACGGCATGTTATTGTCAAGACTTACAATTTTCAATTTCTTTCATGAGTCATAGATATGCAGCATTTTTACAAGAACCAGCTGCAAAACTATGCTCAAAAGAGAAATATCTGTCTGCCTGTGTACTCTTGTGAACGTGAAGGCCCTCCTCATGCTAGTCACTTCAGGTGTAAGGTCACAGTTGATGGAAAGACCTATGAGAGCCCAGAATTCTTTTCCACATCAAAGGATGCTGAACATGCAGCTGCAAAAATCGCTTTGACATCATTGGTGCCAGATGGAGCTAAAGAGGCTAGTCTTTTGTTTCCTGTGGCCGTTTATATAACTTCTTGTATTCTTAGGAATTAATTATTCTAGTGCATCTCTATTTGCTCTCTCTGTGGGTTGTGTCTGTGTTATTCTTTCCACTTTTTTTAATCTTGGTTTTTCAAATTTTCAGGATAATTCTGGTCTCTACAAAAACCTTCTACAAGAGTTGGTTCAAAAAGAAGGGTTTTCTCTACCAGTTTATGATACAAATAGATTTGGTGAAGTCCATGTACCAATTTTTGTTTCGACTGTGGAGATAGAAGGGGAGGTTTTTAAAGGACATGAAGCAAGGACCAAAAAGCAGGCGGAGATGAATGCAGCAAAGATTGCTTACACTACTCTGAAAGAGCGTAAGTGTATTTTTCTTTCAACACTATTAGTTTCAGGATTGGTGTTAACCTTAAGTAAACCTTTTTCCTTCTAATGCTTCTGTTTAAACATAGATGTTGCATCCTATATGAACATCAGAGACACATAGATATCAAATTGACATGGAGTAGTTCCTCTTATAAACTTAAATCTTAGGACATGTAATTCTTCTATAGCACCAGGTAGATTCACACTTAGTTGTTGATTTATAAAATGGAAGAGTGTCTTTAGAAGGTAATTGCATAATGTATGTAATTATTATTTTAACCATGGACCTCTTTTAGTAAGCACCTCATAAAATTTACGAGTATAAAGCCACTCAGTGGATATTTATTTAATGCACATTGTTTTGTTAAAAAAGTAATACTCATCTTTGTAGGGTATAATACCTAGTTATTGTTGGTTTCTGTATGATCAAAAAAAATTGGTAAGATGTCATTAATGTGGATAATTTCTTGGGTTCATTTATTTATTTTATTTATTGGTAAGTTACACATACACGGGTATGGTTTAAACCTATGACCCTACCCTCAATCTTGTTCTTACAAGGGAAGTTGGTGGCATTTGAGTTAGTTCTCATTGGCATAATTTCTCAGGTTTAAATACTGAAATCTCATAAGGAAGCCTGTCCTCAAACCACAATTGAAACTTCTTTTTTGAGATAATGAGAGACCTATCTTTGCCTAGGTCTTTAATGAGGTACAGAAGTTGCATGCAGAAGTTTCTTTTTTATTTTTACCCTCTTGAACGTTGATGATAGTCATCTTCATCTTTTCCAAATTTATATTGATCATCTTTTGATACCTTAGTTTGGTCCCCCCACTCAATGAAAAAGCTAAAGCCCACACCAAAGGCCCAAAAGTAGACCTTGGCAGTCTCACATAGAATCTATGTGTGGATACTGAAAGGATCAAGGTGGTGTTCAAGGTTAAGTTTTTGAGTGTTAGAGAAATAGGGTTGATGATGAAACTAGCCTAGGGTTGGGAATGGATGAGTGTGCCAAGTATTTCTATGGGATGTCTTAGAGAATGGGATTAGGATATGAGAGTGTTGAAAAATTGTGTGTGTTAGAGAGAGAGAGAGAGAGTTTAAGAGAGAAATGAAGAAAATACCTTTGTGATTGGACAGGGAGCTCAAATTTCATGTTTTATGCACCATGTCATGTGTGATTGGATGGCTGCCTTAAGTGGCCATTCATTTTCATTGATTTTTTTATTTTCCCTTAGTACATGTGTGTGTGTGTGAGAGAGAGAGAGAGAGAGAGAGAGAGAGAGAGAGGGATTTTAAGAGAAAAATGAAGAAAATTCCTTCGTGATTGGACGGGGAGCTTAAATTTCATGTTTTACGCACCATGTGTGATTGGATGGCTGCCTTAAGTGTCCCTTCATTTTCATTGATTTTTTATTTCCCCTTAGTACACTTGATGCGGGAGACGCAAGAAGATTATTATTTAGTATTATTTATGTTTGCAAGTCAATTGTATTTTTATGTTTTAGGTCCTAGTAGTTTATTAGGCTATTAGTATTTTAATTTGGAAGCAAGGTTATTTTTGTAATAAGGCAATTAGGGTTTCTTAGCCAATTAGAACTAGGGTTTAGCAATTCTTTATAAGCAACCTTTTGTACTCCTTGAGGAGATAGTTGATATTTTGATGAATAAAAAAAATGGTCATTTGGTCTCTTTTGGTTTGGTATTGACTCCAGGTCTACTCTAAGTGCTAACTCCTAGTGATTTTCCCGCTTGGTGCTGACTCCAAGCTAGGTCTAGGTGCTGGCTCCTAGGTCATATCCCTTTATGTTATTGTTGTTTCAGTTTTGTTCTGGTTGTCCTGTGTCATATTTGGTATCAGAGCAAACATCAATTTGTCTGAAGCATCCCGCAGTCAATCCAGAACTAGAAAAATCACCCAAAAAAAAACCATCACTGTCGTGTCTTCCACCACTAGAAAGTTATCTTTTGTCATTTCCCTACTGAGTACCAAAAAGTTGTCCTATAGTTGTGCTATCCATCAGAAGACCAAATATTCAAGCCAACCAAAGACTCCAATCCAAAAACCCACAATCAAGTCTCCAAATCCCTTGGACCACAAAGACAAAGAGAAGAGAAATAAGAGTGCTGCAACCGTGCCACACTACCACCAACAAGCAACCACGTTCAGATTTGGTCGAATCCTTTCACGACAGTTGCTACGCATGCCACCACCACCACCTCCATGAGCTGCCGCTTCGACTGGTCCTCACCATCACCTCTGTTCCACGCCGCCATGATTTCCCAGTGTTGCGCCGCTGCAATCTCATCAGACTCCATCAATCCGATCTCAAGAGGCAACCCACTAGCCTTGTCTAAACCCATTCTCTTTTTTTTTTTTTTTTTTTAAAACCATCAAGCTGGCCCAACCCACTTTTATAACCGAGACCATTTCCTAATCCAACCCATTTGTTAATCAAGTTCCCCTCTCTTGCTTTCGACACATCCAATTAGGAAGCCTTTTTTTTTTTTTTAGTATTCCCTGACCCAGTCCAATTAAAACTAACCAACCCAAGCCTTTAAGTGAGTGCCCGCCACTAGCCCCCTCCCCTCCCCCCCCCCCCCCCCCCACCCCCAAAAAAAAAAAAAAAAAACCATCAAAACCAATTAACCAAATAGCCCAGTCCTGTACCCATCCACTGCAAAACCCACCCTGGCTCAATTTAAAAAACATATAAGCAGTCATATTAACCCATTAAACCCAAAAGCCAACTCGTGCACATCAAGTGTTCAACTTCACAGAAATTTTCCATATCGGTGTTTTGTGACTCCAAGTCTGAGCTAAAAATGACTACCTTTGATAGAGAATTTGAGAAGGAGATTAAGGAGGCTAGGAATACACTCCTTAACCTCCTTTCTTCATTGATGATCTCCTCACTCTTCTTGATAAAGTTGATAATTTGT
The DNA here is from genome assembly GCA_028535165.1 of Quercus tomentella. Classification (NCBI taxonomy): domain Eukaryota; kingdom Viridiplantae; phylum Streptophyta; class Magnoliopsida; order Fagales; family Fagaceae; genus Quercus; species Quercus tomentella. The sequence continues at coordinate 28,472,856 of JAPQVY010000012.1, read as the reverse complement.
TAGCATATGTGGAGCAAGAACCATCCAAATCAATGCGAGATGCACTTTTACCCTCAATGAATGCACTAATCACTAATAAACTTTTGCAACATGCTGAAATGGATGTGAAGGTTTCAGTTTTATCTTGCATTATTGAGATTACAAGGATAACAGCACCAGATGCCCCATATAAGGATGAGCAAATGAAAGAAATATTTCAATTGATTTTGGCAGCATTTGAAAATATGTCTCATGTATCTACTCGCTCTTATAAGAAGGTGGTTTCAATTCTTGATACCATTGCAAAGGTCAAGTTATGCTTGGTGATGCTGGATCTTAAGTGTGATGCATTGGTTGTTGAGATGTTTCAAAGTTTCTTGAAGATAATTAGGTCCAACCATCCACCTGCTGTACTTTCAGCCATAGAAACAATTATGAATCTGATCATAGATGAAAGTGAAGACATTTCCTTGGATCTTCTCAATTCACTTGTTGCTAGTGTAAGAAAGGAAAATTAGAATGTTTCACCTATTTCTGGAAATTGGGGGGAGCAAATAATCACTAGGATTAATGCCCAGTTAGAAAAGATAATGGCACCCACTCAAAAACTACCCAGCAAGCTTGAGGGTGCACATGATGTGAAAGTTGAAGTAGTTGAATCTTGAATGTGCTTCTAATCAACCCTCCATAGTGCTTAAAGATCTACATCTTGGTGAAGTCAGAGGTTAAAACTACATTGTTTCCTATGGTTCATAAGGTTCAAGATGAGATTATACTGATTCCACACATTGATTTTGTTATTCCAAATGAGTTTGATGTGGTGGAATTCAAAGTTTTTCTTTTCTCTGTGCTCCCTAAGGTGATTCCAGACTTGAAGCAAGTGTTACTTGTCAACATTCTACTCCTTCAATGCTTTAAAACTTGAGGTCGAGTTTTCTCCAACCAGAGTAGAATGATGCGGGAGACGCAAGAAGATTATTATTTAGTATTATTTATGTTTGCAAGTCAATTGTATTTTTATGTTTTAGGTCCTAATAGTTTATTAGGCTATTAGTATTTTAATTTGGAAGCAAGGTTATTTTTGTAATAAGGTAATTAGGGTTTCCTAGCCAATTAGAACTAGGGTTTAGCAATCCTTTATAAGCAATTTATTATACTTCTTGAGGAGATAGTTGATATTTTGATGAATAAAAAAAATGGCCGTTTGGTCTCTTTTGGTCTGGTGCTGACTCCAGGTCTACCCTAGGTGCTGTCTCCTATTAGTTTCCTTGCTTGGTACTAACTTCAAGCCAGGCCTAGATGCTGACTCCTAAGTCATATCCCTTTATTTTATTGTTGTTTCAGTTTTGTTTTGGTTGTCCTGCATCAACATTGCTTGTGTACCAAGGGATTTTTGTATCTTTCATTTTTATTTGAATGAATCATTATTTACTTATCCAAAAAAAAAGAAAAAAAAAAAGAGTGTGATGAAGAAAATGCATCGCTATCCAATTAATGAGCTTAGGGTTTTACAATTGGTGTCTTATACATGGACTTCTTCAATTCCTATCTTTTGTTCATTTAGCACATTTAGCACATGTTAAAGATGGTTATTCCCATATTTAACAAAATGCATCACTATTCAATTAATGAGCTCAGGGTTTTACAATTTTCCTATTGGTTGTTCATTTAACACCAGTGTTGGTAAAAGCGTGGGGTGCACTTCAGCGCAAAGGTCTCTTGGAGCCTAGGTGCAAAGCGCAAGTGCGCCTCTGATTGAAGTGCAGTGCACATTTTAAAAAAATAATTTAATAAATTTTAAAATAATTATTAATGAGAAATACAGCAATCAAATTATCAAATTATCATATAAATTGAAATAAAACATTTCATATAAATCATATAACATTTAGATAAGCCCTACTTTTGCAATTTAAACACAAAAAATGCAAGTCAAGTCATTTTAATTTTTTTTGGATCAACTAGATATGAGTACTTCCATGTAATATCCTTTGTTAAATCTCTGATAGCCATAATGCCCCATGAATAATCACTAATATTAGTTAATAACTTAATCACCTAATGACTATAAGTATATAAGATATAGTGCAGTAAGTTCAACATCAACTATTAAAGTAACCAAACAATTACGACACATATATATTATGTCATACTTTTTTCATGAATGAGCTAAGAATATCAGGACATAGCAATATGGTAATCGGTACCAAGCAAATATTCAAAAGGGAAAAAATAGAAGAAGAAGAAGCTTGGCGAGTTACTGTTTCAAGGAGAAAAAATCAAGAAAAAAAATAAATAGAGAAGAACTGGGGAGTTGTGGGTTTCAGGACAAGTTACACTAAAAATTTTTTTTTGTTTTTTTGGGATAATTTACACTAAAAATATGCCAAATCAATGGTTTATATTAATAATGTCAAGATCCTATAGTTTTAATTCAGTTTTGGTTCTCAGCAAAAAAAAAAAAAAAAAAAAAAATTTCGGTGTTTAGCACATGTTAAAGTGTTGGAGCCTTGGGGCTTTGCGCTTATGCACGCTTTTACCAACACTGTTTAGCACATGTTAAAGATGGTTATTCCCATATTTAACATGTGTTGAATGAGCTCCCAACTGATCTATTTAATCCTCGCATGTGCTAATTATCCATGCATAGGCTACAACTAACTACTTTAATTAACTATACTAATTTGCCTTGTTACATGAGATAACCCTATTCTGGAATTCCAACTTGAGTTCCCAGCTTGCCAACATGTGTCATTAATCTTCAGACTGCTGTGCTAATTTGGAATCAATAGGGGTGTCCAGGGCTGATCGGCACTTTGGTCCAGGAGGTGCCAATCTGCAGCCTTGAAGTGTCAAATGGGGAAAAACTTTCTGTACTAAAGTGTTGTTCAGAGCTTTGGTTTAGTGATTCTGGATCTGCTCCAGTTTTGCTACTAAGAATCCTCCCCCCCTTCTGCCCCCCCCCCCCCCCCCCCCCCCCCTTTTCTTTTTAGAGCAACTTGCCCTAAGGTGAGGGAACTTCTGCTGCATCTGCTGGAGGTTCTCTCATGGTACTTCATCATCATGAAGGCCTTTCCACTTAACAAGTTCATCGGTGATGGTTTGGTTTCACAACTTCTTACTCCAGTGTTGCAAGACCTTATTGGGCTTGGGGACAAACTCAACTTCTTGAACAAGAGCAGGTAGGATTGTGGAGGGAGTAACATTGTTTTCAAGCTTCGGCTTGAGGCATGACACATTGAATGTAGGATGAATTCAAGAATTGTAATTTCAATTAGTAGGCCACCTTCGCGATGAAATCTTTTTTGTGGCAATGTGGTAATTGGTGTTGTACGAATACTTGGCTAGGGGCAGCCATTCCAACTACAAGTTAGGCCTATCACAAGCATGCGACAAATGCCACGGAAACAGTTCCCAAGAGTTTCAATTTTCATAAACAAACATCCTTTGGTAAATTAATCCTAGAGTGTATGCTCTATTTATCAAAAAATAAATAAATAATCCTAGAGTGTATGCTCTAATTTCAGCTTTTAGAGGGACATTCTAAGCATAACCATATTATAGAAAAACAAGGGGAAAAGAAATAAAAATGGAAGTGGTGCATTAGGTACAACCATGCAACGTTGCATTTGCAGGAATATGGTCAATAATAGTACTTTTTAAAACATTGTGCCTTCCTCTCAGGTAAGTCAGGTCAAGGCCCCTTGATTGTATCTCCTGCGCACAAAGGAAAAGAAACTCCTGAGATCTCATCTTCTAGCTTGCAACCAAATGTCACTGCTGATCTGCAACAGCTTGTTGGAGCTACCATGAATTTGAACCTATGCACCATTGCTGAAAGGCAAGCTGGGGAGGACAGAGGTGAGGTCTCACAAAGCCCTTAGCATTTTATTTTTGAAATCCATATTGCTATTTTGTTAGACCATCATTCTCTGCTTAAGATTTGGTTTTTGATTTTTATAATTTTCCCCCTTTTTTCACTTGCCAGGTTCATACTTTTTGTTTAGGCTAAAATGCACTTTAAGTTTGGGGTCACTTCTATATCGGTCCATTGGCTTTCAAACTTTACAAGCTGCACTCTTGACTATTAGAATGTGTCCCTTATGCTATTGGCAGCCACATTTTCACCGTTTACCCACTTAAGAATGACTTTGTTTTTCTATTTTTCTGTCCAATTTTGAGTGGGTTAACTGCAAGTTTCTAATAGATGTTAATGAAAGGGGCAAACTTAGAGGGTGTATAAATGGTGTTTTAGCCATTTGTTTATGCTTCTTATATGCATGCAATTGCCTTTTGTGGCACTAACCTCCTCTTACACATAACTAGATCTAAAAGGACATTAATTGGAGTATTTGAAGGTTTAAATATTCTCAAATTCTCACCAAATCTATGACATAATTTGCATAAATAAAAGACTGCCAGATTGAAATGTTGACTCATTACAACTATAGATTTTTTCAAGCTATATATGTGTGCATTTGTGGGCAAAGTTCATTAGAGTTGCATGTATCTTTCTCAGATTGGTAGGTAAATGATTTCCATGTTGGCACTGACATGTAAGACATTAATGGTTTTTATGTCTCTAAGAGCCTTCTCATTTGGACCTGATTACAGTGAGTACCGAAGTCAGCCTTAATCAGCCCTCCATTCTATCTTCAGGACCTGATACCATTATAACATGTAACAGAGGTTCTTCAGTGGACGCTTCATATGGCTATGCCCCAGATACATTCTTCTCTACCCCTTGCAAGTCTGAAAATGGCCTATCTTCACATTCTTCAACTAATTTGGTTATGGACTCAAGTCTTGTGCCGCCAGCTGAAACAATTATCTCATCCTGTAAAAGGATATTTGTTCACCCGCACCTGCCAAACATGACAGTTCCTAAGGGCTACACTATATTGCCCAAGAGTGATGATAAATGGGTTGCATTCTCCCCTAATTGAGACAGCAGGCTCACCAGTTTCGTTTAGTGATATTTATGAGCTCACAATTGTACATGCGACATTTATAAACATTTGATTTGACCATCCTACATTGATATTTTCAACTTGCCATTAAAGATGGCATTAGCAACTGGAATAATCCTCTACATGCATTGCTGTCTTTAGTGAGAATGCAGTAACTGCTAATTGTTGGAGACACGGTAATACTGAGCAATCAATGTGAAATGGCACTATCGTCCCCTCCTCTCCTTTCCCAACAGGCTGCTTAGAACTTAAACAAATTTTAGTAGCAGGCAGGCACCCTCAATTATCTGGTATATGCATCCTTGTAATGATTTTTTTTAATCCAATTAGATTCTATCACATAATTAATTAAATTTAATCCTTGAAGGAACCAATCATAATCGTACATGATCCACCTTAATCATACTAATCATTAGAATGCATGTCAACCGTGGATGTTTAATTCTCACTAGTCCTATTTAAGCTCATAATATGTCATTTTTATTGTTAGGAGTTAGAAGTTAGGACTTCTGGATTTATTTTTAATTAAGCATCTGAAAATCTAATAGTAAAATTACAATTTTTTTCTTAGGTTGTGAAACAATGATTTTTCTCCTGAAGTGAGGTTAAACATAGTTGCAAAATGGGGTGTCTATAAAATGTACCTCATTAGCGGGCTTTGAATAAGCGAATTCTAATATAAAAGAAGACATCAAATTTTGTGACCAGAGTTTAACCGAGGTGGATGGTGAAAGAATGTTAACAATGTTTGGACTCTCTTAACCGTAATACAATGGAGTTTGTGCTTAGCAAATTTATAAAAAAATAAAAACAATAAAAAAATACAATGGAATTTTTTAAAGATGATTCGAGTCCAAACTAGTTGTCTCACAATGAGAGCTCAAAGGAAGTTGGGGGTATTTAGAATCTCTAAAATATCTAACAAGGTCAATCTAAAACTTGATTTTCTATATTCACTTGATTGTTTAACAAGGGAAGCTCTAAATGAAATACATTCAAGGATATTAACTAAAAGGAAATGTTTTCTAGAACAACTTTACCATTTAACCTAGGAACTTTAGGTCTTCGTAACTGTATAAGATGTGTGATACCTAAATTGTGTGGTTTGGATTGTTTGAGTATGTGTTGTGCGAGCATGTGCTGAGTCCCACGTTGAGATAGTAGTGGATCTTAGATTTATAAAAGATTGCAATGAGCCCTAACCAAAGTGCCAATTTGGCACTTCAATAGTACCATTTGGCACAATCAACAAATTTTCCTCTGTTGCCTTTTTTTTTTTGGGGGGGGGGGGGGGGGGGGGGTGTCATTTCTTCATCCAAATCTTATTTCTTTTAAGATAAGACTTACCTACTATATAATGACAGACTCTTGAAGTTATCTTAGCTTATTTTTGAAACCACTTACACCTTAAAAAGTAAAGGAGGCACACACTATTCCCCTAATTTTTTAGAGATTCTTGAAACTGTACAAGAATTCTGATCTTCATTAGATCAAATTTTTGTAAACTCTCTTCAATTTTTTCTCATTTATTAGTACATTCCTCTTAGACAATAGAGAGATTATAACTTCACTACTGATTTCATTAATCTAATAGTTGATTTTATTTTCAAGATCTCTCACATTTCTAAGAGGATCCCCTTTGCTTTCATCACTATATGGCAGGTATATAGCATGTTTTTAATTGCCAGATTTGAATTTCTCACATGTTTTTATTGTTTGATTTGAATAGCTCACATGATGAATTATTAGATCTATTGTCTCCCATGCTTTAGAATCAATATTTGTAAGATTTAATCTTAGATCTAGGGTTACTTTTTTAAGAGTAATGCTAGAGATACAAAAGTGATGTAATGGTAGGTTTAGATTAAAACCAATAAAACCTGGCCACATCCACAGTTTGTAAAATTGTTGTAAAATAGCTTGTAAGTATAGCATTACTCCTCTTTAAATCATTCATATATCTATTATTTAAAAAATGTTAAATCATCCATGTTAAAAATGTTTTTCCATATATAATATATCTAGATCTAGTATTTTTATATCTTTTTTTTTTTTTTTTTGCATATTATACATTTAGATCTAATATCTTATGTACTAAAAAAAGTTTTTCCATGTATTAAATTCTTCATTTTCTTTTTTTTTTTTTAAATCGTATATTTTCTCTTCTAAAAGCCATCTCTTTATAACAAGGTTATCGATTCCGTACCGTACCGGCCGGTACAGCCAGAATATACCGTACCGGCCAGCAATCCGGTACGCTCGACCCCCCTGTTTTGTACCGGAAAAAATACCGGCCGTACCGGCATCGTACCAGTCGTACCGGCGAAATCCGGCTGTACCGGCCGGTAATTGGATACCGGACCGAAACATGAAAAAGCCCCTGTTTTGTTAATTTTGACATTTTTCAAGGGCAACATGGTAATTTTCCTAAATCCTAATTCTAAAACCATAGCACTCCCAGTACCCGCACAGCCCTCTTTCTTTCTTTCTCTCTCACGCTCTCTCTCAGCTGCTCTGTGTCTCTCACTCTCTCGGCCACTTTGTCTCACTCTCTCGGCCACTCTGTCTCTACTCTCTAGGCAGCTCCGCTGCTCTATCTCTCACTCTCCGCTGCTCTGTCTCTCACTCTCTCGGCCACTCTGTCTCTAGGCTGCTCCGCTGCTCTGTCTCTCACTACCCAGTACCCGCTCTGCTCTATCTCTAAGCCCTTGTTTTCTTTGTGTGTAATGAACAATTTTATATTGTGTTTTTTTTTTTTTTTTTTTCTTTTAGTTGATGTTAAAGTTTAAAACTATGAATTATTTGTTCTTAATTGAAGTAATGTTTTATGGTAAACATGAATTTTTGAGGTATTATTTTATGGTAAATAGAGATTTTGTGTGTGTATGTGTGTGTGTGTATATATACATATATTAAATATATAAAATAGCGGTAAACCCGAAACGGTACATCGGTATTGACCGGTACCCGAAATATATCGTACCGGTGGCCAAACCGGTACAGCCTCCGGTACGGTATTGACATCCTTGCTTTATAATCAAAAGCTAGATCTAATATTTTAATGTATTAAATTCTGCGCTTCCTTAAACAAAAACCAGATCTGATTTTTTTTTCTTATAATTTATTATTTTTTTTGGTTATAAAAAAGCCATATTTGATATTTTCTTAATAAAAAAAATATGTTCTTTCACAAAAGAATTCCAAATTAACAATTTTATTAATAAAGATGTTTTCGTTGCATAGTATAAATCCAGATCTAGTATTTTCTTCTTAAAAAATACTTTTATTTATAATAAAAATAGATCTGATATTTTCTATTTATAAAAATATTTTTTTTCATGCATAAATCATAGATCTGATTTTCTATCTCTTAGATCTACTTTTCTATCTGGTTAATCTCTAAATCTTAAAACTTGCCTTTTCAAATAGATTTATGGATTTTGGTTGAAAGAATAATTCTAGATCTAAGAGAAAACATAACATTTGAGTGTTGTGGTGGGACTTCCTGTACTTTTGGGTTGGAATGCTTCCTGCCGCGTTGTGGCCCAATAGTTCTGGGGTAGGAGAGTCGGGACTGGCTTGATTGAAACTCACCTCAAGCCAGCTTGTGCGCAAGCTAGGACCCCTTCACTAAGATCTTGGTCACGTGCGCACGACAGAAGATGCTGTCACAAAAATGTTATAGCAGGAGGGCATAATATAATAAAATAAGAAGAATATATTTGCTGCCAACCAAAGACAATGATTAAACCACTTCCTTAGTAAGAAAAACACAGTGATATCAGTACGTCAGAAATAGTAAATGACAATAATAAAAGAAAAAGGAGTAATGCTAATGCTTGATCAATAAAAAATAAATAAAAAAAAGGAGTGGTTAGTTTGCCGTGCTTGGTTCTTCAGGAGATTTAAGTCCAGGAAAGGAACCACTCTTCAATGTGGGCAATCTCACAAGGAAATCCTGCCATAGAAATTGCCCACTTTGAAAGAATGGGCCTAAATGGCTTATCCTCGAATCCTTTTAATCTTGCTAGAGAGTAGGCTGTTGAGAGGGAGAGAAGGGAGTAGCCTATTGGTGCATGCCCCTATCACACTCTTGCTTCCTCACTTCACTTTTTATCCTCTTTGTTTTTCTATACTTTCCATTTTCTTTCTTATTCCTATATTCCCTCTTTTCTTCCTTATTTTCCTTTGTTTTCTTTCTTGCTATTTTTCTCACTTGTTTTTCCTTGCTCTCTGCTTGCCTCTCGTTATTCTTCCTCCTCTTGTTGCTGCCGTTCACTGTGCACAGCTAAGGGCTTTTTATACAGCTTACCGTGATGAGTTTTACTGTTTTACCCCTCAACTACTTTTGGCCTGGTATAGGTGTCCTTCTCAGACCACCCACTGGTCTGTCGGCTGCCCAGTCATCACCACTACTTTGTGCTGGCCGTACCACGTTCCATTCCTAGACAAAAGAGTTTTGTTTTGTTTTCTTACTCTTCGTGGCATTCTCATCCGGAAAAGGGTTGGGTATTCTCTCTTACTAACTCCTATGACATGCACCTAGTGATTCCAACTCATCTTTCCCTCTTTTAGGTGGTATGTTATCTCAACAGAACATTTCCCCAAAAGAGCTTGAGCGGGAATCCTAGAATAGACTTCCCCCTTCTCCCCACCACCAGACCACACCCTCTCTTACCTCTGACCCATGGCTCATCGCCCCTGTATTGGCTGGGTACAAGTGGGTGGTGCCTGAGCCTTGTGCGTGCTCTAGTTTCATGTGAGTCCATCGCCTGTCTGCTGTCCATGTGTTTGCCATTGCCTAGGGGTTTGTCTGGTCTTTGCTGCACGTTCTGCTTCTCATTCTTAATCTCTTGTGGCATGGATGAGTCACTGGATCTTCATTTTTGCACCTCGTTTCTTCTTTGGACTGGGTCTTGCTTAGGTATGGGCCCTTCTTCCTTTAGTTCAGCCCCTGTCTCTCTTTTCTTCTGGTTTGTGGGTCAACTAACGTTCCTGCCACACCATTTTGTTGCTTCTGCCGTGTTACCACTTGACTTGTGCTTGTTGGGCCTCTTTTGGGCCTGCCACACACCTTTCTCTTATTCAATTCAGGTTACCCAATGTTTCTGCTGGGTTAATCTTCATACCATCTTGGGCATCCTTGGCTCATTTCATTCCTTTGGGCATCCTCAGCCCACTTTATTCCTTTAGGCATCCTTGGCCCATTCCATTCTTACATTCCCATGGGTTTTTGCTACATCTTTTGGGCTTCTCCGACCCAATTGCCGTATCCTTTACTTTCGGGGTTTCTTGGCCTTTGCACCAATCTCATTTACTAATTCCTTTCTTTGGGCTCCTCCGACACATTTTTACTTACTTTCCATTTCTTATAATTCTAATGGGCTTACTACCTCCTTCTTTGGGCTCCCTTGGGCCCATTTGCTTTCTTTGGGGCCTTTTTACTATTCCATAGGCTCGTGGACCATTATTCCTGCCATTCGGGTTTAATGGTTTTTTTCCTCACTTTGCTTATTCTTCTTCCTTATTCTCTTCTATATTGTTGGGCTTCTTCTTGTTATTGGACCTTCTTGCCAAAGTAGGCATCAACATTTAGCCCCTTGAGCATATGAAATGCTCCTACGATTCATATTCGAATAAAAAGTATTTTCTCCTTCTTCTTCTCTTTTTTTTGTGGGTTTTTTCAAACAGTGGGCCCCGCTTCATTTTCTTTCTTGCCATGAATAGTGTTATCTCTTCGAATTTTCCAGTTTAGCAGTTATTTTGAAACACAGCTTTTGCTTCTTTAATACGATGCCTATTTTGATGGCTGACCCATTGCATCCTTTCACGTCATCGTTAATGTCATCAGTACTTAAACTTATTCCCTTCACATCACTTGCACAAAATGCCTTTTCATTCCTCTTTTTCTTCACCGTGTCTTCTTCCTCAAACACCTTTACCCACCTATTTCGACCAAACATCCCGCCATGACACCGGCGAAAGGCGAGGGTTCTTCCTGCCGTAAGGGGAAGGAAATCGCCTTCGACGATCCTACCACCAAAACCGTAGGCGAAGATGCTCATCTCTCTGAATTAGAACGCTCCGAAGAGGAAGAAGGGAGTTGCAACCTCGGCAACAAGTGCGCTCCTCTCATTGATCTGTGGTACGACACCCATACCCATTTTCCGACGGTGCCCGGTGACTACTTGCCTCCGCCATCGAGTTGCATATGGCTCTTTATTTGCCATTGCGACACGAAGGTATCTTGGGCCCCTTTGGTTTTTTCAATCCCCGATCTCGATATACGCCAAGGCACTTCACTCCCCGTGCCCATTCTCTTTGAATTTGGGTCGGGTACTTCTTCGAGTTAGAAGGAGTGGGTAGATAAAGAGTTGTCCAACACGGGTTTCATGGCAGTGTTACAACAGGCCGGCATGTTGAAGGCCATTGTTTCGTCGCACTGCCTATCCAACTATAGGGACTTGTTCAATCTTCGCCATTTGGTCCATCAATGGTGCACTGCCACCCATACCTTCTTCCTTTCCTGCAGCAAGATCACAGTGACCTTGAAGGATGTGGCAAACCAACTGTTGCTGCCCATTCTTGGCAATGTGGACCCAAATGCTATGGAACTCTCTCCCGATGAAGAGGCCGTGGAGGCCGAGTTGAAGAAAGGGATAAGCGGCAACGCAAAGTTGTCGCATTGGGTTGGGGCTTTCTCCAAGGCTTTCGATGTAGTTCACCGCGTGGCCTTTGTTGCGTTTTGGATTTGTAAGTTCATCTTTGGCTCTCACCCTCATTATGCTGTAAAACCTCTTTATTCCGATTAGCCATAAAGATATCTGTCGGGGTGAATCTGCCATTTGCCCTTATGTTTCTAGGTCATCTGTATGTGCAGTTAGATGTCTTGCAGAGTGATGAGAAGCAAGTGGGTTCCTGCCATATAGTCACCACTTCGACCCATAGTACTATCTAGCAGCATCTGCCGTGAAAGTGTTATGCTAGGCACTTAGCAAAGTGTAATTCCGTCCGTTTTGCTAAGGAGAAGTACCGTTTGTGTCCGAAGGTTATTACTGATTTTTGTGATCATTTTGCATCTAATTTTCTGTTGGCTTACCTCTAGGTTGGGTTAAAGCTGTTTAGGCATCATGTTGTGGAGTTTTTTTATAAAGAAGTTGGTTTTTGTTGGAGCATACAAGAATCTAGGCGCTAGTTATACATGTGCTAACTCAGTCATAAGCCCCTTTGCTAACACTACTGGACCACCACCCCATTGATTTCTTTTGATGAGAGGGGGATTACATACTATGCAGCCACTAATGCTGGATGGCTGCCTTACCTTGCTGATGAGAGGGTTCGGTTTGTGCACTATTTCGCCAACAGAGTGAGGAGGCAGTTTGGGCTAAATCAAGACATTCCCGATGATTTCTCTGCCATTCTAAAGTCTGCTACTTCTATCTGACCATTCCTGCAACATGCCTTTGAGTTTTAGAGCATGCGTTTTACAGCAGTCACCATTCTAGGTTCATAAAGGGAGGGTATTTGCACAGCCACGATGCATGGGTATTAGCAGGCTGTGATGACTTCATTTAGGCAAGAATTATTGGGTAGCCGTGGGTTTTCTTTCATTCCTCCTAATGGTCTCCATGCTATCATCTCTACCAACCCTTAGTTACTTCTTCCCACCAAATCCGTGGTGGCGTGTGCTAGGAAGCAAATTCGATCTGCTATATTTGAGTGACAGGCAAAGGAAAAGGGATAGTACTTGTATGCTGGTGAGTATCCCATAGGTTAGGAGAAGAAAGTGAAGGTTATGAACCTTCCTACGCCTGCAAAGAAGGGCTTAGTGTCTCAGTCCGCCAAGCGTAAGTCTGCCAAAAGAGGTGATGACTCTTCCGAGACTTGTTCCAACATTGTTCCCTATGAGGGCAGCCTTCCTCCCATAGGTAATGTAGTCCTTGAGGGTTCTCCTCCCCCTTCTGCTCGTACTCGTTTCAGCAGGCGCCCTACTGCAGGCAAGCCCAAGCCTGCTGCTCCACGGCCATCCATAAATGCTCCCCCTTCTAGCAGGACCCAAGGCAATAAGAGAAAGACATCTCTACCACCTTCATCTGCCACTACTGAGAGGAGATTATGTTATCTCTAACCTTACTTCTTCTTCATTTTTTTCTTATTCGTGAGGCCTTCCTGCGACCAACCCCACATGCATACTTATTTATCTCCCCTCTCTTTGTTCCTTTTTCTTTTCTTGACAGTCTAAGCATAAGAAGAATACTTCTACCACCCACCCCATCTTGCTTGACGAGCCCAAGCTGAAGGTATATCCTTTCCTTTTGCATGCATTCACATTGTCATGTGTCACCATTTGCTTTGTTTCTCCCCCCCTGCCCCTCCTTTGTATATATATATCACCATTTATCCTAAACTCTTTTCTTCTTTTTCTCTTGTTTTCAGGCTGACCCTGAGCCCCTTACTGTTTATCACCCTACGACTAAGGAGGTCTCCATTGCCATAGACACACCATGGAGGGTTTCTTTGATGGGGCGGACATGATGGCTGAGGCCATGGCCTCTGCTTCTGCTGCTGCGTAAGGAGCTCCTGCCGAGACCCCTATTCCTTCACCTAAGCCTAGCCCTGTTGAGGAGAGTGCCCAGACTGAGAGGGTTGGTGAGTCTGCTTCTATTCCTATCGAGATCCCTACTCCTCAGAAAGGAGTTACTCCTGTGGCTGCATCTCAGACTGGGAGCACTTCTCTTGCTACTCCTCCTGTTATTTCAGCCAGCGATCCTTTTGCAGCTTTGTCTTAGGCCATGAAGGATGGCTCTTCCTTGGTGGTCACTCCCTCGTCTATTCCCAGTTCTGCCACCCGTGGGCCCGATGTGGATTTATCTTTTGATGATGGATCCAAGGAGGTTCTCGAGGATTCTGAGGATAAGCTCGTCATGAAGAAAAGGGTCTCTGATTCTGACGAGGATGATGGTGGTGAGCACGAGACTGAGGCCATGGGTATGTGTCTCTTGCCCTTGTTAGACCTTATCTTTTCTCTCATCATTTTTTTATAACTTCCTGATGCAATTCTTTGATTATCCTGTATGTTCATTCCTTTAGCTATAGATATTCTCGAGGAGCCCAAGACTACAACAGACACTGCCACACCCACAGCCCCTACTTCTGCCGTTCCTACGGGTCTTGATACTTTCTTTCTTTCTTTCTTTTCATATCTTCCTTAATCTCCATTACGGATTCATTCCTTCGTTTTGTCCATCCCTCATGTTACATTTCATGTTTCTCTCCAGGTCCGACTCTTGTTAAGGTGCCTCTATTTTCTCAGTTTAAGGTTGGCAGCAGCTCTGCCACAGTTCTTAATCCAGTGAGTGAGGCTGCTACTTTCTTCACCCGGTTTGACTAGCTTAAGACCAACAACCTTGATCTTGTGGATTTCTAGGGTGCTAGGTCCCCTTATGTTGATTTCCATGGCTTCTGAGTCCTTAAGGAATGCATTTCCTGTTTGGAGGCAATATAAAATAGTCGTGGGGACTTCATGCAGGGGTTTCCTTTTGGCTGATCCACGAGGGAGCACTTCCTCAAGCTATTGGGAAGCGTGATGAATGATATTGAGCATAACTTCATTGATATCGTATCTACTGAGAGGATTCTGTAATGGAAGGCTGTAATTCAGGAGTTGATCAAGGTTGGCTTTGCAGTGGAGTTCCTGCTGGATGCTGGATCACCTACGAGAGGCACATCACGAACGCCTCCTTTCTAGTGTTGCTGGCCCTAGCCACTTTGGAGATCAGACCCTTATCTCAGGCCTTTGATGAGACATATTATGTTATGTAGTTTCCTATTTATTTTCTTTCCCCTATGTTTATCTTCTTCTCCTTTCATTCTACCCAGTATGTTTTCTTATTTTCTCTAGCACTTGTTTGATAAGTCTGACATGACTTATACATTTTGGGTTTGTAATCTATTATGATACATCTGCTACTACATCTGCTATGGCTATTACTTATAATTATGATACAATATGTTTTTTGCTAATACTCCATAGTCTTCATTACTTTTCACAAGTGAAAACATACTACTATACTTTCTTGTGATACCATCCCTGGTAAGGGCAATCACTTGGAAAAAAAAGAAAAAATAAAACTAAACAAGAGAAATGAACAACTACACAATGTCTCTTAGGTTTAATATCGCTTTAGCCATTTACTGTTAATGGGGTCCATTAGATCTTTTCCATCCATCTGGGCCAAATAGTAATACCCACTTGCATGTGCTTCCCTTATTTCAAAGGGTCCTTCCCATTTTGGGAAAAATTTAAATGGTCCTGCCATACCTCGCTTGTCGTGATCCGCTGTTTTCAGCACAAGCTGTCCTTCTGCAAACACCCTTTCCTTGGTTGTCTTGCCGTAAGCTTCAGTCATTCTTTGTCTATATATGTCGCTGCACTCTTGCTCCTCTTCCTTTTTTTCATCGAATCCCTCCAGGTCCTCGCATCTTTCTGCCGTGAAGACTTCCTTCTCCTTTTCTTTCTTCCGTGCCTGCATGACCCTTAAGAAAGGTGTCATCACTTCAACTAGGCTCATCACCTTTGTTCTATAGACTAAGGAGAAGGGGGAAAACCCCATGGCAGACTTGGGTGAGCTTCGGTAGGCCCAAAGGGCGTCTAGCAGATGCATTGCCCATCCCCCAGTATATTCTTGGTTCATCTTGCAAATGATCTTAATGAGAGTTTTGTTTGTTGTCTCTGCTTGCCCATTCCCTTGGGGGTAATAAGGTGATGATCGGTGGTGTTTGATTTGATAAAATTCTAGCATCATTCTCACCTCACCGTTGACAAATGATGTGACATTGTCACTAATGATCCTATGAGGTACTCTGAATCTAATAATTATGTTCTCGTTGATGAAATTTGCCACGGCTCCTCCTGTGGCCTTACGGAGTGGTATGGCCTCCGCCAATTTGGTAAAGTACTTCGTAGCCACAAGGATCCATATGTACCCACGCGAGGGTAGATTAACTGGGCCCACTAAGTCAAGCCCCTAAGTGTAGAAAGGTCATGGGGTGACCATGCTGTGTAAACTCTGTGGGTGAGTGTGAATCAGGTTGGCTTGTACTTGGCAGCTGTGGAACTTCTTCACAAATTTTGTTGTGTCTTTCTTCATGGTGGGCCAATAATAGCCCATCTGCAGTGGGCACTGGTATAGCTTTTTCTTCCCTTGATGCTCCCCGAATTCCCCTGCGTGTATCTCCTTTATCATTTCTCTTGCTTCTTCAGGACCCAAACATCGTAATGGGTCCCCATCATACCTTTTCTTAAAAAGGATTCCCTCATGCAAAAAGTAGCATGCTGCTATCCTTTTAAGCTTATACTTTTCACTATGCTTCTGTGGCAGGATACCCTTTGTCAGGTATTGCATAAACGGACTTCTCCAATCTTCACTGGTGAAAATAGCGTACCTCTCCTTGTCTGGTGCAAAACGGTAGGCCTCACATTGGGTTTGGACTAAGTCTGCATCCTTACCAATGCTTTGCCAATAAAAACCTGCTCTCTGGAGTCTGTGGTAAAGGCTGATTTCTCCGTAGAACCCGCAGGTTCTGCTATGCACTTCCTTCAATTTTCTTTAGGCTTCCTCTTGCCCCACACATCTTGACAGAACTCCTCCCGACATCCTGCGGTACAATTCTCCTTTCACCAAGGTATAGTCCTTCAATGTTTTCAAATCTGTCATATCTTCTTCTTTCATTAAGGCTTCCTTTATGGGAATCCTCCAATCCTCCTCACACCTTTCTTCTTGGAACCTTTCCTTCAATATTTCAACAATAAACTCCCTCCGCTTATTGACTTCAACCCTGGTGTTACTTCCTTCAAATACTATTTGTGATCCCAACGCGGCCAACGTATCAGCGTACCAATTCTCACTCCTTTGAGCGTATTCTATTTCAAATGTTGAAAATCTTTCCTCCATCTTCTAGGCCATTGTCCTGTACGGAGTCCAACTGGGTTCCTTCAAAGAGAAACTTCCTTTGGCCTGGCAAAGCACTAAATTAGAGTCACCTATCACCTTCAAATGCTTGATCCCCATTTCGAGGGTTGTAGCCAACCCGGTGAGATAAGCCTCGTATTCTACAGTATTATTTGAACAAGAAAATTCCAACTTGAACAAGAGCACCATAGCTTCTTTCTTTCCATGATAGAGGACTATTCTCGCACCTCCTAGTGGGCAGTGGAAGAACCATCAAACTTCATTACCTATTGCTCTTCAATTACTTCTGTTGTGGCTACTTCCCTGGAACTTTGTCGTCCAACAGGAATTTCTCTTCTCCTAAGAATTGTACTAATAAATCTGCTATAGCTTGACTCTTCACTGCTTTGGGCGTTCCCGCCTTCAAATCATATTGTGACAATTGTAACAACCACTGGGATATCCTCTGTTGTGAAATTTTAAAGTACTCGCAAGTGTACGAACCGTACCAAAGTACAGTTTGACAAGAACGAGGTCGAACCCACATGGACTTGAATGAACATAGGAAAATTAATTAAACCTTAACCAAATTAATCCTAATCTAGTTTAATAAAAATTAGTTTTTCTAAGATTAAAAAAAACTAAGCAAATAATAAAATTAAGCAAATAGTTAAACTCAGCAAAAGATATAAAGCAATAAAAAGATGTAAACAATCAAGAGAAATGAATTAAGGTTTTGGAATCCGCCTTATTAATTCATATCAGCATATATTTATGATCATTAATTTTTCCCAACCACTACATGATAATCTAGAAATCAATCTTGCTATCATGGAAAATATTGTCATTAAAATCCTTATTTTAAAAATCAAAAGGATGTTCTTCTTCACTTCTTAAGTCTAAAATCAAATCATTAATTGTATCTATTAACAAACAAATCATAAAAGATATCCAATTTTAAAATCAAACAATCATAATTCAAGCATTCAATTAATTAAGATAAATCCTAAATCATGAGAAAAACATGATTGAACTCATATCTAGAATCTTATCTTAGTCAATTGATGTGAGGCAAGAACAATTTAAATCATTAAAGAATAGCTATTGTGGGAAAAATCAAATCACATAAATACTACTAATAATCCTTAACAAAGTTTCATCCTCAACCTTAATTGAAAATTTAGCTACTCATGGTACTTGAGATAAAACATAAAAATAAAATACTAAACATTCAGCTAGACAAATAAAATAGAGAAAGAAATAGTCACAGTGCTAGAGAAAAGCCATAAAAGAAACTACGTGCTGCTGCCTGCGCTCCAGTCCTAGCCGCCCCTTATATTACTGTTTTGCTCCCTTTATATACTTGCCCACATACAACCGACCTAAAGCCTCCAGGAAAACCCACAGTGACCTAGAGCCTCTCTTCTTTATGGTTCGGTGGAGTAAGACGAAAGCCCAAGCCCACATGTGGGTCCGCGAAAACAAGCCTCCTATCAATTATTTCTTCTTCTGTTTTTCTTTTCTTTGCCTTACTCCTTCACGTGTGACATGACTTCAGGCTTCTTCTCTTTATTCTTAATCCCTACTTTTTATTTCTTTCTTTTTACTTCACATGCTAACTTCACTACCTCATAATTAAATATTTCGTTGGCACTTTTACCTTGTCAGATTGAATAGTAAGTCTCACTTCTTATCCTTTACTTTTTGGTCTTCTCTTGAATTCACACTTGGCTGGATGTAAGTTGGCTTGATTCAATTGGCCTAGCTTGTTACCTACAACACAAAGATATTATACAGTCAGTCACAAAATAACATAAAAGTAAGGCTAAATATGTAGATATGTGAGTACTTTATTGTATATATTTCATGCACATCATCCTCCTAGAAAGGATTGGCTATCGAAGCAAATCCTTGATTGTATGGGACTTTGTCATCAACCATATCTCATAAGCTAGGAAGTAGTGGTGCAACATTTGTGATGCGTATACTATTGCCAGGCATGCTCTTTCGGCTTTAGGGTAGCGGGTCTCCGCATCCTTTAGAGCGCGACTCACGTAATAGACTGGTTGCTTGATACCGCTGCTATCTTCTTGGGCGATCAAAGCACCTATGGCATAGGGGCTGGAAGCTAGGTAGAGCAACAGTGGCCTCTTACGAATTAGGGCTTGCACTGTAGGGAGGTTCGTCATAATCTACCGCAGCCTTTGAAAGACTATCTGCTGTGCCTCTCCCCACTCGAAGTTTTGTCCCTTCTTGAGTAATTTGGCGAATGCTGAAGTGATTGATGCCAAGCCAGGGATGAACCTTTAGATGTAAGAGACCTTCCCCAAAAAACTCTTCAATTCCTTTACCGTGGTAGGAGTCTTCATAGTTGCTATGGCTGTAGCTTTCACTGGGTCCACGTCTATTCCCCTGTTATGGACCAAGAATCCCAAGAATTTTCCAAAAGACACTCCAAAAGCACACTTGAGGGGATTCATTCTCAGCGTGAAAACTCTGCATCTTTCGAACGCCTTTCTCAACACTTTGACGTGGTTTTCATGTTTCTTTGACTTTACAACTATGTCATCCACATAGTCTTCTAGTTTGCAATGCATCATGTCATGGAATATGGCGGTCATTGTACGTTGGTAGGTTGTGCCTACATTTTTCAACCCGAAAGGCATCACAGTGTAGTAGAAATTGCCTATGGGTGTTTTGAAAGCAATTTTCTCCGTATCTCTTGGTGCCATTCGAATCTAGTTATATCTGCTGAATCCGTCCATAAAGGAAAACATGGCGTTTCCTGCTGCAGAGTCTATTAGTAGGTCCATGTTTGGCAATGGAACTCATCCTTTGGGCAGACTCGGTTGAGATTTCTAAAATCTACACAGCACCTTATCTGCCCATTCTTTTTCTTTACTAGCATGATATTGGAC